>JAJPGS010001460.1:0-545000 GCA_028654335.1 Alnus rubra | reverse complement strand
TTGCTTATAATTAGCCGTGGAAAATTCTAAGTTGATGCGGTCATATATATATATATATAGTCCCTTCAGTTTCACGCAAGAAGGATGCGCTTGCTGCTTGCCACCGCATGTCGATCGCATGATGTTCTGCGGTAGAAAATGGAAGTGTTGGTCCTAATTTTATTAAAGGGATAATTATATCATTGGTCCCTATGGTATGCTATAATTACAAATTACTTCTTATGATTTAAAAAGTTTATGGAAGGTCCTTGTGGTAAACTATAATTACAACTCGATCCCTGAAGTCAAATTCCGTTAAAATTTTTGACAGATTCTGTTAAATGCCACGTCAGCACCACATCAAACCAATAAGATAGAAATACGTGTCTATCTTAATAAAAAAATATAAATTTATTCAAAATTCAATAAATAAACTTAAAAAAGAAGAAGAAGGAAGGGATGGCCGGGTGCCACCCCTGGACCTCATCGGGCCACCCCCAGGCCAATTCAGCCACCTCCGATCACTAGGGAGGCTGCGGCCACCCCCAGAGGTGGCCAAGGGTGGCACGTGGCCACCCCCAATGGTGGTCGAGGGTGGCCATCGGGCCACCCCTTCCTTTTTTGTTTTTTGAATTTTTTTAAAAAGTAAGTTTATTTATTTCTTTTTAATAAATTTATATTTTTTTATTAAGATGGACACGTGTCACCATCTTATTGGTTTGATGTGGTGCTGGCATGGCAATTCACAGAATCTGTCAAAAATTTTAACGGAATTTGACTACAGGGATCGATTTGTAATTATAGTTTACCACAAGGACCTCTCATGAACTTTTTAAACCATATGAAGTAATTTGTAATTATGACATACCATAGGGACAAATGATGCAATTATCCCTTTATTAAATGAGAAATGTTAGAGTTTCTTTTAGTGTTTTTTTGGGGTCTTTTTATGTTAATATGACATCCTGTTTTTAATATAAAAAAATTATAGTTTGATTTCTCTTTATTGTTTTTATTAAAAAAAAAAATGTATCATGCAACATAAATGAATTTTAGAATAAAATTAGAAAGAGTTATAACATTTCTTTTATAAAATTAACAAAAATAAATTAGTAGGTTCCATCAAACGCTGGATTATGTCCCACAGCAAAATACGGTTGGAGTCCAGACAATAATTTCTTTCTTAAATGAGAAGGATTAGACTTCTCCATATCATTTGAAAGAGACTAAATCAATTTAGCGAGGACTTCTAATTAATTTGACAAAACAGGATTGATGAGACAATGAAAAGTATAGGTGGATTACTTATAAAAAAAAAATATTAAAAAAAAAGAAAAAAGAAAAAGAAAAAGAAAAGTATAGGTGGACAAAAATTAGTTGAAATTTGGTTTGTAATTTATTCCTACATATCTGTCTAATAAAATAATTAACATATATTATTAAAGCAAAATTGATTTTTTATTAAATGTGATGTAGGGGGATCCGAGTCAGACGATGCTGAGCTGTCAGATTACACATTGATGGCGCTGAATTTCCTAGAGCAGGCAGATCAGCACAAAATTGACAAGAAATCATAATCTTACCTAATTAGGGCGATTTTCGGGTGCGCTGCAGTATTTTGGCTATGAGTATCTAATTCGCGCATACGACCCCAATTCGGAAAGCACTCTTCGGCGCGCACGTCGTGGCCATCCAGCTACGCTTGGTGCGCCTCGTTTTGAGCCCAAAATCCGCTGCTTTCCTTTCCAAAACCCTAATTTTAGATATTTTTTTACCATTTATGGTAATTTTTCGTTTATTGTTTAGGAGGTGATTCTGAGCTTGATTTGGGCAAGATTTTTGGTAGACTGCTTATTTTATTCCGTATTTCTTTTATTAGGGTTTTCGGGATTTTGCTATTTTTGTTAAAATTCTGCTAAAGACCGAATTTTCAGCTATATTAGCCCGGCTTGTGAGCGTTTTCCAACAGTTGTTGATTATTGATAATTTTATCACATTCAGAGTTTGTCTCTATTTTCTTTGAGGTAATTTTCTTGTTTTCTTCCTTGCAAATTGCCTGTTGATTAGCCTACAGAATAATCGCTATTTTGGCCGGCGTCAATTGGTATTAGAGCTTCTGCATTTTCCTAAGACGAGTTCTTCATCGGTTTCGATGGCTGGTGGTCATGGTCGTGGTGGTCGTCGTGCACAGGTTCCGAATGAGGAAGCTCTGCACCGTGATCGTAACATTCAGGATGTGATGATTGAAGATTTGCAGAGGCAAGTTGCAGAGTTAGCCCAGCGCCTTGCGGTGCAGGAATTCGGCAATCGTGAGATGGAGAACTCCGATTCAGATTCCACATTCGACAACCCGTATCACAATCCCGCTCCAAACCGGGACCACCGTGGTCGGGAACGTCATCATGGCCCTTGGTTTCAAAGTAGACCTGCCCGAGTTTTCTAGCACGTTACAAGCCGAAGGTTTCATCGATTGGTTGAATGAGTTAGAGTGGATTTTCGAGTATAAGGAAGTCCCCGATCGTGACAAAGTGAACTGGTCGCCATCAAATTAAAGGGTAGAGCATCTGTGTGGTGGGAGCAGTTGAAGCGGTCAAGAGAAAGGCAAGGCAAAGCCAAGATCACCGATTGGGAGAAGATGAAGATCAAGATGAAGAGTCACTTCCTTCCTTTCGACTACACTCAAACCCTGTTTTAGCGACTTCACTCGTTGAGGCAAGGTATGAGATCGGTGAATGATTACATCGAGGAGTTCTATCAGTTGATCGCACGGAACGATCTATCTGAGACAGAGCAGATGGTGGCGCGGTATTTGGGAGGATTGCGACAGCCCCTACAAGATGCCCTCAGCCTGCACTCGCTAATAAGCGTCGAATGTTGCACATTCAAGCCCCTTAACTTATATATGTTAATTCCTTAGCATTGTTATTTGTTTGATTTTGTGTTGTTTTATTGTTTTCAAGTTTTAAATAAAGATGCAATTAATTCCATTAATTTTGGGCTTAAAGTACACTTTGAGAAGACCTAGAAGATATGTTTAAACTTAACCAATCATAATAGAAGACCTATATGATGTGGTTAAGTTTAATCAAATCAAGTGAATGATTAAATCAGAATTTCTCCACTAAGAGTCAAAATCGGATTGAGTCCAAATTTCGATTCTGCACATGTCTCAGTGTTTTAATCATAACTTGTGGCTCAGATATTGGATTACAATGAAATTGGTGGAGTCAAAGAGCTAATAAAAAATGAAACAAATATGTCAGAAATAGCTTTTCCCTAATTCGGACGTTTACTATGCCAAAATCGCTCTGCAATAAAAGACTTCAATTCTGATCGAATTCGGAATCCTTTTCCTAATTGGATTGGAGTTTCAATCTCCTACTTGGACAAGAAGACTCAAGAGACGATTTTTCTAGAATTACAAGAGCTTCTAGGCCTCTCCTAGTCTCTATAAATAGACCACTAAGCTTCAAGAGAAGTTGTGCTTGGGCTTGGGCTTGTGTTTGTGCTTGTGCTTGTGCTTAGTTGTAGACAATAAATTCTTCTTGGAGGCTTGACAAGTTGAAGAGGAGAAGAATATGGCAGGAGGCCATCCCATCACCATGATGAGTGGCTAAATTCTTACAAGGATGTTGATGTAGCTCTTTCCAAGTAACAATGGTTTAATTGTATTTTAATTTGGTATTTTCTATATACATGATGGTTGTATAACTGTGAGAATTGATCTTAATGTTTATATTCAATCATTATGAATTTCTTATCTTGTCTTAGAAAGTCTTTTATATTGATTGAACTCAATCCTTCATATTTTCTGTGATTATGTGAATGATTGTTATACAACGGTTTTAATTGACCATGCCTAGGGAAGACGGATTGTACTACACCCTAGTTTAGTGTAATTTAGGTAGACAGTTCGTACCAACCGAAGATGGGTTATACTATTCCATT
Source organism: Alnus rubra (assembly GCA_028654335.1). Lineage (NCBI taxonomy): Eukaryota > Viridiplantae > Streptophyta > Magnoliopsida > Fagales > Betulaceae > Alnus > Alnus rubra. The sequence continues at coordinate 541,073 of JAJPGS010001460.1, read as the reverse complement.
GATTGTGTGTATCCTATTAAAGACGTAGCTAATCCATACCTAGGAAAGACAGGTCGTACCGCATCTTAGTGGTTAGGTGGATGATCTGTGCCAACCGAAGATGGATTATACTTATTTTTTAAAGGTAATTTATTGATTACTCGAGTGAGACGAGCTCTATATCATGCATAGTATGAATTTTCCTAGTTAATTTATGATTGACCATTGTTATGAAGTGAGTGGTGAAATCAATCCCCTATTTTTTATCTCATTCATACTCTCTTTAAATTTATGTTTCTTTTACTTTTATGTATTTATTTTTAGAAAAAAAAAATCAAATATTTTTTTAATTAAGTTATATTTAATCTCAAAAATCTTGATAACAATACCCCTGCAGTCCTTGAGGTTCGACACCCTCAATATAGCCATATCCTATAAGGATTCGTTCTATTGCGAGTGGTAATTATTATTATTAATATATTTTGGTAAACAAAAGACCACATCACTCGCTGTGGACCGTTTCTGAGGCCTATTAGTGTGCACTTGTCGCAGAGAAGTAGCAAAACAAGCGGCCAGTGGTCAGAAACGATCAAGGCAATTGCCCGGTTCGGCCCCAAGAATCTCGTCCTGTCCAGCCGCCAACGCAGGGTAATTCTAACCCTAATATTAAATGTTATAGATGTAGTGAACATGGGCACAGGGCAAGTGAGTGCAGGAAACCTGCCAGCCATAAGGGCAAGAACCTCCTATTTGAGGAAGCCGTGGTAGATGACACGTATGAGGAGACTGGAGATCCAGTGTATGACGAAGATGGAGATGAAGATGTACTGTATGGGGACGGTCAAGAGACTCTGGTCATTTGTAAGAGTCTACTGACTCCTAAGGGGGACTCTGGAGAGGATTGGTTGAGAACCAATATTTTTCACACAACTTGCACAGTGGCCGACAAAGTCTGCAAGATGATCATTGACAGTGGTAGTTGCGAGAATGTAGTGTCCAACGAGGCTGTCCAGAAATTGCAATTGAAGACAAAACGTCATCCCAAGCCATACAAGCTGTCGTGGCTCAGTAAGGGGAGTGAGGTAAAAGTAGATAGACAATGCCTAGTGTCTTTTTCTGTTGGCAAGAAGTATTTTGATAATGCTTGGTGTGATGTAGTATCTATGGACGCTTGTCATATATTGTTAGGCAAACCTTGGCAGTATGATCGCAGTGTGGTGCATGATGGCATGAAGAATACATATTCCTTTGGCATCAAAGGGAAGAAGATTGTGTTAGCACCTCGCTGGGATGGAGTCAATCCTGCCCCGGTAGCCGATAATACTAACCTATTTTCTATGTCCAGGTTCTTAGTCGAAGTTGAGCGTGAAGATAGAGTTTTTGCTTTACTGCCTTGTGGGAATAGTACAGTAGACGAGGCTCCAGATTTGCCGCCAGAGGTGCAACAGATTCTAGCAGAATTTTCTGACCTCATGCTAGAAGATTTTCCTCCCTGACTACCACCTATGCGAGATATCCAGCATCAATTTGACCTGGTTCCTGGGTCGATTTTGCCTAATAGGCCAGCTTGTCGCCTTAGTCCCAAAGAAGCGGAATAATTGCAGCGACAAGTGGTAGAGTTGTTGGAGCGGGGCTACATCCGTGAGAGTATGAGCCCATGTGCAGTTCCTGCCCTGTTAATACCAAAGAAAGATGGTTCGTGGCGCATGTGTGTTGACAGCAGAGCAATCAACCGGATCACAGTAAAATACCGGTTCCCAATTCCCCGCTTGGATGATATGTTAGATCAGCTGTCCGACTCTCAAGTCTTCTCAAAAATTGATCTTAAAAGTGGCTACCACCAGATCAGAATATAAGGCCTGGAGATGAGTGGAAGACGGCATTCAAGACGCAACATGGGTTGTACAAGTGGATGGTAATGCCTTTTGGTTTGTCCAATGCACCCAGCACTTTTATGAGGTTCACGCATTAGGTTCTGCGGCATTTTATGGGAAAATTCGTTGTGGTTTACTTCGACGATATCCTCATCTACAGTCCGACTTGGGCGTCACACTTTGAGCACCTTCGTGCTGCTTTTAGTATGTCGAGGACGGAGCGCCTTTTCGTCAATCAAAAGAAGTGTTCTTTCTTCACTACTTCTGTAACTTTTCTTGGTTTTGTTGTATCTACTGATGGTGTCCATGCAGATCAATCCAAGATAGATGCAGTTTTGGAGTGGCCCCAGCCAAAGACCTTGCATGACGTCAGGAGTTTCCATGGGTTGGTGTCCTTCTACCGCCGATTCATCAGGAATTTCAACACCCTGATCGTTCCCATCACAGAATGTCTCAAGGGTCGTGAGTTCCAACGGTCTCATGAGGTAGAGATCAGTTTCCAATTGGTCAAACAGAAGATGATCGAGGCACCAGTCTTGACACTCCCTAATTTTGAGAAGGTGTTCGAAGTAAACTGCGATGCGTTCGGAGTTGGCATTGGGGGCGTTCTCAGTCAGGAGGGGCATCCCATAGCTTTTTCCAGTGAGAAGCTATCAAGATCAAAGAAGAATTATTCCACTTATGACCTGGAGTTCTATGCCATCGTCCAGTCTTTGAAGCATTGGCCTCACTATTTGGTACATAAGAAATTTATTCTTATTACCGATCATGAGGCTCTGAAGTACATCAATGGTCAACACAAGCTGAGCAGACGACACGCCAAGTGGGTGGCATACTTACAAGAATTCACCTTTTCACTAAGGCACCAAGCATGAAGTCTAAATTGTGTCGCAGATGCCCTGAGCCGTCGTACGATGCTCCTCACCACCATGAGTACTAGAGTTGCAGGGTTTCACGCTTTTACTGTTATGTATGCAGTCGACCCTTCCTTTGGGAAGATAATTCAGGAGGTAATAGATGGTCATCGTTCTGATTTTATTTTGCATAATGGTTATTTGTTTCATGGGTTACAGTTGTGCATTCCAAATTGTTCACTAAGGCAGCAGATTATTAGTGAACTTCATAATGAAGGCCACTTCGGGCGGGACAAGACGTTGGCTCTTATCTCTTCTGACTACTATTGGCCCAAGTTGACCAGTGACATGGCTCACTTTGTGTAGCGTTGTTATGTGTGTTAAAAGTCCAAGGGTGTTCTCACCAATGCAGGCCTGTACACCCCATTACCGGTTCCTGACGCTCCTTGGGTCGATGTCAGCATGGACTTTGTGTTGGGCTTGCCCTGTACCCAACGGGCTTGTGATTCCATTTTGGTTGTGGTTGATAGGTTTTCCAAGATGGCCCATTTTGTAGCTTGCCAGGAAGACCATGGATGCTGTTCGGATCGCCCATCTCTACTTCAGGGAGATTGTACATCTCCATGGTGTCCCTCGATCCACCACTTCATATCAGGATACCAAATTTATCAGTAGTTTTTGGAGGAGCCTATGGGGAAAACTGGGGACAAAGTTAAATTTTAGCAGTGCCTACCACCCCCAGACGGATGGTCAGACAAAAGTGGTGAATCGGAGTTTGGGCAACATTTTACGGTGTTTGGCAGGGACTAAACCAAAGCATTGGGATTTGGCCATACCTCAAGTAGAATTTGCCAACAACAGATCGAAGAGAAGGACCACAGGGATGAGGCCATTCGAGATTGTCTATGGTCAGAATCCATCCGGAGTACTGGACTTAGCTCCTGTTCCACGTATAGGTCGTTTGAATCCTAAAGCAGACGAGCTAGCCGACCATCTTCGGGGCATCCATGAGCAGGTGAAACTATCCATTCAGGAGAGCAATGACAAGTACAAGGCTCGAGTGGACCGTCATCGTCGTCATGTACTTTTTGATGTTGGTGATTTTGTGTGGGCAGTTTTAACTCGTGATTGGTTCCCTGTTGGTGAGTATAATAAGCTTAAGGAGTGGAAGATCGGACCCTGTGAAATATTGCAGAAGATCAATGACAACGCCTACAGGTTGCGTCTCCCTAGTCATTTGAAGACTTCTGATGTCTTTAATGTGAAACACTTGAGTCCTTGTTTTGCGGATTCCGATGATATTGCTGTGAACTCGAGGACGAGTTCTTTCCAACCCAGGGTGACTGATGCAGGGGGATCTGAGTCAGACGATGCTGAGCTGTTAGATTGCACATTGATGGGGCTGAATTACCTAGAGTAGGCAGATCAGCACAAAATTGGCAAGAAATCATAATCTTACCTAATTGGGGAGATTTCCGGGTGCGCTGTAGTATTTTGGCTATAACTTTGACTACGAGTATCCGATTCGCGCATATGACCCCAATTCGGAAAGCTCTCTTCGATGCGCACGTCGTGGCCACCCAGCTACGCTTGGTACACCTTGTTTCGAGCCCCAAATCCTCTATTTTCCTTTCCAAAACCCTAATTTTAGATATTTATTTTACCATTTATGGTCATTTTTCATTTATTGTTTAGGAGGTGATTCTGAGCCTGATTTGGGCCAGATTTTTGGCAGACTGCTTATTTTATTCCGTATTTCATTTTATTAGGGTTTTTGGGATTTTGCTATTTTTGGTAGAATTCTGCTAAATACCGAATTTTCAGCTATATTAGCCCGGCTTGTGGGCGTTTTCCAACAGTTGTTGATTATTGATAATTTTATCACATTCAGAGTTTGTCTCTATTTTATTTGGGGTAATTTTCCAGTTTTCTTCCTTGCAAATTGCCTGTTGATTAGCCTGCAGAATAATCGCTATTCTGTCCGGCGTCAAAATGCTATTAAAAAAAAAAAAAAAAATTGTGAGAAGCACATGCTCTTAAAAAAAAATGTATTTTTCACAAGTTAAGAGACACGAGTCACTTTATTAGAGTAGTTTGTAAGAATTAGCTATAAATCATTTTGTAGCTAATATTTGTCTATATTTAATGGGATCACATATGGGTGAAAATGCATTTTTCTTTCCTCCCCCTCCGGCGAGAAGTTTTACCTTTTTTTTTTATATTGCTTTCAATGTTTAAAAAGTAGCAATCGACATCTTTCGAAGTTTTAACCGTCAGTAAGTTTACCTATTCCTTAACTATTTCTGCTTTCCTTTTTTAGGGGATGAAGTCTCTAAAATGCCCCTATGGGTCACAGGCTCCAATAGTGATATGTTAGCTATGTTATAGGCGTTCAGCAATAGTACTTTAGCTGGGTCGCAGGCTCCAGCAATAACGTATGTTGGCTCTTTGTTGGCCACATTTGTTGCTAATGACATTGTGAGCCCCCTATGTTGACACGTTGAGTTAGGGCATCAACATCATTTGGATTGAGCCCTTGAGAGCCCCTTTTATATGGGCTTGGCATAAAAGGGCTATTTTTTGCCCTCCAATAATAACATGCCATGTCAATATAGCACACCAAAACACTATAGGCTGAAAACACCCGATCACACCAAATCCATGGGAAAAAATCGAAACCTTGATTTCTTTTTTCAGCTGAGCTTCTCTTCGGTGGCTGTTGTGAAAATTTTAAATACTCGCAAGTGCACGAATCGTTTGCAATATAGTGTTATGCAAGTGTGAGGTCGATCCCACAGGGAATTGTGTTGCAAAAATTAATCTCTATTCAAACTAATCCTATTTTAACCTAGTTCCAAATTTAGTGATTTTTAACAAAAGAAAACATAAACAAAAATAATGAAAATAAATGGGTCTAAGGTTTTGGAATCCACACCCACCAAATCATAGCAACCTAATCTCATGCTCATCTACACCATTTGAAGTTCTCATCATACAAATCTTATGTTTGTTCTACTTTTGCTTCAAAAATTGTTTAAATCATTTAATGAATCCATTCTTCCACAAATCACAAAAGATATCTAGTTTCAACTAAATCATCAAATGTATCCATAGAATGAAACACAATGAATATCCAACATAAATGAAAACCCAAGCCATCAATTAAATGAGACAACTTCAAATCATCACTTGTATCCGGAAATCACAAGAGATACCCAAAAATCATCTCAAAAATCGAAGAGAAGTAAAACAATTAGAAATCCAAAGCCCATAAAATCAAATAGCATAAACAAGCATGAAAACATAATCTCTCTTCAATGGTGAGGTTTCATTCTCAACCCTAGATGAAATTTTAGCTACACATAATGATAAAAATAAAATCTAAAACCTTGAATTAAAAGCATAAAAATTAAACACTTACAAATGGAAAAAAAAAATGGAAGAACAAAATCCTCTAGAAGAGAGACTTGGTGTGTGAGGGCTATGCCCCACTCCACACACCCCCCTCTTCGTTCTCCCCTTACAAAAAAAGAACTACCCCTTTTATTTTGGTGTTGCTAGGAAACTGACGCTTCTGCCCTGCAGGTTGTCTCTTTTTTCTGCTACCCTTTCACGTGATTCTTCACACTTTAGTTCATCCAGCACACACATCTTTCAAAGCTTGTATATGTTCGGTCTAACAGGAAACCAAGAAGTAGAAAAATCTGCTGGTCTGTGTGTGTGTCTGCTGGGTGTGATGTCCTTGCCTTGGACAATTCGGTGCTGGTCTTTGGGAGTTGTTGGACGTGTATGAGCTGCTGTCCATGTGCCTGTTGTTCTGTCTAGCTTTGGGTGCAAAAAATTGCTGCATTGTCTTGGGAGTTGCTGTTGTCCTTGCAGGAGCTGTCTGGCGTGGAGTGCTGCTTGGAGGAGCTATCCTGTAGGTGCTGCGCTGCTTAGGAGCTGCTGCTAGTGTGGACGTGAGCCTTGCTGCCCATGCTGTCTTGGTCCTTGAGTTGCTGCTGTCCAGCACATAGAGAAAGTGAAGGTGCTGCTGTCCAGCCCTTGAAAATGACATGTGCTGCTGCTTGGGGAGAAGAGAAATGTTGCTGTGCAGGTTTTTGGGAAGAGCTGCTGCCCAGCTTTGGGGAGAGAAGGAATGGGACAAAAAAAATAAGAGAGATGGACAAACTTCCGGATTTTCGGGATGATCCAACGATTAAAATTAAAACAGCCATATCTTTTTGGTAAAATTTCTCTCAATGTCCCCCCCCTTAGAAATTCATCAAGGGGCAAATTTGCCCACCCTTTACCCTCTACCGTGATTTTTTTTTGTTACAAACTCACGTTTCAGTAATTAGGTCAAAGAAAATTACAAACGTTGTGATGCAAGACGAGACAAGAATAAATATGTCATTTAGTTTTAATTAAATTATTAGTTTTTGTTTGTAATTCAATAATGGGCTTGGCCCACAATTAGTCATGTTAGTTTAAGTTATTTGTCATTTTAAAGTAGGCTTGACCCTTGGCCCAAAGTCAGTCACATTAGGGTTAGGGTTAGAGTGTCTATTTAATCATATCGTTCTGTTGTAATAGACAAATTATGATGAATGCAAATTATGTTTGTTTCTTTGAGGTGTGACTCATCTGGTGGAGAGACGCTGCCAAAGCCAGTGAGACGCTGGTTTGTTCTTCTTTATTGTTAATTTGGTGAGACTCCAGGTTAGCAAAAGGTTTATCTTTATAATTTTCTGTTTGTATTAATTCCTGCTGCGTCAATTTAATGATGCAGGACGAGATAAGAATAAATATGTCATTTAGTTTTAATTAAATTATTAGTTTTTGTTTGTAATTCAATAATGGGCTTGGCCCACAGTTAGTCACATTAGTTTAAGTTATTTGTCATTTTAAAGTAGGTTTGGCCCTTGGCCCAAAGTCAGTCACATTAGGGTTACGGTTAGAGTGTCTATTTAAGCTTATTGTTATGATGTAATAGACAGATTATGATGAATGAAAATTATGTTTGTTTTTTTGAGGTGTGACTTCTCTGGTGGCGAGACGCTGCTAAAGCCAGTGAGATCACTACAAAAAAAAAAAAAGTAAATTCTGGACGGTTTTAAACCGTTTGGAATCAATTCCAGACGGTTTTTTTTGGACGGTTTAAAACCGTCTAGAATATAGCGTCGCTAAATAAATTTCTAGACGGTTTGGGCCAAACCGTCCGCAATTACAGACGGTTTGACCCAAACCGTCAGGAACCAATTCTGGACGGTTTGGGGCAGAACCGTCCACAAAAATTCTGGACGGTTTTGCCCAAAACCGTCCAAAACCTTTTTTTTTTTTTTTTTTTTTTTTATTATAATTAATTATTATTTTTGTCCAGCGGTCAAAGGCTCGAAGCTAGCTTCTACGTTATCTACCGGAGTCCAGAAATATCCACTGAAACTCGATCAGCTCCGGTCACCACCATCGAGCCGTTCAGCCGCACCAAATCTGCTACAAGCTAGCTAATCGACGTCTTCCTCTGTTTCTCTTCCACAGCCACAGCAAACCACTCCCCTTTCACAAATCAACCAAAAAATATATATCTTAAACAATAAAAAAAAAAGAAGCAAACCCGTCAGCTTCAACCCATAACAATCACCGAAACCCACCCCAATCACCAACCCTTCAGCTCCAACCCACAATGACCCAGAGCCGGTTTTGGCCGAATCAGCCCGGAAACCCCGATCAACTTCCTCTGCTGCCTTCTCCGATCAGCGATATTCCTCCAAGCTTCGAACACCAAGTGGAAGAACGAGCTCTAGAAGCGGATCTCGGCGATCCTGGAGCACGTGATCATCGACGACCTCCTGGTGCTCTCTTTCACCTACGACGGAGAGAGGCTGTTCGACCTGGAGAGCGTGAGGAGAATCATCTCGGGATTCGCGGAGAAGGAGAAGAGTGTGGCCGTATTTAACGCCGGTGATTTCGAAGAGCATTGCTCCATTGCGATGCAGAGAGTCGCCAAGACCATGAATGCGTATTTGGGCGAGATCGCCACCTAGTGAGAAGGATCCGAGAGACGAGAGAGAGAAGAGAGATTTGGGGAGAAGAGAGTTTTGGGGGAAGAAGAAGACCGAGAGATCAAAGAGAGCTAGAGAGAGAGAGAGAGATCGATGGTTCTGATTTTGGTTGGGAAATAAATTTGACGGACATGGTGAAATAAGAGGTATCACGCGGATTGATGACATGGCGTGGGAAAAAAAAATTCCAGACGGTTTGGTAAAAACCGTCTATAAAATTCCAGACGGTTTCAAAAAAACCGTCTGCAAATTTTATTTTCTAGACGGTTTTAGAAACCGTCTAGAAAAAAACCGTCCATAAATGTCTCTTTTTTTTGTAGTGGTTCTTCTTTATTGTTAATTTGGTAAGACTCCAGGTTAGCAAAATGTTTATCTTTATAATTTTCTGTTTGTTTTAATTCCTGCTGCGTCAATTTAATGATGCAGGGCGAGACAAGAATAAATATGTCATTTAGTTTTAATTAAATTATTAGTTTTTGTTTGTAATCCAATAATGGGCTTGGCCTACAGTTAGTCACGTTAGTTTAAGTTATTTGTCATTTTAAAGTAGGTTTGGCCCTTGGCCCAAAGTCAGTCACATTAGGGTTAGGGTTAGAGTGTCTATTTAAGCATATTGTTCTGTTATAATAGACAGATTATGATGAATGAAAATTATGTTTGTTTATTTGAGGTGTGACTCCTCTGGTGGCGAGATGCTGCCAAAGCCAGTAAGATGCTGGTTTGTTCTTCCTTATTGTTAATTTGGTGAGACTCCAGGTTAGCAAAATGTTTATCTTTATAATTTTCTATTTGTTTTAATTCCTGCTGCGTCAATTTAATGATGCAGGATGAGACAAGAATATAAATGTCATTTAGTTTTAATTAAATTATTAGTTTTTGTTTGTAATTCAATAATGAGCTTGGCCCACAGTTAGTCACGTTAGTTTAAGTTATTTGTCATTTTAAAGTAATTTGACCCTTGGCCCAAAGTCAGTCACATTAGGGTTAGGGTTAGGGTTAGGGTTAGGGTTAGAGTGTCTATTTAAGCATATTGTTCTATTGTGATAGACAGATTATGATGAATGAAAATTATATTTGTTTCTTTGAGGTGTGACTTATCTGGTGGTGAGACACTGCCAAAGCCAGTGAGACGCTGATTTGTTCTTCCTTATTGTTAATTTGGTGAGACTCCAGGTTAGCAAAAGGTTTATCTTTATAATTTTTTGTTTATTTTAATTCCTGCTGCGTCACGTTGAAGAAGGGTGAAGGTTGAAGACAAAGAGGGTTTTTTTTACTTTTTTGTTTTGTCTTCAAAACGTACCGTTTAACTAAGTTGCAATGTTGAAACGCTCATTTAAACAAAGCACCTTGAAGGCCCAAACTTATGATGCACAGCTTACGATGAAAAAAAGCCAACAAGACACATCTAAACTTTCAGTCTCAGATAGTTTTTTGTCTTCTTCTAAACTCTGATAGTTTCATTTGCAAAGTGATAAGGTACAAAAAAATTGAATGGTTCAATAATTCATAAGGCACAATTTCTTCTTAAAAAATTTCAGCATTTACGTATGTAATAAACTTTTGTAGTGATTAGTTTTTATATTTGAATTGCTCTTTTAAATCAATATTTTTTATATTTAGATTGCTCTTTTTGTAATTGTTTTTATTTAATTATTTATGAATGTATATAGTTTTTGTTTCATATTTTAATTGTATAAAATATATAATTGTAGTTACCTAATATTATGGAGAGCAATGATTATATTGAACTCCAATGAAATTCTAAACGAGTTTTGTGATGTAGATTCAATAAATTTCCCAGTAGATCTTGTTTAAGAAAGAAAAAAAAAGCTTATGATTACCATCGTAGTGATACAGATCAAATTCGAAGAGCATATATACAAAATGGACTTTGCCAACAAATTAATCATAATTTTCCACAAACACAATTTTAAAAAAATGGCATTGTTTTAATTTAGCATGATTCAAAGAATATGATGATTGGTTGGAATACAACATTTCAAAAGATGCTGCATATTGCTTGTTTTGTTATCTTTTCAGACCAAATACTAGAAATCAAGCTGGTGGATACTCGTTTATTACTTAAAGGTTTAAAAATTGAAAAAAAATAATAATAAAAAATTAAGAGAAGTTACATGCAGAATCATGTGGGGGCTCGCAATAATGCACATAATCGACTTTATTTTTTTAATATTTTAATTAATTTTTGTTCAACTTTATTTTTTTATTCAAAAATAAAATAAAATTATTAAGTCCCATAAACAAAAATTCTGGCTCCGCCACTGATCCTGGTGCATGCTTACATCCTAGTTTAGTTTTTGGGATGTACATAATGATCATAGATGGTGTAGTAGGTCTGCAAAAATGTAAGCACGGATAGCACCAGGGCAACCAATGCTGAAATCCACAACCATGGCTTGTCAAAATACTCACGCTTGAAGCTCGTCCACTGCCTATTGAGCCTATTCTGATAATACTCGTTAACATTGAAGAACAAGCTCCACAAATTAATGTAATCAATATCAAAGGTCAAGTCCTTTCCCAAAATGTTGATGAAGCACGCAGCCTCGGCGTCCGTCCCAATGTAATTGTCAATGACGTGGCGGTCACAAAGGTACTCGACATCCCCGGCTGTGTTTACAAGGCAGCCCAACAAAAGGGCGTAGACGGAGAAGTGCTTGGAACTGTTACTGTGGCGTTGCTCAAACGCAACGCAGTTCACCAGGAAAGAGCACATGAAATCATTGAGAATTATATTGGGTATCTCAATCACACGGTCTCGGAATTCAGCCACCAACAAGTAGTCCTTACGCGGATTGACCTTAATCCCCGCACGGCGGAGCTTCGAGACACTGGGAATAGTATCAAATGGTTTGTACCAGTACTCTAGTGGGAATCCTTCATCACGATCCTGAAGCATTGCTTCATGATCGGGTGGTATAAAAATTGACCGAACCATGTCCAGTAAATGCAAGAATCTGAGATCGTGGAGCCGGGACTTGTCTCCGTTGTATCGAATTCCCAGTATCGCAGAAAAAACTTTTATGCCGATAAAGGACAAAGATTGATCTGTACCGCGCCAAGTCATCCTTGAAAGTAGAAATAACTCTTGCAGAACAAAAGACGGGATCTGATTCTCAAGAAAGAGCAAGTCCCCGTAGATGTTCAGTAATATTACCCTCCTCATCCGGGCAAAAGGGTGGCGTTTAACTTCCCGTGTCTCTTCGATTTCCACCGAGTAAAGAAAGTGAAGCAATTCTAAAATAAAACAACCATCAAGAACCATCATTTGGAGGAACTCACTGGTACTGAGGTTGATGGTTTCGGAATAACACTCTCTGGCTTTCTTTTCAAGTGGAAGTATGCTATCCAAGTAGACCTTTAGGTCTTGGGGCCTCTTGAGAATGTAGGCGAGGCACCGCCACTTGTGCTCCTCCATCATGTGGAGGTGAGGCTTGCCGCGGTGGTACGGTCCGATGGAGACCATCTGCGGCTCGTACGACTTACCGTTGATGTTCTTGAACCGCTGCGGAAGCCTGAAGATGCAAGGGTTTTCACCGGCGGCGGGTTCTCTACGTAACAATGGGGCAGTCATGGAGATCCGGTTTCTCATCATCTGTAGGAGGCCCTCGTCGACCCCTTCTTGACGCTGGCTTTCTATCGTGGCGTTGCTTTCTGACCTTGAGGTGTGTCTGGACATAGAGTGGTCTACATTAAGGCCCTCGTCGACCCCATCTTGACGCTGGCTTACCATCGGGGTTTCGCTTCCTGACCTTGAGGTGCGTCCGGACATAGGGTGTTCAATATTGCTGAAGTACTCCTCTTGGTATTCATCAAAACTGACGATGTGACTGGCTTCTCCTTGAACAAAATTGCTGCCCATTGGGGAGTTTTGTGTTTTAGACTATGGTCGTGAAATAGAAGTTTTATATGGGCCGGGTTGGGGAGAGCTGCATAAATTATGCGGATATCAGTGTCTCACAACTCTCTGTTTCAGACATTAACTAATTAAAGGTCCTATTTGAACAGGGACGATGGAGAGTTTGAGGCCCTAGCTTCTTCTTTTCTTTTTGGTTCACGTTTAAGGTCCTATTTGAATAGGGACGATGGAGAGTTTGAGGCAATGAGGCCCTTCTTCTTTTCTTTTTGGCTCACAAAACGTGAAGTTGAGAGCAATATTTATCAAGGTACTCTTGTGGTGCGTGTGTATCGGAGCTGAATGTTCTTGTAAGTGAGGTTCCGAGTAATTCACAATATACGTACTGAAACAAGGAGCTGAACCCTTTGAATGGAACTCTGACTATATATCAAAGTGGTTCCGACCGAGTAATCTAGAAGACATTGAAATTACGAGCTTAACCCTCTGAATGGAAATTTAAGTATCAAAGTGATCGAGGTTCCGAGAAATTTTACAAGACATTGCAATTACAAGCACCTTCACCCTTTGAATCTTACTTTGATAAGTACCCTTGTTTACAGTGGCATTATTGGGTCCTCGGTGTGAAATGAATTTTTTTGACTTTTGCTTTCATAAAATTATCAACAACCAGGTCCAGGTCCACAGCCGAGGGCTCAAATCAAAATTAAGTTGGTCAAACTTCAAAATTACAGTCTAGCCTAGCTGTACAGTTAAACTTCAACTTTTGATGAACTCAAATCAATCTCGCGTGGGCTCGCCGCCTAATATTTGCCATGAATGAGCAAGAAGTTCCCTCCAAAACACCGGCTTGTATTATACCATTTTAATTAAGGAAACTGATTTCTAATTGTTCTGGATTTATTGTTAAGTTTACTTACTCTTTGTTTTTAATTTTCATGTAATCGTCCCTTTTCTCCTTCCTCATCTTGAATAGAAAATAAAAAAAAAGGAAATAATTGAATTTTTTTATTATTATGGTAATAGTATCCTCTCTTTTTTTCCTAAATTATTACATTTTATTGTATTTTTTTTTTGTTAATTACATTTTATTGTATTGTCACTAACATAATGCATATCATGTAGCAATTCATTTTTGCTTCCCCTTCAATAGTATAACTATAAAGGGGGACCAAAGGCCACTTTAATTCAAATGCCCACCGCTTCAAAAAGCAGGACATCTGACGGCAAAAAAGTCAAAACAATTTTGATCGGTTTCTCGGCATAACCCATGCATCCAAAATAAATAAATAAACTCCATTGAGAGAAAAGGAGGATTAATAGGAGCGGTGGAGCCGGCATTTAAAATTTAGGAGGCAAAATTGAAGAAAAAAAATTGGGCGGGGCAAAATTAAAAAGTAAAAAATTTAAGAATAAAATTTAAATTTATTTTATTTTATTTTTTCTTAAAAAAAAAAAAACCGTGGGGCTTGGGGGGCTCAAGCCTCAAGGCTCTTGGTACGTAGCTCCACCCCTAATTAGCCAGTAGCAGTATACTGAGGTTGGATCGGCAGAGGTGGCCGGGATGGGTGAGATGATCGATCAGCTGAGAGAAATGTTAGCAAACAAAGGGTGCATGTTTAAGCTATTAGGGGGGGGGGGGGGGGGGGAATGAATAAAAGTTTGGCAGACTGGAGTTCAAGAGAGACCAAGCAATCAAAAAAGTTCAGTCACGAGAGGGGTAGCTACGATATATATCAGAGTTAGATCAGATTTTCTTTTCAAACTTTGACTTAATAATTTATTTTTTATTTTAATTAAATATTTTACGTGTTTGATTACATGATCATGACCTGAATTTTACTTGTCACTTTTTATAACTATGACAAATTCAATCATATTTTTATACTCATATTTGCAGAATTTATTCAATAAAATTCAACTAATTAATTTCTCAAAACGTAAAATATTAAACTATGAATTATATATCATTATAGAATTTGATTGGGTGGATTCAAGTAAACAATTCCTTTTGATCCAAGAATAAACCGAATTTTAAGGATTTAAACATTTAGACCCAAAATTGAACTACAACCATGAACTGCACTAAACTAAATGATCAACACAATTGATTGGGTTAATTTGACTCAGATATTATGATACTCAAGAACAGTAGTGCTCCCCTAGCGCGCAGCACTTTCACAAGTTCACAAATTAAAGTTCTAACAATTCTATTTAGGGTTGATAATTTTTGACATAACTCACAAATTCGACACGAATCTAACTCAAAATTAGTGGGTTAAGAAAGAGGTATGGCCCGTTTAATTAAGTAGGTCGGTTTATAGTTGATTTAATATAATCTTATACATATGTCTTGATACGACTTGAATACGATACGCAACATTTAAGGCTAATAATTTTTTATACGACCCATAAACTCAATGCGAACCCAACATGGAATTAACCGATTATGATTATGAAGTCTGACTCGTTTAATTAAATAGATTGAGTAACGATTAACATGTATAATCTTATACCAATATTTCAACACAACCGAACTCGACATAAGAAAATTACCAACCTTACCTACCCCTATCAGTTGCAAGAAAAAAGGTACCGGCCATCACATGCAGTACCTTTTTCTCCTACTACAATTTTTTCATTTTTATTTTAATTCTTTTTTATGAATATGTCGAGTAATGCTATTCTTTATGTCTTTTAAAATGTTAATTTTTAAATTTATTATTAAATTTAAGATGATTATTATTAAATTTTGACCTCATAGTAATTTTAAATTTATATAACATTTGAAAAAACACAAAATAATTTATAACCTTACTCGAATATGTCACATTACTTGCCCGCGTTTGATTGGACAATTTGTCCACCTCGCTAAAACAACAAGGTTTGTGTGGTTGTAAAAGTTTGAATGTTAGATAGCCTCTCTAATAATTGATAGTAAAGTGATTGTGATTTGATGCAATCATAGAAGAAGCAACGTGGCCATATCATGTGGTGTCGTTGAATGTTTGGTACTTATGACAGTCGGATGGGGATTGGGGGCCAACTTACTTGGCCAATTGAAAACGAAATCTTTATACGTTGGATGTCCCATAACTTTTTGAAATAACAAAAGTATCGTTGAGGAATAAATAAATCACATTTGCGTCCACGATTTAGCATTCCATACAATATATATTTTGGGGACACATTTGGGGAATATTTTGTAGACAAAATGCAAAGACTTGGGATATACACCTTCAGGAATGGGGAGACAAAGTTCGGATTGATAAAAAATTTAACTAAATACTTTTGTAGCTTGTTGCTGACTATGAGATTGATCATATTAATTTTTTGTAGCAGCTAGTATAGTATTTGGATATTTCTTAATTAATAATTTGAATTGTTTAATGTTATTTTGTTATATTAATTAAACATATAATATGTTTTCCCTTGTTATTTGTCAATTTCGATTATATATATTAAAAGGTTTTACAAAATTAAATTTGATTATATTGAAATTATTTCTAAATAATCAAATTTTTTAAATTGAGAAACATGTTTAAACCAATGGAAAACCAAGGTTTCATGGCACATAAATCATGTGCCAGAAAATTGTGTTTCTTGGCATAAATTTATGTGTCAGAAAACCAAATTTTCTGACACATTATTTATGTATCAAGAATTTTCCTGTCACATAAGTTATGTGCTACGAAATAAATTTTCTCGACTTCAAAGCTGTGACGATAGAAATAGGTGAGGAATTAAAGGACAGAAATGGTTTCTTAAACCTTCAATACTTACTTGATGACAATTAATAAACACCAAGAAAGACATTTTTTTTTTAGTGAATTCACCTTTGCTTCCGCAAATTAACAAGCATTTTACAGTAGTCTTGTACGCTTAGCGTTTAGCCTAGCAAGCTCAGAATCGAACTTACCCGCGGCAAAATCGGTTCACTAGCTACAAAAACTCAAAAGAGAAACAATAAACTACAAGAGCACACCCTCAAAAACTCATGATTCTCTCAAAACTGTCACCGAACATGCAGTTTCTATTGGGCAGGAGGAGGCGGAAGGAAGGGTTTAGTGTTTAGGATGTATGGTGTAGTAGGTTTGCAAAAAAGAAAGGAAGAAGATCACAAGGGCAAAGGATCCCGAAATCCACAACCATGGCTTATCAAAATACTCACGCTTTAAGCTCGTCCACTGCCTATTGAGCCTATTCCGATAATACTCATTGACAAGGAAACACAAATTGAAGAACTGAATGTAATCCCAATCAAAGGCTAAGCCCTTACCCAAATTGTTGATGAAGCTAGCAGCCTTGGTGTCGGTCTCAATGTAATTTTCAATGACTAGGTGGTCGCAAAGGTACTCAACATCGTCAGCAGTATTCACAAGGCAGTCCAAAAAAAGGGCGTAGACCGAAAAGTGCTTGGAACTGTTGTTGTGGCATTGTTCGAATGCCACACAGTTCACTAAGAAAGAGCACATTAAATCATTAAGAATTATATTGGGCATCTCAATCTCACCGCGCAGGAATTCTACTACCAAGAAGCTGTCCTTTTTACGTCGCTTGACCTTGATCCCTGCACGGCGGAGCTTCGAGATGCAGGGGATAGTATTGACTGGCCTGTACCGGTATTCTAGTGGGAATCCTTCACAAATATCCATAAGCAATTCTTTATCATCGGGTGGGATAAAAATTGACCGAGCTAAATCCAGCAAATGCAAGTATTTGAGCTCGTAGAACCTAGACATGTCTCCGTCGTATCGAGTTCCCAGTATCGCTGAAAAAACATTTACACCGATAAAGGATAAGGGTCGAGCTATACCCCCCGAAGACATCATGGAAATTTCAAATAACTGTTCCAGAACTAAATACGGGATCTGATTCTCAAGCAAGAGCAAGTCCGCGTAGATCTTTGGTAACATTACCCTATGCATCCGGCCGAGAGGGTGGTGTTCCACGACCGGTCTCTCTCCCCTTCCAACTGAGAAAGAGAATCGAAGGAATTGTATTATAAAACAACCATCAAGTACCATCATTTCGAGGAAGTCGTCGGAATTGAGATCGATGACTCCGGCATAGCAGTCTCTGGCTTTCTTTTCAAGTGGACGAATGCTTTCCAAGTAGTGCTCTAAGTCTTTCTTGGTACTGTTGACTAAGTAGGCAAGGTACTGCCACTTGAGCTCCTCCATTGTCTCAAGGTCAGGCTTGCCGCGATAGTAGGGTCCGATGGAGACCACCTGGGGCACGTACGACAAACCTTGAATCTCCTTGAACTTCGGAGGAAGCCTGAAGATACAAGAGTCTTCATCGGCGGGGGGTTCGCCTCGTAACAATGGGTTAATTTTGGAGATCCTCTCTTGCATCTTGGCTAGGAGGCCCACGTCGCCATTCTGAATCTCGAGGACGCAACTAGCTTCTCCCATCACGATTTTGGTGTTCAAGACTATAGTAAGAAGTTGAAGGCTTGAAGTGGGCCGTGAGGAGGAGGAGGAGGAGGAGGAGGAGGAGGGACTAAAAGAGTATAATAAAAGTATAAAGACAAAATAATGGTAAGAAACGGATCAGGAGGAGGAGGGCCGGGGGAATGAATATAATAAAAGGGTTTAGGTTTTGTACATACAAATAATGCAAAGTCAATCTTCGATGTTGTTGTTCAACCGGAGAAGTCAACAACTATTGCTTGAGGAAATTTCGAAGAAATGATGATGGTACCCACCATTCTTTCTACTCATCCTCTTCCGTTCTTAATTCCTGTGTCTCCGGAGAATGGAGATGGTCTAAGGACTGCCATTTATTCTCTCTCTACTTTTCTCCAGTTTAATTATTGAGGTATTAAATTTTTATTACTTTAGTATTTATTTCTTGTGACTGTTAATATATTGTGAACTGTTAAATGTAAGTATGACTAAAATTTAACAATTTAAAAATTTTAAATTTAACTTTTCAAAAAAAAAAAATTCAAATTTAAATTTTTTTTGAAGGAATCTTGATTCATATCGGATAGCCTCGCAACTCCTCCGTAGCGTATGATGTTAGAAAATCTCGCAAATTGATCGTATAGTGATTGTTATATGATGCAATCGTAGAAGCACCAACGTGGCCCTATCATGTAACTAGGGTCCTTGAATGTTTGGTAGTACTTATGACTACTGTAGGATACGAGGATGGGCCAAATTGGCCAATTGAAAACAAAATCTTTTTACGTTGAACGTCCCATAACTTTTTGACATAACAAAAATATCATTGAGGAAATAATAAATCACATCTGCGTCTACGAATTAGCATTTCATATATATATATACTTCCCCGTCTTACATTACAAGAACTCACTCAAGAAAACAATGTTACAAGAACGTACGCAGAACTCACACAACAAACTCAGAGAACTTAATTTACACTCTTCTACACTACAAAAAAAGGGCTTTTTGAGCCCTTTTTTTTTGAGCCATTTTAAGGCCTTAAAACGGCTCAAAATGTTTTGCGCCCTTTTTTTTTTAGCCGCTTTCAAAATGGCTCAACACTAGCGTATTAAAATCTCAGTTTGAGCCGTTTTGGACTAAAACGGCTCAAACCGGTTTAAACCGCTTTTTAAAACGGCTCAAATCAGTTGGAGTCGTTTTGGATCAAAACGGCTCTAATTAATTGCAGCCGTTTTAAAGACCCTAAAACGGCTCTAATTTTTTTTTTAAAAAAAAATCATTATTTTTTTTAGAGCCGTTTTAAGGTCCCTAGCTAAAACAGCTCTAAGTAAAGAAAAATTAAAAAAAAAAATTGAGTCATTTTAGAAAAATGACTCTAAATAAAAAGAAATTAAAAAAAAAAGTTATATACTGATATACCAATTTATAAAATGTGGGTCTTGCAATTTGTCGTTTTCTCAAGCCAGTACCAACATATCGACGAAATTGCATTAAGCAATTCATTGTCTTTTACCACACGCAGCGACTCAAACTCACCCAGAAAAGGATAAGAATACACAAATTAAATCATGGAAGTTATTGTGCAAAAACAAACCAGAAATCAAGGGTTCTGGAAATCATTGGAAATCGTGGACGTCATTATTTTTTTGCTTTTGATGAACTAAAAGCTTTATAACCAAACACAGCAAACTACACTCCAATCAAAACTGGATTCGAAGTTCAACAAGAAACAAAACCCGGATGCCTGCTGCATAGGGCTGAGCAAATCCCCGCAGAACCCTCCCCTCCCCGCAATACCCGCCCCGCCTAAAACCAGCACCCATGGTGCGGGCTACGGGGGCTTATTTGGGCTCCCCGCGCGGTGCGAGGGGGGGGGGCCTTGAAATTTCTTGGGTCCCCGCCCCGCCCCCACCCCGCCGATTTTGAAAAAAAAAAAAAATAGAAAAATGTAAAAAAACAAGCAGGCAGCAGGCCAGGCCTGCAAGCTAAATTACAGCCCTTTGGGCTTTGGCCCCTTTAAATTTTCCTGACTTTTCTATCCTTCTAAGTTCTAACTTCTATCATTCATTCCTTCTAAGAGCACTAGTAGCAGATGCCCTATAAGTAGTTCTATTCCCTAAAATAGGGAAAATTTCAAAAAAGTCACAAAAAATCAAGCCACAGCAGTTACCCTACTTTAGGGAACTACCCTTGGGAAGCACTGTAGCTTCCCAATCATATATTTTAATAAAAAAAAATAGCTCTTTCTCTCCTCTCTCTCCTTCACGTTCCAATCAGTAATCACTTTCTCATCTTCCACTCATATTTCTTCCGATGCAACTCATCTTCCTCGCTCAGATGGTCATCGTTGAGGTCGTCGAGCTGTGCAGAGGGAGTGCCAGTAGAGGAGAGACTAGAGGAGTTGGGATCGGCAGAAGTGGCGGTGGAGTCTGGCTCGATCGGAGAGGTGTGGTTGAGGAGGATGTTGCAGAATTCGTCCTCAGGCCGAGCCAAGTTGATCCGGATGGTCGAGTTGGCCCTATTGCCGCTCTGCTGCTCGTCGCCGGAGAGGGACGCCGACGACAGTGACTATTGGATTTCATCCACGGCCTGCACTGCGATCGACTTCGTCGCGTGGGATTCAAATATCATTCTCTCTCTCACTCACTTCTTCCGAAGCAGTTGAGTCCCACCAAAGGATTACCTCCTCTGCCGAATCCAATGGTTTTCTCTTATCCTCCGGCGGCTCCATTAAAGAACAAAACAAGCTTTTTGTTTTCTTTTTCTCTTCTGGAAAAAGTGGGAGATTCGTTGTGCTTTTTGGTGTTGACAAATAAAATATGCTTTTGGATTCAGAAGGAGAAACAGAAGATACGGGTTCTGTGGAGTGTGCCGGAGATTCGGAGAAGACGAGAGAGCAAGAGAAGAAAATAAATGAATTAAAAAATAAAGTAGGAAAGAGAAAAAAAAATAAAAAAAATAATATTTAATTGATATAGGGAAAATGAAGGGAATCTATTGTGGGGTGTTTTTTTATAGGGAATCAAAAAGTGGTTTGGTTCCCTAAATTTTTCCTAAATTAGGGAAAATGGTTGGGAAGCTGCTGCTAGTGCTCTAAGTGCCGCAGCGAGCAAATCCCAGCATCACGCCGTCGCGCCCTCACTACCTGCACGAGCACGGCCCTCGTCCCCTCACGCCCTTACCTCCCCGCACGCACGGACACCGGGACACACCCGCAGTCGTCTCAAGCAACTACAGGTTCAATTTTTTACTTTTTCTCTTACACACAGTCATTTAATTTTTCAAACAGAAATTTGGGTTTTATTTGGATTATCAGATCACCAAAGCCATTTAATATTCTACTTCATCTCTCCCTGCGCCTCTCTCTTTGCCACGCTGACACACACACGCCGCTCAACGATATTTTGTGTCCCCGCCTTCCACTCACCGCCACCAGAGTCGATCTACTAGAGGACTCTCATTTCCCCACCCTGAAGGTGCGTAGGGTTCATTCTGCTGCTGCTCCTCTCCCTCTCAAGGTTCTCTGTACGCGCCAATCCGGCAGAATTATTCTCTCTCTGATTCAGACATTGTATTGCTTTTTTTCTCTCTCTTTATAGTTATTAGTCTCTGTTAGGTTTCCGAGAAAACTCTAGGAAAAGAAGGGAGAGGCTTACGTATGTGTTACATTTCTCTGCTATATGGCCAAATATTAACAATTTATCATTGTCAAAAATGTAGTCGGTCTCTGTTTGGTTTCTGAGGGAACTCTTGGAAATAAAGAGAGATAATAATTATTGCACATCGGGTTCTATTTTTTTTTTTTTCCAATTTTTTGAGGCATAACCCGTGGGGATCCCTGCCCCGCAACTCCGCCCCATCCCCACCCGCCCCGTGTAGGTGCATGGGTTTATCAGCGGGGTGCGGGGTCAAAAAATCCCCATCCCCGCCCCATGCTCAGCCCTATGCCTGCATCTAAACAGCAAACCAAGACACTCCCAACTCAACAGCAGAGCAAACACCACAACACACAACATAATACAGCCAAAGAAGCAAGAAGCACACAGCTCCACAACTCAAGAAAAATCAAAACAGAGTAACAACCACTGCCAATAGATTAAAAGCAATGAACGTCCAAAAATCATGGGTTCCGACTCGACCCCTTCCCAGTCGCCGAAAACCGCTTCTAATCACCGGAAATCAGCTTCTAGCTCCACCGGTTGTCGATCCATGAAAGATCGGGTCTTTGGGTCACGGGTTCGCCAGATCTCCTCTCTACTCCGACTGGCTTTTCTCTTGGCTCCCAGTTCTCTCTCTCGAACTCCCTCACTCTCGGTCTCACCCTCTCTCAGACTCTTCTCTCTCGATCTCTATCTCTCAGTCTCACCCTCTCTCAAACTCTCTTTTCATCTCTCTGGGTTCGGGTGAGAAGAGGAGATACAAGAAATTAGGACAGAAAAAGAAAAAGAAAAGAGAAAAAGGAGTTGCGTGGGGGCAGGCCAGTGGGTACATTTTATAAGAGAAAAAGAAACAAAAAAAAAATTTGAAAAATTTTGAACAAAAACATGAGGGCGCGCAGGACAAGAAAATTTTCGTGTCCCGCGCGCCCCCCCAAGTCGGGCACCCCTCAAAACGACTTGGAGTCGTTTTCGCCCAAAAGGGCTCCAACGAAAATAATCTTAAAAAAAAAAACTAAAAAAATTAAAGAAAAAAGGAAAAAACAAATTTTTGTTTAAAAAAAAACCTGAAAATTAAAATAAAATTATAAATTATTAAAAAAAATAAATAAATAAACAAACGAAAAAAAAATTAAAACCAGTTTTTATTTAAATTTATTTTCTATAATTTTTTGTTATCTTATATATATATATTTTAATTTTAATAATTTTATGAAATGTATTTTTGTCATTAGAAGGAATATTGACATTTTTTAGTAGTTCCAGGGGGAACATTTGACACATAATAGATCGTTGTACGATCTATGTGATCAATTGTGGTACGATCAATGTGATAGGTCGTGGTACGATCTATGTGATCGGTCGTGGTACGATCAATGTGGTAGGTCGTTGTACGATCAATGTGATAGGTCGTGGTACGATTTATGTGATCGGTCCTAGTACGATCAATGTGATAGGTCGTGGTACGATCAATGTAATCGATCGTGGCATAATCTATGTGATCGATCGTGGTACGATCTATATGATTGATTGCGGCACGATCATGTGTGATCGATCGTGGTACAATTATGCATGTATGATCGACCGTGGTACTATCTAAGTGTGATAGATCGTGGTACATGATGTGGTCTTTTGTTTACCAAAATATATCAATAACAAAATTAACCACTCGCAATAGAACTAATCATTGTAGGATAAGGCTATAGAAAGGGTGTCAAACCTCAAAGACTGTAGGGTATTATTATCAAGCTTATCGAGATTTAATATAACTTAATTAAAAATATGTTTGATTTGGTTTTTGTTTTCTAAAAATAAATGCATAAAAGTAAAAGACATAAATTTAAAGATAGTAGGGATGAGATAAAGAATAGGGGATTGATTTCACCACTCACCGCATAACAATGGTCAATTATAAATTAACAAGGAAAATTCATACTATGCATGATATAGGACTCGTCTCACTCGAGTAGTCAAGAAATTACCTCTAAAGAATAAGCATAATCTATCTTCGGTTGGCACGGACCGTCCACCTAACCACTAAGATGCGGTACGACCCGTCTTCCCTAGGCATGGACTAGCTACGTCTTTAATAGGATATACACACAATCAATGGAATAGTATAACCCATCTTCGGTTGGCACGGACTGTCTACCTAAATTACACTAAACTAGGGTGTAGTACAATCCGTCTTCTATAGGCATGGTCTATCTAATTCTCTTGATCATATGTCAATTAAGGAAAATATTAGATTTACAACATCAATACAACAACTGTACAACAATCCCTCACATGAGGGTGGGTCCCACATACTGGGGTCCATCCTCATGTGAGGGATTGTTGTGCAGTTGTTGTATTGGTGTTGTACAAGAATCAAATCCCGTCAATTAAAACCGTTGTATAACGATTGATCCATGTGTGGGCCTCACTCCATTGTGTCTTGGTGTTGTGTCATTGTTGTGTAGTGTGAGTGTTTTAATCATTTCTCTTAATACCATATGAAAAATGTTAGATTTATAACACCAACACAACAACTCCTTATATATGAGGGCGGACCCCACACACTAGGGTCCACCTTCATGTGAAAGGTTCTTGTACACTTGTTGTAATTGTATAGTACATGAATCAAATCCCATATCATATTAAATGATCATCACTTATCTTAACGAGTTAAGAAAAATATTTGATTTAATTTTTTTGCGCATTTTTTTTGTTGATCTCCGTAAAAATAGATATGTAAATTTACCGTTAAAGTTATGAGGCCCACTTGTGAGTCCCAAAAATTGAATGACAATTTTTTATTTATTTTTTAATAAAAAAGGGAGCATTTCTCATATCCTAAACTGTGCAGGCTTGTAGCAATAACGTATGTCGGCTGTTTCCTAGGCACATTAGACTTTCGACATCATTCGGATCGAGCCCTTCTTGCCTCGAATATGATTCCGTATCTTATGGGCTGAAAAAACAGCCCATAACATCCCCTTTTTTATTTTTTATTTTTTCCTCATAGATTCTGATTGCGTTTGATGCAGTCAAAGAAGCTCCAACTGGGCCGCGTCATTCTAGATCGTTAAATGTAGAGTAATGATTGAATACCACCTAAAGATACAACTTTTCACCATCTTGCCTATGTGGTAAGGTGGTCCCCCACTACTTTTTGAGTTTTTTTATTTTTTAAAAATAAATTAATGTAGGGGACCACCTTGCCACATAGACAAAGTGGTGAAAAGTTGTATCTTTGGATGGTATTCAATCATTACTCTTAAATGTATGACACTTATTTTGTTAGGATTAAAATTTTCTGCAAATTGGATTTGTAGAAAATTTTATACAATTTAAATATAAGATTGATACGTGTTTTTTAACACATAAAAAATACATATTATTTTAATAACATGTGAGAATAAAAAATATGTACTTTTTATATATTTAAATGACACATGTCACTTTTATATGTGGGTTGTATGAAATTTTCTGAAAAACCAATTTGTAAAAAATTTATGTTCATTTTTGTAGGATAGGTCAAAAAAAAAAGTAATGTTTCTTACACGATTCTTAAATAACTCTTACAATTTATTTTTAAAATCAACTATTAAATATTTAGAACCTACGTGCAGAAAATAAATCTAATGGTTAATCATAATAATAATAATAATAATAATAATTAGAGTTGTGCAAAAGTTATATAATAATCGTTACTTAAAAAAAATCTTTTAGGCATATTTTGGAATAATAATAATGAATAAGCATCTTTTTACTTGAACAAACGAAAATCTACAACAAATTAACTACAACCCATATTTTCAGCCTTCTAAAAAAAATAAAAATAAAAAATAAAAAAAATCTGCATAGATATTTCTGCTCCTCTGTTTTCAGCCCAAATAGTTTAGTTTTTAGGATGTACATAAGCATAGATGGAAAAAAAGGTCTGCAAAAATGCAAGCTCGAAGAGCACCAAGGCAAACAATGCTGAAATCCACAGCCATGGCTTGTTAAAATACTCACGCTTGAAGCTCGTCCACTGCCTATTGAGCCTATTCTGATAATACTCGTTAACATTGAAGAACAAGCTCCACAAATTAATGTAATCAATATCAAAGGTCAAGTCCTTCCCCAAAATGTTGATGAAGCTTGCAGCCTCGACGTCGGTCCCAATGTAATTGTCAATGACATGGCGGTCGCAAAGGTACTCGACATCCCCGGCAGTGTTCACAAGACAGTCCAAGAGAAGGGCGTAGACCGAAAAGTGCTTGGAACTGTTGTTGTAGAACTGCTCGAATGCGACGCAGTTCACCAAGAAAGAACACATTAAGTCGTTGAGGATTATATTTGGCATTTCAATCGCACCGCTCCGGAATTCAGCCACCAAGAAGCAGTCTTTACGCGGATTGACCTTAATCCCCGCACGGCGGAGCTTCGAGACACTGGGAATAGTATCGAATGGTCTGTACCAGTACTCTAGTGGGAATCCTTGATCATCACGATCCTGAAGCATGGCTTCATGATCGGGTGGAATAAAAATGGACCGAACCAGGTCTAGTAAATGCAAGAAACTCCCGTTGAACCGAGACTTGTCTCCGGAGTATTGAATTCCCAGTATCGCTGAAAAAACATTTATGCCGATAAAGGACAAGGGCCGTTCTGTATACCCCCAATACCAGGTCATCTTGGAATGTTGAAATAACCGTTGCAGAACAAAAGACGGGATCTGATTCTCGAGCAAGAGCAAGTCCCCATATATCTTCAACAATTTTACCCTCCCCATCCGGGCAAGAGGGTGGCTCACTTCCCCTAATTCTTCGATTTCCACCAAGTAAAGGAAGCGAAGCAATTCTAAAATAAAACAACCATCAAGAACCATCATTTCGAGGAACTCACTTGTAGTGAGGTAATTGATGGTTTCGGAATAACACTCTCTGGCTTTCATTTCAAGTGGAACTAAGTTTTCCATGTAGAGCTTTAGATCTTCGGGCCTCTTGAGAAAGTAGGCGAGGCACTGCCACTTGTGATGCTCCATTATCTGGAGGTGAGCCTTGCCACGGTGGTAGGGCCCAATGGAGACCATCCGGGGCTCGTACGACTTACCGTTGATGTTCTTGAACCTCTGCGGAAGCCTGAAGATGCAAGGGTTTTCACCGGCGGCGGGTTCTCTTCGTAATGATGGGGCGATCTGGGAGATCCTGTTTCTCATCATCGCTAGGTGGCCCTCGTTGACCCCTTCTTGATGATGGCTTTCTATCTCGGACTCGCTTCCTAGCCTTGAGGTGCGTCTGGACAAAAAGTGGTCTATATTGAGGCCATCGTTGACCACTTCTTGATGATGACTTACTATCGTGGCTTCGCTTCCTGACCTTGAGGGGAGTCTGGGCAGAGAGTGGTCTATATTGTTGAAGTAGTCCTCTTGGTTTTCATCAAAACTGACTATGTGACTGGCTTCTCCTTCAACAAAATTGCTTCCCATCGCGGAGTTTGGTGTTTTAATTTAGACTATGAATGGGCGTGAAATGGAAGTTTTCTTGCGAGCAATTTATCAAGTTTCTCTTGGGGTGTGTCTATTGGAGCTGAATATTCATGTACATTGCTCGGAACCTCACTCTAAAGGTTCCCAGTAATTTACAAGTGACTGAAATTTCAAGGAGCTTTCACTCTTTGAATGGAACTTCGACCCTCAAAATGAGATTCCGAGAAATCACAAGGAGCTTCACCGTTTCATTGGAGATTTGAGTATCAATGTGGGGTTCCGAGCAATTTACATACCCCTGAAATTACAAGCAGCTTCACCCTTTCAATGGAATTCTGACTCTCTGAGTATCAAAGTGAGATTCCGAGCAATTTACAAAGACACTGAAATTACAAGCAGTAGGCTGTATTGGGTCCTCGCGCGGTGTGAAATGAAACTATTTGACTTTTGCTTTCACAAAATTATCAAGAACGTACAGTTAGGCTGGCCCGCCTCAGCCGAGGGAAATGCCATGTAGCCCAAAGCTTCTTTGAAGATTTAAGCAACCAGTCTAGCCCTTCGATGAAGATCGACAATTCATTGTAGAGTCGAAGGTACGTTGAAGCATGAAGTATAAGTTAATTTGTTCACAATACAATTCTAAGGGCGTAATTGCGCATATAAATTAGAAACTGCCTAATTAAGTCTTTATAATTTCATTCCTGGAATTTTATCTTTTCTTCATTTTTTTTTTTTTTTTAATCTGAACCATCTTATTTGGGAGAAAAAAAAAATGGAAGGGCTGCGATTCTTTTTCCTTGGTAGATGGTAGCCACTAATATTAAGGAAAAAAAAAAAATCAAATTTGGTCCTTTTTCATGCGATTTCAAATTAGTCTTTAGTCCAATTAATGAACGGTATACATGTCAGATTAACCAATTAATTAATGTCATGTGACCCTCATTTAACATGTTTGTGCCAATTGAATGTATCATGTGCCATATGGTACGTATAATTGGCCCATAATGTGTCAAATAATAATTACATGGTATTAATTAATTAGTTTGATGTGCCATATCATTATTTGGTTTGTTTTTTAAAAAATAAAATAAAAAAAAAAAAGATAAAAAAAAATTGAGGGCAACGGAATTAAATTTGGCCTAAAAAACGCATGTGCATGCCACATCATGGAAATTGGTTCCATTTGAACAATATGGGGTAAAACGGATTCTCTCTGTTTCAAATGAGAAGCTGGTCATTTACTTTTAGAGGGGTAAAATGAATAGTTAAAATAAAAATTTATAATTTTTCAATAATTATTTTGATTACTCTTGCTGAAAATGTTCCCCGACTCCTAATAAAACGGGGAGGATCATTCTCTTTTTTTTTTTGCTAATGATTGGTAATTTAAGCGTGTTGGGTATGACTGAGGACATGATTAATGGGAGCAATTTCTAAATGAGTGGAAGTTAATTAACAAAGATTAAGTGTAATTAATAATAATCATTAAAAAAAATACAAACACACACACCACACACTCTCCTGTGATCTGATCGTAATTTGATGCAATCGAAGAAGCCCCAACGGGACCTAGCAGTGATCTTGCTTGATTAAAATTAAGAATAAAAAATGGAAAAGAAAAAGAAGGCCCATTGATATTTGGGATGCACATAATTAAGCGACAATGGTGCAGATAGAACAGTAGAAGGTCTATTTTTTGGGATGTACATAGCCGATGATGGTGTAGAAGGTCTGCGCAAACGTAAGTAGTAAGAGCAAAATGGCAGCACACGCCGAGATGAACCACCAGCGCGTGTTACAATATCTTCGCCTGAGGCTCGCCCAGTTTACACAGAAGTTATTCCGATAATGCTTGTCCACATCATTGAACAGCTTGGACAAATAAAAGTCACGGATATCAAAGGTCACGTCCTTGCCCAGACTATTGATGAAGCGTGCAACTTTGTCGTCGTCCGCTAGGTGATTGTCGATAACATTGTGCTCGCGAAGGTATTGGACGTCCGAGGAGGTGTTCACAAGGCAGTCCAAGAAAGTGGCGTAAACCGTGACGTGCTTGGGGCAGCTGTTGTGGCACTGCTCGAACGCCACACAGTTCAGCAAGAGATATCTCATGAAGTCGTTGATGGTTATGCTGGGCATCTCAACCACACCGCGCTTGAATTTTACAGCCAAGAAGCTCTCCGCCTTGCCCGGTCGGACCCTAATCCCTGAACGGCGGAGCTGCGACATGCAGGGAATAGATTGGATCTGTTTGTTTTCGTCTTTCTGTGGCGGCTTTTGATAGTATGGGATTAGACTAGACCGAACCAAGTCCAGCAAATGCAGAGGCGGAGTCTTGGGATTGCCGTACCTCTCTATGACTTCGTTTGGTCTGCTCATAACATTGTTAAAGAATCGTAAAGCAAGCAAGGACAAGGACGGATCGTCAGGCATCTTAGAAATATCAAATAACTCTTGCAGAACAAAAAAAGGGATCTGATTCTGAAGGAGGATCAAGTCCACGTAGAAATACGGTAATCTCCACTTCAGGGATGCGGGAGGTTCGTCGGCCTTTAGTGGTCCCAGGCGCGGATCCTGAAACATGTAAAACAATTCTAATATAAAAGAAGCATCAAGAACCATCATTTCGAGGAAGTCACCGTCACCGGGCGGCCTGAAATCTTGGATCATCTCTTCAGGATAACACTCCCTTGCTTTTGTTTCACACGGGCGTAGCCTGTCCAAGTAGTCCTGTAAGCCTTTGACTCGGTTCCTTTTCAGCAAGAAGCCGAGGCACTGATACTTGCAGTCACTGTAAAGCTTTAGATCTGTGTCATAGTAGTATTTGGGCCCGATGGAGACGATGCGGGGCCTGTAGGAGCTGCCGTTGTTGTCCTTGAACCTCAAGGGGACTTCGTAGATGCAACGACTGCTCATGGCGCCGGGATTGCTTTCTAACCCCTTGGTGCATCTCTCGATTTCCTCTTTCATGTCGCGGGCGAGCTCCTCTGTGTTGACCTCCGGAATACTGACAACGTGGTTGCCTTCTTGTTTAAATTCGCTTTCCATGGTTGATTTTGGCGTTTTAGAGTAGTAAAGAGAACGAGACAGTTCTTAATTTTGTGAAAAGATAGTGTTGGAGATGGGGTAGAGTCCTTGTCTATCACTGAGTATTTAATAAGTACTACTATGGGGGGTGAAGTTGCAGCAGATGGGAAAATGTTGCGGTTGGGGAACATTAATTTAAACCTTAAATGACGACGATATTTTATTCGACTTCATTGGTGGTGCAAAACTAAATTCAAACGTTTCTACTAGGTAAGTTTCGTCGCCTAGCTAGGGAACAAAAAATAAATAAATAAAAAAGACTTCCACTAATGTGAATACCCATACCCAGGGGCTCAGGCCCCAAAGCCAAATGTATTTTCTTAAAATAAATAAATTAAATGAATTGAAATTTATTCTTAAATTTTTTTTATTTTTTTATTTTTTAATTTTGACCCTTCAAATTTTTTATTTTAATTTGGCCTCCCAAAGTTTAAAAGTTGGCTCCGCCATGCCGTCATACCTTCTCCTCATGTCCATGTGACTTAAATACGGAACAGAATCATTTTTTCAAATTTACGTGTAGTCATATATGTAACAGAATTAACACATAAATCATTATTTCTTTTTTTTTTTACATTTTATAGGAGGAAAATAATTAAGTTTAATTTCTTTCCTCTCTAGTTTCCCTCCCCCCATTAATTCCAGAAGCCCAACTCTCTTGTCCACCACGTACAGTACGGCCGCAACAAACAGCACATCAATGGCTCAAAACAATTTTGATATATAAGTTGCATAACAATTTCAATGGATCCAAACCCCAAACACGTACCCTTCATCCTCCATAGGGCAATCTATTGTGGTTCAATTCTGTATATGAAAACAACATATATGTGCAAATGTTCTTGTTGGCTTTGTGATGCAATTTGTGAAATTTAGATCAGAGAGAGAGAGACTTAATTAATTAAACTCAAAACTTTTAAAGAATAAAAACCAATTTGTATAAACCAAAAACATAGTTAGATTGTGAATAAAAAAATTGCTAAGAAATACTACACGAGAACCTAACCCGAGGTCCAGTGCGTGTGTAAAACGAAAACCAAAAAAATAAATAAATATTGAAGGGAAGGAATATAATAAAAGTATATAGACAAAACAATGGTCTTAACACGGTTCAGAACGTACGTGACCTCGAACAGCTAGAAATTATCAAGGAGACTCGAAAATTTTATGTCGATCAAAGCCAGTAAGTCGTAGAAAAATTCACCTAAAGAAAATGAGTCTATCCTCTCGATCTGTGGGACTTCCACGGTGGTCGGTGGTTGAAATAAAAACAAATCTTTTTAGCTGTGAATTCAAACAAATGTAGTAGTTGTGAATTTAAACAAATGTGGGCCATGTGGCAGGTAAGGATATATATCTTAAGGTGGAGTAATATCTGATCAAAGCCCATATATATATATATATATATATATATATATGTTCGGTAATAAATTAATGAAAAAAATTTCATACAAATCGGTTTGTAAAAAATTTCCTACAATCTATATATAAAATTGGCATATGTCTCTTAGTATAGGAGAAACACATATTATTTAAAAACCATATGTCTCTCTCTCTCTCTCTCTCTCTCGCAGGTCTTCGTCGAAAAGAGGGAGAGATTTTATGAGCTTGGGTTGTCGGGAGGAGGGAGTTCCCTCCCTCCTCCCGGATTTTTGTTCCTCCCTGGGTTAGCCTAGTGGAGGTTAGAGTCTCCCAACCACTAGGGTAGTTGAGTTTTGAGTCTCCCTGGACTTGTTCTAGTGGTGGTTTTAGATCTCCTAGTCTTTTTGGACTATGGAGTGGTTTGTTTTTTCTTAGTTTCTTTAGGTTTCTCTGTTTCTTGGCAGGAAAACACCTCAGAAAGGAGACAGAGGGGGAGCATCCGTCGTTCGTGTCGCCGGCGGAATGATTTGGAGAGTCTCAGTTTTATCATTCTTTTAGTTCCAGATCTGCTCTGTTCCGCCACTTTCTAGTCGACACACGCCCCCCAGCCTTGCCCGCCGTCGTCCTCCGGTTTTGCCGCTGGTTGCTACGGCCGAAAAACTCACTGTTGACCGGAGCGTGGTCGGCACGCGCCAGGGGGTTAGTTACTCCATGGGCCGCGCGTGTTGACCATGTTTCCGCCCCTGTTGCCGTGCGTGGTGGTGTTCGGTGGATTTGTATTCGGTTGCTGCAGAGGATTTGCCGCCGACGGCGCGTGTGGTACACACGCCGTCTCCGGCGGTTTCATTATTCCGACGACAACTCTTT
This sequence comes from Alnus rubra, assembly GCA_028654335.1. Taxonomy (NCBI): domain Eukaryota; kingdom Viridiplantae; phylum Streptophyta; class Magnoliopsida; order Fagales; family Betulaceae; genus Alnus; species Alnus rubra. Next base: position 508,601 of record JAJPGS010001460.1, on the reverse strand, counting down.
TTTTTGGTGTTTTTTCCTATTCTTGATTGCAGATTATATTTGATAGTTTTGCTCTGTGTTAGTTTTAGCCTGGTCTTTGATGGTTTGTGACCGACTCCATAGTGCAAGTAGAGGTTCATATGTCAACGCAGAGGCACATTCCTGTTGATTAGGTTTATTTGTAGCAACTATCAGTATAATCTGAGATTCGGGGTAACTGTAATGGGACGTTTGATGAGTCCCTTATTAGTCTGAGTTTATGACTGTAACTTTGTTACCCTTTGGGTGAATTAATGAAATGTTTACATTTTCCCTTCTAAAAAAAAAAAAAAATGAAATATCTTTTTTATACGTGGATTGCAAACCAATTTAAAGAAAATTTCTATCCATAAATTAATATACAATTTTGGCAAACTGAAGTTCAAGAGAGACCATGCAATCAAAGAAGTTCAGTCACGACTCACAAAAGGGGTAGCTAGCTAGCTACGATATATATCGATAATCGATCAGAGTTAGGGTGTGTTTATGATTGCGATTTTGTAGACAATAAGTGTGATTTTAAACCAAATCACAGAACATAAAATCGTTTGGGAACTGCGTTTTAAAAATTGCGATTTGAAAACGCAAAAAATCTGCTTTTTCAAATCGCAGATAAGATGGTGCTTTTTTGAAAACGCAAAATTTTAAATACTAAACTGCGAGTTTGCCAAACGCTTAGCTGCGTTTTTAAAAATTACTTTTTTCAGATCGCACATTTTAAAATCGTGATTTTAAATCGCACTTTTTAAAATCGCAAATACAAATGGACCCTTAGATCAGATTTTGAGTTTCAGTTCTGACTTAATAAATTATTTCACATTTTAATTAGATGATGACCTAAATTTTACTTGTCTCTTTTTTATAACTCTGACGAATTCAATCATATTTTCGTACTCCAAATATTTTTTGCCGCATTTATTCAATAAAATTCAACTAATTTCTCAAAACATATAATATTAAACTATGAATTGTATATCATTATAGAATTTGATTCGGTGGATTCAAGTAAACAATTCCTTTGATCCAAGAATAAACCGAATTTTAAGGATTTAAAATATTTAGACCCAAAATTGAACTACTATATACCATGAACTGCACTAAACTAAATCAATACAAATTGATTGGTTTAATTTGACTCAGATATTCTGATACTCAATAACAATATAATAGTGCACCCCTAGTGCGCAGTACTATCACAAGTTTACAAATTAAAGTTCTAACCACCTTATTTACGGTTGATAATTTTTTATATGACTTACAAATTCGACATAAATTTAACTCAAAATTAGTGACTTAGGGTTGAGAGGTCTGGCCCGTTTAATTAAGTGGGTCGGTTTATATATAGTTGATTTAATATAATCTTATACATATGTCTTGACACGACTTGAAGACGATATGCAACATTAAAGGCTAACAATTTTTTATACAACCTATGAATCCCATGCGAACCCAATACGGAATTAACCAATTGTGATTGAGAAGTCTGACTCGTTTAATTAAATGAATTAAGTAACGAGTAGAATATATAATCTTCTACCAATATTTCGATACAACCGAACCCAACATAAGAAAATTACCAACCTTACCTACCCTTATCGAGATATGATACGTTTACACGTTTACAACTTTTGTGCAACTTTTGTATAACTCTAACAACTTTTTTTAAAATCAACTATTGGATATGTAGGACTCACATGCAGGAAACAGATCCAATGGTTAGTTTAAAAAAAAAGTTGATGGAGTTATATAAGAGTTGAGTCAAGAGTTGTACAACAATTATTTTTCTCACCCTTATTTTTAAGAAAAAAGGTACCATCACATAACCTTTTACTTGTGCAACAATTTTCTCTCTCTTTTATTATTTTTTTTTATTTTTTATTTCTATCAATATGTCCAGTAATGCTATTCTGTCTTTTAAAAGGTCAATTTTTAAATTTATTATTAAATTTTAATCAAATAATAATTTTAAAAGGTGAAATAACATTTGGAAAAATACAAATCTCTTTATAACATTCGACTATGTCACATTACTTGATGGACAGAAATTTCCTACAAACCGGTTTGTAGGAAATTTCCTACAATTCATATATAAAAGTGACATGTGTCCTTTAAGCATGTGAGAATCACATGTTTTTTATTAATGCTATTAAAAAACATATGAGAAGCATATATTATTAAAAAAATATGTGATTCTCACGTGCTTAAAAGATATATGTCACTTTACCGCGTTTGATACGGCAATTTGTCCACCTCACTAATTGAATGTCTGGTTGTAAAAATTTGAATGTTAGATAGCCTCGCTAATTGATCGTAAAGTGATTGTGATTTGATGCAATCGTAGAAGAAGCAACGTGGCCATATCATGTGGTGTCGTTGAATGTTTGGTACCTTTTTTTTTTTTTTGAAGGGTTGAATGTTTGGTACTTATGACTGAAGGATGGGGGCCAACTTGGCCAATTGAAAATGAAATCTTTTTACGTTGGAAGTCCCATAACTTTTTGAAATAACAAAAGTATCATTGAGGAATCAATAAGTCACATCTGCGTCCACGAATTAGACTTCCCTGTTTTACATTACAAGAACTCGATCACTTGAGAAAACATTACAAGAACTCAGAACTCACAACAAACTCCGAGAACTTTTACACTCTTCGAACATCCATGATCCTCTTAACACTAGCTATTACCAAAAAGTTTTTATCCTGTGGAGGGGAGCAGCCGGAACAGGAGGGATTAGGGCTTAGGTCTCACATAAGCATAGATGGCGTAGAAGGTCTGCAAAAACGAAAGCACCAAGAGCACAAGCGCAGCCACCGCCGAAATGAACGACCATGTCGTTCGAAAATATGTATACTTGAAGCTGGCATACTGCACATGCCAACTGCTCCCGTAATATTCGTGCACGTCATTGAACAATTTGGATAAATAACAGAGATTAATATCAAACGCCACGTCCTTACCCAAATTGTTGATGAAGTGTGCAAGCTCGGCGTCGTTGCCAAATTTATTCTCAATGATGTTGCAGTCGCTAAGGTACTCGACGTCCTTGGCGGTGTTCACAAGGCAGTCCAAGAAAGTAGCGTAAGTGGTAACGTGCTTGGAGGCGCTGTTGTGGCACTGCTCGAACGCCACACAGTTCAGCAAGAAGGAGCTCATGAAATCGTCGATGGTTATCCTCGGCATCTCAATCACACCGTGCCTGAATTTCACCACCATGAAGCTCTCCGCCTCTCCCGGTTTGAGCTCAATCCCCGCACGTTGGAGCTTCGAGAAGCAGTGAATAATATGGGTCGGTGTGTTGCCATCTTGTGGCGGTGATTCTTCATCGCGTGGGATAAAACTTGACCGAACCAAGTCAAGCAAATGCAAGCCTTTGGGATTGTGGCACGTCTCTATGACTGGGTCGGGTCTTCTCATTATGTTGTTGAAAAATCGCATAGCGAGCAAGGACAGGGACGGACCGGACTCCTCGTCAGGCGTTTTGGAAGTTTCAAACAACCGTTCGAGAACAAAGAACGGGATCTGATTCTCGAGCCGGAGAAAGTCCCTGTAGAAAAACGGTAATATCCACCCCATAGTCAGGAGAGGGTCTTCATCCTCGAACAGTTTCGTATTGTCCATCTTGCGAAACAATTCAAGTAAAAAACAACCATCAAGAACCATCATTTCGAGGAACTCATCGGTGCCGAGGTGGATGGTTTCTGAATAACACTCTCTGGCATCCTTTTCCAGTGGGTGTATGCTTTTCAAGTAATCCTCTAAGGTTTTACCTGTGGTTTCCTTCGTCCTGGAGAGTAAGGAACGGAGGTACCGCCACTTGTGTTCCTCCATCATTTGGAGGTTAGGCTTCCCGTGGTGGTAGGGTCCGATGGAGACTATGCGGGGCTGGTACGACTTGCCGTTGATGTCGATTAGGCTCTGGGGGACTCTGAATATGCAACAAGTGCTTCTTCCAGCGGCTATGCTTAGTAATTTCGGGGTTGTCTCGGAGATCCTCTTTTCCATCTGGGCTATGTGCTCCTTGTCGACCTCCCAAATCGTGACGGCGTGGCTGGCTTCTTGATCTCCCGAGTTGCTTCCCATCGTAGATTTTTGAGCGCTAGACTATGGTTGTGGCGTTGAATTGAAGCTGGTTTATGGCCCACGGAAGTTTTAGGAAGACATGGGTAGGAGTCTGGTGTTGAGGGAAATATCTTAGGATTGGCTGAAGTTTCTTCTCCCTCGTGAAAATTTTGTTTTGGTTTGACATACTAGAGCATCTCAGCAGAAGAGCTAAATTTCTCAAAAAAGTTAAATTTGACTATTTTTATCTTCTTTTTTTTTTTCTCCAGCAAATTAGCTTCTTTAACGTTTTTTGTTTGACAGTAAACAGTGAATAAGCAATAGGCAATGTTGCTTATTTTTCATCTGTTTACATTTTTTTATTAATATTTGCTTCCTCTCCCTCAATCGATCTCTCTCTGATGCTTCAACGTCCACTTTGCTGTCGTTGTCACCGGCCACAATCGTCGGTTTCCCACCTCCTGCTGGTCGTTCGCCTTCTCAGCCCAGATCATCGAAGCCCGCGTCGTCCAAGCCAGCTTCTCCCTTTCCGAACTCAAGCGACCCTTCTGACTCGTCTTCTCTGGAGTTCTCTTCACCGGTCCCAGGTTTCGGTCTGCCGCCCCCAGACGTCCGTTCATTCGCTGAAGCTAATTCTAAACCAACAAACCTTCTTTTCTTACAAACTACGAAAAATCTAAAACTCGGAATTCCACAATCCCTGTCTTTCCCACTTTTTTTCTCAGCAACCAAACAAGTAGGAAAACGAATCCCTAAGTCAAACAGATCACTGATCTAGTACAAGAATTCTACACTGCGAGCTCGAAAATTTCGACAAGAGAATAAGAATTTGGACGATCTTACAACGATTCACCGAGTCGGGCTCGGCGTTATGGGCAAATTGGCAGTGGGATTTTTGGGCCGCCAAAGGATAAATTGCGAGTCACTAGGGGGAGACCAGAGAGTGAGAGGGAGATCAGAGAGTGAGAGAGAAATGAAAAAAAAATTAGGAAAAAGATTAAAAAATAATATTTAAAGAAAATAGAAAGTGAACCGCTAGATTGTGTTTAAAAAAAATGAGTACATAAAGTAAATATTTATATTTTTAAATAATTATTTTAACTTTTTTTACCAAGAAGCTTTAAGTACATACCCTCATTAAATCACCACATTGACCACGGCCACCCTCTATAAAAATTTGGTTTCATATGCTGGGCACTGCACTGCACTAGACGGGACCCTAGTCATCATTTGATATCATTTATATCAAATTTTAATTTAGTTTTTAACTTTTAATTTAGACAATCAGGTCTTTAGGTTTTTTTTTTTTTTTTTTTTTTAATTTCTGATATCAAATAAGTTTTCCATTAACCTACCGTACTCGTCCAATTAATTTACGATATATCACATTATATCAATTAATTGTGGTATATCAATTAATGTTACACAACTTCTATTTAATATGACATGTGTCAAACTGTATGTACGTGTCATTTGACACAATTACTATAAATTACAAATATATCTTAAATGAAAAATTAAAATGACGTGACTGACCACCATTAATTGATGAAGGGGCGTTCCCACACTGGATGAGGGGGTGTCGGCCCATCTTTGGCCAGTCATGGGAGGGACGTTGTCCCCACACAGTGGGGTGGCCTCGATCCCCTCAAAGACATTAGACACCCATCTTAAAGGTCATCGACCTTTTTCGAACTAGATCAGTCAATCAGATCTTCGACCAAATTAATTATATGGCCTCTCATCTCAGACTTAGGCGACTCTACGTGCTCCATTTTCAGGACAACAAGCTGAGAGGCTTATATATAATATCTCCATTTCAACCAAATTAACATGCATGCTGTCTCTGATTTATCAATTAACGTGTCCAAAAAAGTAGTTGTCCAAGGAGATCCCAGTGACCCTAGGTCTAGTCCAATTCAATGTGTAGTCGGTGGTGGAGCCACATAGAGCTTTGGGCCTAGGCCCTTTCAATTAAGGCCAAAGGTTTTCTCAAGAAAAAAGAATTTTAAAAAAATTAAAAATAAATAAAATTTTACCTCAAATTTTTTTTTTTTTTTTTTTTCAGATTTGCCCTCTCAAATTTTTTATTTCAATCCTGCTTCCCAAAACTGGAAGGCTGGCTCCGCCCCTGTGTGTCGTCATTTTCAGGGAATTGGAATCTATATATGCAAGATACATATAGACTCTGAAAATATTTGATCCCTCAACGACATCGTTTCGGTTATTAAATCTTTATCGTTCAAATTCTTTATAGGAGATGTCGAGTCATTTTAATTAATAGTAGATACTCTATATATAGGTGGTTCCCTTCCCTAAATATAGGAAAATTTTCAAAAAACAATCACAAAAAATCACCCACATAAGTTTTCCTATATTTCCACTAAACCCTTGGGTAGCTACAGTGCTACCCAATACAGGTAGCACTGTGGCTTCCCAATGAATTATATAATGATAAAAATGACATAAAGTAAGAAAAATAATAAAATAAGAATAAAAAAAGAGTATTTAATCGATATACAAAAATATAAGAAAATATATTGTGAATTTTTTTTATAAGAAAATAAAAAATAATTGTATTCTTTAAATTTAGAAAAAAATGGTTAGATATCTGTCGGTGCTCTTAATAGCGAGGCCCGGCACATCCTAGGGAAATGCCTTGAAGTCCCAAGGAAGGAAATGGCGTATATGTTTTTTGAAGGTTTAGGCAGCCAATCTACAGCCTTTAGCATTCCAGGCCCACAGCAGATAAGGCCATTTATTAGCTTATATTATAGATCAACACGTATAGCCTGCTTCAAATGACTTTCAAGTTTAAGAAATTTGATATGGGAAGGAGCCGATTCGTCAGAAATGAGGGGTAAAATTGTATAAAAAAGTGAAATGACAATTTTGCTATTCTTTTTTAAAGAATTGGCTTCTCAAATGAATGAGAAGATCAAGTTTAATGGGTTCAACCCTATCTGTCCTAGCTCAAACATTGTAATGAGTTTTGAGTAATGTTAAAAACTACATTTTTATCTTACAACTATTCTACAATACTAATGTAGCAGTCCGAACCAACATTTAAAAAAAATTAATTGAAACTGTAATTTCAATATTGTAAAATTAAAATGTGGCATATAGTACTGTTATTCATTGAGCGTAATGTCTTCAGGGATAGCAAAAGGTGAGCATCGTGCCCATTTACATTAGCAAGATCATTTCTCTGCTGCATCTTAATACTCCGAGGTCTAAGGAATTTATGTTGGTGCAGATTGTTGAATAATAAACTTAATTTTTAGTAATATTTATTTGAGTCTTTTCTTATTCTTGTAAGTTATTGATTAAGTGACTTGAAGAAGTTGTGTCTTTGAGTCTTTTCTTATTCTTGTAAGTTACTAATTAAGTGACTTGAAGATGTTGTGTCTTTTGAGTGTTCAAGAGTTATTTTACATAGGAGTTACATGGGAGTTATTTGAGATGTAAATGAATGGAGTTAATGTGAAGAAGTTAGAAGGGTCATTTGTATCCTATAAATACCCATGTAAGCAAGTTATTTTGAATTAAGTTGACTAAAACCATACAAAGTCCTCTATTAATTTATTGTCTCTCTTCCTTTTCATTCTCTCTCTTAATGTATGTGTGGTTTCCAATTTCTAACAAATTGGTATCAGAGCTCAGCTTATTGATCCTAGAGAAATGGCCAATTCAACATTTCTATTTCAATTCCCTCACCTTTCCAAAGACAATTTTGATAATTGGTGCATTCGTATGAAGGCATTGCTTGGATCACAAGATACTTGGGAGATTGTAGAAAAAGGCTACGGTGAGCCTAGTGATGAAGCTCCTTTGAGTCCTAATCAAAGAGAGGCTTTGCAGAAACTTCGAAAGAACTTCGAAAGAAGGATCAACAAGCTCTCACCCTTATTTATCAATGTTTGGATGAGGCTATGTTCGAGAAGGTGGCGAATGCAACCACCTCCAAGCAAGCATGGGAGATTCTCACAAACTCTCATCAAGGAGTTGATAAAGTGTTCGCCTTCAAACGTTAAGAGGCGAATTTGAAGTTTTACGAATGAAAGAATCCGAGTCGATTGCGGATTATTTTTCAAGGGTGTTGGCCATAGTAAATCAAATGAAGAGATATGGAGAAAGATTAGAGGATGTTTGTGTCATTGAAAAGATCATTCGTTCCTTGCAACAAAGATTTGACTATATCGTTGTTGCTATTGAAGAGTCAAAAGATTTAGAAACCATGGGTATTGATCAACTCATGGGATCTCTTCAAGCCCATGAAGAAAGGCTCAACAAGAAGAAAGAAGAGCCATTGGAACAGGTTCTAGCTACAAAGATCTGTTCCAAAGATAAAGAAGATCGAAGAAGAAATGAGTCAAAGAGGACAAGGACGTGGACGTGGACGAGGCCGTGGCCGTGGTAGAGGAAGAGGCGAACGTAATAGTTTCAATTACGAAGAGAGAGGTCAAGCATCCAGAGGACGAGGACGAGGAAATAATTTGAAGCAATATGGAAGAAGGTTGGTATCAAAAAAAAAAAGAAACCTTCTTCCATATTGCTTCAAATTATTTCCTCGTCCTCGTCCTCTGGATGCTTGACCTCTCTGTTCATAATTGAAACTATTACGTCCGTCTCTTCCTCTACTACAGTAACGGCCTCGTCCACGTCCACGTCCTTGTCCTCTTTGACTCATTTCTTCTTCTTCTTTATCTTTGGAACAGATCTTTGTAGCTAGAACCTATTCCAATGGCTCTTCTTTCTTCTTGTTGAGCCTTTATACCACAATGTTGAAGAGAAAGTTAATTATGCTGAAAATGAGGAAGCGGAGCCCACTTTATTGCTAGCTTATAAAGGAGAAGAAAGAGGAGAGAAGAACTCGTGGTATCTTGATAATGCAACAAGCAAACATATGTGTGGAGACAAAAACAAGTTTGTGGAGCTTGATGAATCGGTGAGCGGAAATGTTACTTTTGGAGACTTGTCTAAAGTTCCAATAAAAGGGAAAGGTACAATCTTAATTCGCTTGAAAAATGGAGAACATCAATTTATTACAAATGTTTATTTTGTTCCAAGTATGAAAAGTAATATTTTGAGCTTGGAACAACTCTTGGAAAAAGACTATGAAATTCATATGAAAAATCGTAGTCTTTTACTAAGAGATGACAAGAAGAATTTGATAGCCAAAGTTCCCTTGACAAGCAATAGAATGTTTTTATTAAATATTCAAATGGATGTGGCTAAATGTCTCAAGACTTGTTTGAAGGATTCATCTTGGCTTTGGCATTTGAGGTTTGGACATGAAAATTTTGGCGGATTAAAATTGTTGGCACAAAAAAAGATGGTGAATGGCTTGCCTTCCATATTTGAGATGTAAATGAATGGAGTTAATGTGAAGAAGTTAGAAGGGTCATTTGTATCCTATAAATACCCATGTAAACAAGTTATTTTGAATTAAGTTGAATAAAACCATACAAAGTACGTCATCTATCAATTTATTATCTCTCTTTCTTTTCATTCTCTCTCTTACTGTATGTGTGGTTTCCAATTTCCAACACAGATAAAATGGGAAGTTCGTGCTAGATTGTTGGCCAAGGGCAAATACAAGTAGAAGAACTTGGAGCTTGCCACCCGGTGGAATGTTTAGTTGTTTCAGGGTTGTCGCACTCTGTAATGTTGATGCTGTTTTGTTTCAGTAGTATTTAGCCGTTTGGCTTTGTGTTGTCTGGTTGTGTTTCAATTCTTTTGGTTTTGTCCTAGCCAGTGGTTGTTAGTGTATCCTGGTTGTTGGTTTGTGTTCCAGTATTCACTGGAATGTGTAGTATTTGCTGATATATGAAAGCTTTTATTCATCTAAAAAAAAAAAAACAACAAAGGAAAATGGGTCTACAGAAACACACAAACATATGCTAATTAGACAACATAAATATAATCAAATCACCCAAGTTGGTAATGAGACTTGAACAAAAAGAATGACGTTTCACCAACCTCAAAACAAGTCATGCACGCCGGCAAACCTATCTATCTAAGCCTAAATACATCATATCGTCTTAAGGTATCGATCGTATGATCTTTGAAGTAATCGATCTATTTTTTCGGAATGGTACTTCAAGGCTATGAATAAGTGTTAATTCTAAACCTAATTAGTCAAATTCCTTTCGCCCTTATCATTTTGTAATTTTAAAAATTAAAAGAAAAATTGACCTCCAAAATACACCTTATATATATATATGAAGGCTTATACGTACAATTCATATAAATAAAAGAACGTCCTGAGGACCTGAAGTGCAAACTAAACAAAGATTATCAGTAGTTAGATCTAATGGATTTACATATTTTTTTCTAGAGCATTTACTAGATTTTACAGATTTATTTGTGTTCCACCTTGGTAGTCCCTCCCAAAATTAAAGTCCGTACTTTGAAACGTCCAGGCCTCCGTGCTAAGCCACCAAACAATCCTGCAGAACCACCACGAGTTGTGGTCGAACTAACATTCAAACGGCTTTGCTTTGTGGTTGGAGATTTCAAACCTCTTTGCTTTGTGGTTGGAGAATTCAAACCTCTTTGCTTTGTGGTTGGAGAATTCAAACCTCTTTGCCTGGTGACACGACCTTTCACATACAACTCTGAGATGTTTCTGCTTAGCTCCTCCATCTCTTCTTCTGTCACTGCTATTTTGCCTGTCGTTGGAGTTGCTGGAATATTGCTGCTGAGATCCCGAATGTCTCCATGAACGAAAATTTTGGGACTATTATTGTGAGAATGAAGAGTTTTTATGGATCGAGAAAATCGCTTGCGGTTTGGTTTATGAAGTTGAGGAGATAATCTGTCTTGAGGAATGGGTGAGTTGGAAGACATAGCATTTCTGTATGTGGGCGTGAAGGGTTGAGGAATTTGAAGAAGCAATGAAGAATGATCCATGGTGCTCTTGCTTTGTTTACGATCGATCGAGCAGATGGAATTTGAAGGAAACGGGCACTGGTTAGCTCTGTGTGCGTTGAAGGAAATTGGAAGTGGAGGCTGGCAAAACTCAAAACTATGAGAGCTGTATGGGGTTGGTTTGGTTTATATAAGAAGGAAGGCCTGTGAAAAGAGACAAGTGGTTGACCATTCAAAGTTCAAATGCCGCACATATATCACCAGGTCTCACTTGCTAACCTTAAATACTTGGTCTTTGAGCTTAATTACGCGTTATGGTGGGAAGTTTTGACGTTGTCTTTTTCTTTTTTCTTTTTTTAATTGACGTTGTCTAGTTGGAGAGGGCTAGGTGATCTTCTTTTTCTTTTTCTTTTTCTTTTTCTTTTTCTTTTTCTTTTTTAATGAATAAGTGGGCAATATTATTTCAAATAAATATTAGTGGCGTAATATTGCCCACTATGTTTTATTGACACATTGCTCTCAATTTTTAACTGTTGGGCATTATTGCCTATTTTGGTTTTTCCCTTAACAGGAGTATCCATATGAACACCATTTGATTTGTCATATTTCGGTCTCTCCTTGTGTTGGCCGGACACACCTGACCAAAATTTATTTACTAACAAATTTATCCTTATGTGTGGTATAAAATATCAAAATGGAGAGAATTCAAATATAAAATTGACTAATAATGACTCAAAATCTCAAACTTTAGGAACTTATGACCTACCATGTCCTTCATTTCGACAATGGGCTCACACACACTTGTAGTACTTGTCAAATGTTTTGCTTGAAATCTTTTTCATTAGAATGTTGGTAAAAGCTTTTTTATTATAATGCTACGAAATAACTTAATTACAAATTAAGTAATTTTAATTTAAATAGTAAACTCTCAGTACCTTCCAGTGGGTAGAGGTTGAATCCCGCATGAATTTACATAACTATGTTAATAATACTAGCTAGTAAATTAAACACTAACAAATAGAGTTTTTCATATCTGTGGGCCTAGCTAGGAAATTTTATTTTTGATACCAAATTTTCATCTTATTCTAATTCAATCTTAAAAATCATAACCTCAAGCCAAGTCATTAAATTTATGAATTAATTACAATATAGATGTTAGTTATCTTCATAAAGTTGTAAGAAATTACTTTTATATGATCATCATCATAAATTAGAGAATGTTGTGGCTACTCCTAAAATGCTTTAAAAAATCACAACTTCAACAAGCACTACAAAAATCACTTCATTTAGCCACGTGCAGTTTGACACGTGTACAGTGTCGTACACGTGTCAAACAGTTTGACACGAGCATTTTGACACGCGTGAGACGCGTGTTAGATGTGAAAGTCACTAACTGCACATTTTGACACGTGTATCTCAATACACGTGTCAAACCGTTTGACACGTGTATTAAAATACTCGTGTCAAAACGTTTTGACACGTGTATTTTCATACACGTGTCAAACGGTTTGACACGTGTATAAAGATACACGTGTCAAAATGTTTTTTTTAAAAAATAATTCCAAATTGTTAGCCACGTGTATTTAAATACACGTGGCTAAATGTGTGTATAAAAAAAAATGAAAAATTATATATTTTTCTTGATACGTGTTAAGAATACACGTTGCCAAAAATATTGCTTTTAAAAAAGAAGAAGAAAAGAACAGATCTGTTCTTTTCTTCTTTCTTTTTTTTTTTTTTTTTTTTTGTTCTTCCTAATACGTATACGATATACCTACACGAAATACATGCAGAACGTACCAACTCGTCGTCCACTTAGAACTGGCCGGTGGTCCAGTATTGACGCAGAGAGAGAGAGAGAGAGAGAGAGAGTGAGAGAGAGAGAGAGACAGAGACAGAGAGAGCGAGAGAGAGAGACAGCGACCAAGAGACGTCGGGAATGCCGGAGGGAAGGCCGACCACACGGTGGTCGGGAAGCTGGCCGGTGGTTCAGTATTGACGGAGAGAGAGAGAGAGAGAGAGAGAGAGAGAGAGAGAGAGAGCGAGAGAGAGAGAGAGTGAGAGAGAGCGAGAGACAGAGACAGCGACCAAGAGACGTCGGGAAGGCCGGAGGGAAGGCCGACCACGCGGTGGTCGGGAAGCTGGCCGATGGTCCAGTATTGACGGAGAGAGAGAGAGAGAGAGAGAGAGAGAGAGAGAGAGAGAGAGGAGAGAGAGAGAGAGAGAGAGAGAGAGAGAGAGAGAGTGAGAGCGAGCGAGAGAGCGAGCGAGATGCATGCAGTGCTGACGGAGAGAGCTGGCCGGCGAAGCAGTACTGACGGAGAGAGAGAGCGATACAGAGAGAGTGAGAGAGAGCGATACAGTGAGAGAGAGAGAAAGACCAGTGAGATCGAGCGCGCAGAGAGAGAGAGAAGACGAGAGTCTCTGAGTATATAACGATTTTTTTTTTCCTTTTTTAAACTTAAATTACGAATGTCATCAGGTGGGCGCGGGATAACTCCCGCGCGCCTACCTACACCAAATCTGGCCACGTGGCCAAAGCCACGTGGCCAATTTTCTGGTACATATACATATTTTTTTTTTAAAACAAAACCTTAATAAAAAATGTTTTTTTAATATATATTTGATATTTGCAATTGGACACGCGTATTAAATACACGTGTCCAATTGTTGAAATTCTATTTAATTAAAAAAAATTATATTTGAAAAAAAATAACAGTTTGACACGTGTATTTAATACACGTGTCCAATTGGACACGCGTATTAAATACGCGTGTCAAATTGTTGAAATTCTATTTAATTAAAAAAAATTATATTTGAAAAAAAATAACAATTTGACACGTGTATTTAATACACGTGTCCAATTGTTGAAATTCTATTTAATTAAAAAAAGTTATATTTAAAAAAAATAACATTTTGACACGTGTATTTAATACACGTGTCCAATTGGACACGCGTATTAAATACACGTGTCAAATTGGACGCGTGTATTTAATACGTGTGTCCAATTGGACACGTGTATTAAATACACGTGTCAATTTGTGACGGCTATACAATTAGACACGTGTCTCTAAAGACACGTGTCAAATTGGACGCGTGTCTACAGTAACGGGTACTGTAGACACGCGTCAAAATGCTTGTTTTTTTGTAGTGAAGTTACAGTATGTTGTGGCCTTGGTCTATATGATTCCAGAGAATTGGCAACTTGTTGACAAATCAAAGTTCAACATGAAAAACTTATAATCAAATTTTCAACACATAGGACTATTCGTACATCATATGTTTAGAATAACTTGGACTTTTGATATTCTGGCTGCATGTCTGATGGGAAAATCCTTTAATTAATCAACAGAAAATAAAAAAGAACTCCTTTTGAGTAAGAGAGAATATCTTAGGTATAGAACTCCTTTAGGGGGTAAAGAGATTAATACGCGTTGTTTGATTAAATCCCCTTCCCTTATCTTCTATTAATCAAATCTCTTTTTTTTTTTTTATATAGATAATCAAATCTCTTAAATAGTCAAAGGAATTACAAACTTTATACCATTCTAATTAAGCACGTCTCTTGTGCTGGAAGGTGCATGATGCGCTCCAAATAATAATTATTATTAAGTCAAGTACTAATCGATCTCAATCTTATAATAGTAAGTCCTGATCATATAAGCAAACTAAGTAATCATAATGAACTACGCTTGAATTAATATCGTGACCTAAATCTTACTTTTCACTTTTTCTAGTAGTCTGACGAATTCAATCATATTTTCTGATACTCGATCAATAACCATACTGCACCTGGCCTCTATCTGTGTCACGATAGGTTCACAAATGAAAGTGCTAATTAACACAAATTTTCTTTATCTAAATCTTTTCATATTCCTAATTTTAATCAAGCAAAGAAAAAGGTGGTTTCATATTGTGAAATAAAAGAAAGGTCGACTCCCACGGGCATTTACTTTTTCTTTGTTGGATGAATATGACACATTACTTGCCCCCGTTTGATACGGCAATTTGTCCAACACGCTAAAATTAAAGATAACGATTATCTAATCGTCAGATTGAAAGTTTGTATATTTATTGGTGTAAATTATATTATATATTATTTGAATTTTTTAAAAGACCTATTCCCATTTAATTTAGATATTCTATTTTTTTTAAAAAAAAAAATAAATAAAAATAAAAAATCTTCCCCATTTGAAATAGAGAGAATTAATATAATCTGTTCCACAGGATATTTAGGCCACGTTGGTGCTTCTACGATAAAATATTTTCCAACCGAACAAACCTACATGCAATTGAATGTGTGGTCCTTGGTACTTATGATGATTGTAGGATGGGCCCTTTTTTTTTTCAACGAACAAAATCTTTTTACTTTGAACGTCCCAGAACTTTTGGAAATAACGAAAATATCATTGAGGAATTAATAAATCACATTTGCATCCACAAATTTGCAATATTAATTTCTTATACATTTACATTAGAAGAACGAAGAACTCAGAACTCCTTGAACTTTACACTCTTAAAACTACTACCAAACAATGTTTATTGTTTATTGTGTTTAGGGAAGGCGGAAAGGGAGAGGGTTTAGGGTTTAGATTTCACATAAGCCTTGATGGTGTAGAAGGTCTGCAAAAACAAGAGCACTAAAAGCACGAAGGCAGCCATTGCCGAAATGAACGACCACGGCGTGTCAAAATACGTATACTTAAAGCTCGCCCACTGTACATGCCGGCTGTTCCGGTAATACTCGCTTACGTCATTGAACAGCTTGGACAAATAACAGCGATTAAGATCAAACGCCACGTCCTTGCCCAAATTGTTGATGAAGCGAGCAAGCTCGGCGTCATTGCCAAAGTAATTCTCAATGATGTTGGAGTCGCAAAGGTACTCGACGTCCTTGGCTGTGTTCACAAGGCAATCCAAGAAAGTAGTGTAAGTAGTAACATGCTTGGAGCAGCTGTTGTGGCACTGCTCGAACGCCACACAGTTCAATAAGAAAGAGCTCATGAAATCCTCGATGGTTATGCTGGGCATCTCAATCACACCGTGCCTGAATTTCACCGCTAAGAAGCTATCTTCCTTGCCCTGATTGAGCTCGATCCCGGCACGGCGAAGCTTCGAGACGCAGTGAATAATATGGGTGGGCGTGTTGACCGTGTGTGGTGGCGGCGATTTCTCACCCTTTGGGATAAAACTCAAGCGAACTAAGTCAAGCAAATGCAAGCCTTTTAGATCGTGGAACGTCTCTATGACTAGGTCGGGTCTTTGCATCATGTTGTTGAAGAATCGCATAGCGAGCAAGGACAGGGACGGACCGGACTCCTCATCGGGAGATTTGGAAGTTTCAAATAACCGTTCAATAATAAAGAACGGGATCTGATTCTCTATCCGGAGAAAATCCTTGTAAAAAAATGTTAATATCCATGACATAGTCACGAAAGGATCTTCGGGATCGAACAAATTCGGATTCTCAACCTTGAGAAACAATTCTAGTAAGAAACAACCATCAAGAACCATCATTTTGAGGAACTCATCGGTGCCGAGGTGGATGGTTTCTGAATAAGACTCTCTGGCATCCTTTTCCAGTGAGTGTATGCTTTTCAAGTAGTCCTCTAAGGTTATACCTTTGGCTTCCTTCGTCCTGGAGAGCAAGGAACGGAAGTACCGCCACTTGTGCTCCTCCATCATTTGGAGGTTAGGCTGGCCGCGATGGTAGGGTCCGATGGAGACTATGCGGGGCTGGTACGACTTGCCGTTGATTTCGATTAGGCTATGGGGGACTCTGAAGATGCAAAAAATATAATACCTACTGCTCTAATACCATTTCAAAATGTAAATTGTTGCAGAAGTTGTAAATCAACAAAAGGAAATGAAGAAAAAAAGATAGTTGGAGAAAACTTGAGAATAGCTTTCATTGCATGAAATGAGAATGAATACAAAATACAACATATATACTGTACGATTACAAAGGAAAAATATCTACTAAGTTACAGCTGTGATCTAGAAAACATCTAGATATTAAACACTTTTTTTAAAAAAAAAATTATAGATACAACAGAAACCGATTACAACAAGAAATAAAAAGCACAAACACAGCAGGGCTTAGGCAACCCAAAATTTAAACAATGAACGTAAGTACGTGGGGGCAATGCTTTCGAAGATGCGGGCCCTTTGGCTCGAAGCACAGATGCCACAAAGCTGGGGTCACCAATAATGGTGATTTGACAAGTGTATTGAGTCATAAGGACCCAAATACCAAAACAGAGGTAAACATGGGGAGGGGGATACAACAAAAAAGCCAGTAAAACAAACAAACAAATAAAAAAACAACAGCAGCAAGCTTGGCGGGGGCAGGGTGGGAGCCCTCCCGGAGCCGCGTGAGAACCACGCGCTGCCCAAGGACGGCGAAATTGTCCGGAACCACCGGGGTTGGTGCAAAAAGTGGAGGAGGGTGCTGTCGAAAGCTCCACCCGCCGATTGAGTCCATGAGCTTTCTGGCTCGTGGAAGCAAGTGCCATCTTCCAGGCGATGGAGGAGATGGGGAAGACCATCGATAGACTCCAAAGACTCCGGTGAACCCATTGCTGAGGAGCATGTCTTGAGAGAGAGGATGGCAGTGAGCAGATTTAAATCCAAAGAACTGACTCCAAACTCCAAAAACATGGTGAATGGAGGGGGATAGGCTAAAACAAGCCTACTGGTTGGAGGAAAGTAAGAAGAAAGCAGGAAAAGGGAGAGATAAATCTGGTGCAAAGCCGGCTCTGTGGGGGTGGAACCGGTGCATAGCCGACTTGGTGGTTTGAGAGAAAACTCTCAAACTTGTTTTGGTATGGAGTAGGGGGGTTGGATGGTTGTGGGGAGGGGGGAGGGGGAAAGGATGGCAGAAAGCGAAGGAGACCATTGAGGGTGCACCAGCAGAGAACGAATGAGGAGGATATTTCTAGAGAGAAGTTGAAGCGTCTCTCACTAGGGATATTGCGGCTTTGTTTACTTTGTGAATACTTTTATTGCTTTTCACTTGTTTCAACTCTCTAAACTCTCTAACAAGAAAATACAGCTCATATGAACACGTGTAAAACATTGATGCTAACACTTGACTTGCAAGATTAACTATGAAAGACAGTGGCAGCCATGGAGCTGAAACGGTGGTTGCACTTCATTTGCAACCGGGGGCTGTGATTCATTTGCTCGAGGAAGGTGCGCTCCAACTCCTCAGGGTTCAGAGTAGTCGTCAACGATGAGCATTGTATTCTGACCGAAGATCTACATCTGGTGCTGGTGGCTCTCCATTCATGCAGACAATGCAGTGTGGCACTTGAAGTTGTTCTTGTCGCGACATTGTTTCTGGTGGTGGAGGTAAGAGAGAAAAAGAAAGATGTTTTATGGTAGAGGTGGAAGTCTAGTTGGTGGTAGTGGCGGTGATGTGTGAATGCTCTTAGGCAGCCAGAGAATATATAGCCTAAACAACTATAGAATTAATAGATTTTACAGATTTATTTGTGTTCCACCTTGGTAGTCCCTCCCAAAACTATTGTCTGTACTTTGAAACGTCCAGGCTTCCGCACTAAGCTACCAAACAATCCAGAACCACCACGAGTTGTGGTCGAATTAACATTCAAACAGCTTTGATTTGTGGTTGGAGAATGTTAAGACAGTAGACCTTGCTGTCCAAGGTTCCGCAAATCATGCATGCAAATCCTTGCCCTACACATCCAGGAATTAGCATCCCGAGTATCACGATCCTAAAATCACGTAATCGTGATTCACTGCAACAGTATTCCCCCAAACGGTCATATACTACCTTATATGACTAACGACTATATGTTGCCTAATTCTGTTTTTCTTTTCCTATTTTTCTGTTCTATTTCTTTCCTTGTATTCCACATATTAGCTGTATAGGAACGATTACTTTGTAACTTCCCTATTAGAACAGATTCTGTAAAGCTCTCAGAAAACTCTATATATAGTAGACTCCTTGCAGCTTGGAATTTAAGCTTCCAAGTCTGTTTTTGCATGGTATCAGAGCCTCAAACGGTTCACACCAAACTTCCTTCCTTTTTTTTTTTTAAAACAAAATGGCAGAATCATCTAACACTGCTAATACTTCCGCACCATTACTCAATAACCTCAACTCTCCACCACCAATGACAGAGAACACCACATCTCTCCCCATACCAAACATTCACTTTCACATTGCTCTCAAACTACAACTGGATGAGCATAACTATATGGCTTGGGTCTTTCAGTTTTGACCTATTCTTCGCACCAATGATTTGATGGGCATTGTTGATGGCTCCGAGCCATGCCCTCCAAAATTCATTCCAGGTCCAACCAAGGACTCTCCTGCACAACTGAATCCTGCTTTCACTCTATGGGAAAAGAAGGATCAATACCTTCTCAGTTGGTTCATTGCAACGCTCTTTGAAAAAGTCCTCTCCACCATCTATGAACTGGAAACCTCACGACAAGTATGGTGTGCCTTAGCAAATCATTTTGCTGCTCCGTCCAAAACTCGAATCCAGGAGCTAAGGTGCCAACTTCAAGGATTATGTCAAGGTAATAAATCTTGCTCTGACTATGTTCATGCTGCCAAGACATTGGCGGATTACCTGGCTATGGTTGGAAAGCCGGTGTCCGATGAGGACCTTATATCCTACATAATTGGTGGATTGAATCCACGGTACAATGCCTTTATCACATCCTTTGCCTTGATGACAAAAGATGAATCCATATCCTTGGAAGACTTCCAGACGCTGCTGATAAGTCATGAATAGCTACTCAACAATCAAATTGCTAATACTGAAACTACATCCTTTGCGCTGCATGCACAAAAGACAATTAAGTAACAGTCCTCGCAAGCCACGATTCAGCCCCACTCATAAGCAAAGTCAGCACTGGTTCTCCAACCCAAAACAGAACCAGACCCGGTTCTCATCTCAGTTCTCCTCTCAGAAAAAATTCATTCCAGGGAACTCATCTCCCCAAGGTAAGTCCAATTCTGGTTCTTTCACCCCAAATGACTCTAACCGATCTACTTGTCAAATATGTGGAAAAAGAAATCATCAGGCATTAGATTGTTTCCATCGAATGTGTTAGTATTTTGGCCTTATTCTGTGTTTGGACAAAATCACTTATGTGTAATGATGCGGTTAATAGGGATTCCACTTTCAGAGTGATGTCAGAAGATTCTGCCAGCAAGTCAGAAGAATTTCAAAGTTCCCTGTCAGCCGTCCGGACGATGTATCATCCTGTCCGGAAAACGTGTCATTCCGTCCAGACATCAGATAGACAAGCATCATATGTCCGGACGACGTGTTTCTTCCGTCCGGACACCTACATCGTATCGAGAAGCTTCTGTGCCAGCTTGCTCTGTCCGGACGTTTCAGCAGCATGTCCGGATGCCTATCAGTCCTCGAAACGGTTCACTGATTCTTTCCAAGTTCAAGAAAGGGAAGATCAATCAACCGTCCGGACTATGTGGTTTCCCGTCCGAACGCGTATCTCTGTAAGGCAAGAATCCCAGTTCAAAATGAACCGTCCGGACATCTGACAGCTGTGGTCTGGACGCTGGTGCATCGTATATGGTCTCTGCCGATTCGACTTCAACCGTCCGAACATCTCCCCCTCATGGTCCGGACGCACGCGCATCAGATATGGAAATTGCGTGTTGAAGTTTAGCCGGCCGGACGCTCCTGCCCCATGGTCTGGACGCGCGAAGCCTGTTATGGAAATTACTTGCAGCGAACGTGCGTCCGTCCCGACAATCGAGCCATCCCATCTGGACGATGTTCTTATACAGGAAAGATTTCTCCGCGAAAATTTCTGAAAATCCTGTCACACAGTTGTCCGTCTGGACGGCTCCCAGGCATATTTTGCCTGACGCCCATTCTGACCCCCAATTTATAAATAGGGGCTCCTCGGCACTTAAAGCTGCAAGAATTCGGTGTGAATTCCATTAGAGCTTAGAGACGTGATATCTCCTCTGAAGCCATTTTTCAAGTGTGCTGTGCTGTAAACCGAAGTCTATCTTAGAGGTCGACTCTAAGGTAAGGAGTTCCATTGAAGACCTCTTCAGGTAGGTGAACCTGGTTGGGAAGCGTTCGTGTTGGGTTACACGTCAGAGATCAAGGTACGACCACTGCATCGGTACATGTGAGTGTTATTGTCTTGTATCTAGCTTTGTCTTCTGAATAGTGAAATTCCTGGGTTTGGCTGCCCCTGAGTGATTTTTCTCTTAACTGAGTTTCCACTTCGTCAACAAAAATCTCTGTGTCATTTACTTTCCGCTGTGCTTTAATTTTTGTTGACACTTATGCACACACTTTACTTTTAGAAGTCATTTCAATTTTTCAATTGGTATCAGAGCTTGGTAAACTCTGAGAAGATTAATTTCTTGAGTATTTTATATTTGACTTCTATCTTTATTATGTCTCAAACTCTTAATTCTGTTCCTGCCTTTGATGGCTCGAACTATGGCTATTGGAAGGCACGTATGCGTTTCTTTTTGAAATCTATTGACTGTTGGGGTATTGTTGAGACTGGTTGGACTAAACTAGAGGATACAACACCTGAACTAGTCCCTCAAAAGAATGCTCGTCTTTCAAATGACAAAGCCCTCCATGCTCTATGCCAAGCACTTTCTCCATCTGAATTCACCAAAATTTCAAATTGCGAATCAGCCAAAGCAGCATGGCAAATTTTGGAAACAACATATGAAGGCACAAAACTTGTAAAATCTGCCAAAATTCAGATGTTGATTTCAAAATTTGAAGAAATTAAGATGTTAGAGGAAGAGACATTTGGAGAGTTTTACTCCAAAATAAGTGACCTAAGGAACTCCATGGTGAGTCTTGGGAAACCTATCTCGGATGTAAAACTCATCCGAAAAATTCTCAGATCTTTGCCCGAGCGTTTCAGGATCATGGTAACAACTATTGAGTAAAGCAAGGATCTTGAAGAGATGAAGATTGAAGAGCTGGTTGGATCTCTTCAAACATACGAGCTGTCTCTGCCCCAGGTCAAGAATTAAAGACCATTGCTCTTAAGGCTTCCAAAAAGAAGGTAGAAGCCTCATCTGAAGAAGAATCTGAGGATGAAGAAAAGGTTGTGGCGAAGCTAGCCAAAAATTTCAGAAGACTAATGAAAGATGATCGGTTCAAGAAGAAGTTTTCTGAAAAAGCTAAGAAACCTCTCAGAGAAGCTGAACCAGAGGATGACAAGAAGAAAGATCCCAAAGGACCCCGATGTTTTGAATGCTCAGTCTATGGGCATATCCGGGCCGATTGCAGGAATCTCAAGAAGGGCAAGGGGAAGGCTTACAATGTGACTCTCAGTGATGAGTCTGAAGAAGATGCTCCAGAGTCTGACAAATTTCTGGCTTTTGTGGCCCTTTATATTGAAAAAGAAGACTCATATTATTCGGAGCATAGTGAGAATGAGGTAGAGCTCAAGGAAGCATACAAAACTCTCTACAAAGAGTTTGAGAAGCTGAGGGAAGGCCGAAAGCAGCAAGTTAATGATCTGAACAGTCTGCATACTGAGAAGAGTTCATTGCTGTCAAGATACAGGTCAATGATGATGTTCCAGGCACTCAGCCGCCTCATTCCATCAGAAGACCTCCTATTTGCCATCACTGCGGTCTCAATGGGCATATACGGCCTCAGTGCTCCCTCTTGAAAGCACAAAAGGCCAAAGCCAAGAAAGAAGTGCCTAGACAAGCTCAGTATGGCACTGTACCTGCAGCTCAGCATCAGACTCCTTGGCATCAGGCATCCTATCAAGCACCAAGACATCAGTTCCAAGCCCTTTGGTTTCATGCTCCTTAGCGTCAGCGGCCTCAACAGCGGTTTGTACCAGCCAATCAAAGTGGCACTTACAAGAGCAAACCCAGGCAATTGAGAAGGCCTCAAGAGCAATACACCGGTGAGCCTCCTGTTTGGATGCAAAACATGATGGAGTGGATGATGCAGTCTTGTCAGCAATCAGCAACCACCCATTGGAAGGCAGATTTGGGCTGAGAATGATAGTTACCCTAGGAGGGGGAACCAACGCACCTAGCAGGTTCGGGTGTTCATGCCTAGGATTCTGTTCCTAATCCTATTGCATCAGGTTTGATTGCTCATTGTATTTGTTATATTATATGCAATCTAGGAACAAGTTATGTTTGCCCCCTTGTGTTTTCTTGAGAAAACTTTGCAGGTATTTTTGGGGAAGACAGAAAAAGCAGGTCGAGCGACTGTTTTTTTGTAATGGCATCATTGAGCATACACAGGTTTGATCGTGCCTTAGCATATGATGTTTTTTCCATATTGTTTGTTCTTTTTGTTTTTTTTAATAAATAATTAAAAAAAAATTTGGGAGAATTTGCAGGATTTTTTTTTCTCTTGGCTTGTTAGATATTGCATGTATTTTTACCTGATATCTCAATTCGTTGTGCATTGATTAAATATGCTTAGATATAATTGAGAGTTTTGACAATATTGGCCAAGTGTTTTTCCTGTTTATACAAAAGTATGATAGCTTCTTTCCTCATGCGATGAAAAAGTGCACTATCCAGGGCCCCCCCCCCCTAAAGGTACATCTTTCCTTCTCTGACTCTTTGCTTTTGAAAATTTTGGATAAGAGAAGAAGTCCTTGATAAGATGGCCAAATTGACCACAGACTAGTTGAACCTAGCATCTATAAACTCTGGCACTCCCTACAGTTTGCAGTTCTATAAGATTCGAGCAGTATTTCATAAAAAGTTTTGTGCTTTAAATCTGTTTAATCACTGCTTATGTGCTTAAATTCACCTTGCCCTCTATGAGCAAGTAAAATTTTATCTTGTCCTATATGGTACAAGTAAAACAAAATATGTGTTGTATCTTAGGGGGAGTGTATCAGATGGGAGTGTCTAGGCCCTAGCAAGTTTTAAGGTTTGACTTTTGGCTAATCTGTTTGATTTTCTCTCATGTCTAGAAAATCTAGTTGCTATTTGTCATGTCTTGGAAAGTCTTACCTGGTGGGAAAAGAGTCTCCATACACACACGCATTGCTTGAGTTGAGTTGCCTATTTGATTTTTATATGATCAGGAAAAATTATTTGTGCTAATTGAAATCTCAACTTCCTTTTATATCTCTGTTTATTTTTTAGATGCGTTCTGATTGTGTTATCAGTTGCTTATGTATGCGTATTCTGACACTGACTTGAAAAAATTTGATCTCTGTAAATTCTTCTCAGTTTTTTTGGTGTTTCAGTGTGGAGCGTCCGGACGGTATTCCTTCGAGTTTGGACGGTATTCTCTGGAAGTCCAGACATGTGCAGTACCTCGGCCTCCGAACAGGTCTTGTTGTACGTCCGGACGGGTAATTTATTTCGTCCGGACGATAATGACCGTTACGCACGTTCGCGAGGCCCACGAGTCCGGACGTCTTGAAAACTCTGTCCGGACGGGTGACCCACAGAGGCTATAAATAGCCCAGTTCGACCATTTTCTCCATACCCCACAAAATCTACTTTTTGACTTTTTGTGAGTAATTTTCTTTGGTGCTTTTGGAGTAATATCATCCCTTTGTGTCTCTTTGCATTCTCAATCACTCTTCAGGTATTTTTCTTGTCCTATTCTTTTCAGTTCTTACACTGTTAGAATTTCAATATTTGATTAGGAGTGTTATTAAGAGTTTGAGATGCTTATACCATGTTGGGATTATTTGTAGGACTATGATAATTTCTTTTTTTTTTTTTTTTTTAAATAGTCATTTTTCTGCTGTTATTTTGCCCAAAATTTTTGCTAACCTAACAAGATTTTTTTTGGAATATTCTTGTTGGTTTTCTTTTTGCAGAATCATGTCTGCCATCAGTTCCCAGTGCCGGGTCCGTCAGAGGATAGAAGCAGAGCAAAATGAAATACAAGAGAAGATTATGGACCGGACTGTCATTGCTGAACGGAACGTGGTCCGTGTAGATATCATGGTGCCTCCGCTGAATAGTATCCATGAGACTATCCAGCATTATCAGTGGACCTACCTCTATACCTGTGCTTGCGTTGTCCTCACCAGGCTGGTCCGACTTTTTTTATGCAAACTTGGAGGTTGCTCAGGATAATGAGCGTGGGACGGTACTGCAGTCCACCGTTGACGGACACATAATCACTGTTGATCCCCAGATCATCAGCCAGTTTATTGGGGTACCTGTTCTCAATCTACCTGCCAGTCCATTCAACGAGGTGGTGCTTCCTCCCTCTATGGATGAGCTCCAAGAGTTTTTCCATGTTGTTCCACAAGGTGAGGGGCATCAGACCTCCATCAAGATTGGTGCTCTAGGTCCAGCTCATCGTATGTTGGCCAAAATTATTCTGCACAATCTGTGGCCGGTTACCAGGCGCAGTAATCTGATATTGAAGAAGGCCCAGTTTGTTTATGCTGTTCACTTTCGCTTTCCTTTGTCACTGCAAACATATTCTGGGAGTCATGCTCGAGGCTCGTGATGAAGGCACTGCCGGTCTTCCTTTTGGCTGCCTCCTTACTCAGATCATCCTGCAGTCCGGTATCAATGTAGATGGAGAGCCTAGGATGAAGATGAAACAGCCCCTCAGCAAACAGACTTTGCTGAAATCAAATGCGCAGCTGCGGAGAGAGGATTCTGATGAGGATATGCCTGCTGCGATGCATGTTGCTTTTTCGGACGTGGCTTCATCCTCTCACACTGTCCCGCCTTCTGAACTAGAGGTCAATGTTTCTCAGATTATGGAGGCTTTTGCTGCTCTTCAGGGGGGATGAGCAATATGCAGGTGTCGATGTCCTCCATGCAGCTGGAAATGCGGTCCATCAGTAAGAGGGTGGAGCAGACCCACTTGGACCTTCAGGAGTGTCTCCAAGTCCATCATCCAGAGAGCAGTGATGATGAGGCTGCTGCATCAAAGGCTGCACGTCGGACTCCCAGAGCTACACCTCTGGCAGAGGATGTTTGATTCCCTCGTGTTTCTTTATTGACATTTTATTGTTTTTTTGTTATTTTGAGACAATTTGTTGCTTATTATAACTCTTGGATTTATATTACTCTGTTTCCCGGGTCCTTCTGAGACTGTTAAGGGGAGTAATTTTTATTTCAGTGGGTTGTTTTATTACTCTGTTTACCCTTTGTCCCTTTGTAACAAAAAGGGGGAGTAATTTTTATTTTGGACCAGGAATGTATTTCCAAACCGGTCAAGTGATTTTTGTCCCAGAATGGCCAAAGGGCGAGTTTGTTAGTATTTTGGCCTTATTCTGTGTTTGGACAAAATCACTTATGTGTAATGATGCGGTTAATAGGGATTCCACTTTCAGAGTGATGTCAGAAGATTCTGCCTGCAAGTCAGAAGAATTTCAAGTTCCCTGTCAGCCGTCTGGACGATGTGTCATCCCGTCTGGACGCCCATCTGTCTACTGTTCCATCCGTCCGGACGACGTGTCATTCCGTCTGGACATCAGACAGACAAGCATCATCTGTCCGGACGATGTGTTTCTTCCGTCCGGACACCTACATCGTAACGAGAAGCTTCTGTGCCAGCTTGCTCCATCCGGACATTTCAGCAGCACGTCAGGGCGCCTATCAGTCCTCGAAATGGTTCACTGATTCTTTCCAAGTTCAAGAAAGGGAAGATCAATCAACCTTCCAGACGATGTGGTATCCCGTCTGGACGCGTATCTCCGTAAGGCAAGAATCCCAGTTCAAAATGAACCGTCCGGACATCTAACAGCTGTGGTCCGGACGCTGGTGCATCGTATATGGTAACTGCCGATTCGACTTCAACCGTCCGGACATCTCCCCCTCATGATCCGGACGCACGCGCATCAGATATGAAAATTGCGTGTTGAAGTTTAGCCGTCCAGACGCTCCTGCCCCATGGTTCGGACGTGCGAAGCTTGTTATGGAAATTACTTGCAGCGGACGTGCATCCGTCCGGACGATGTTCTTACACAGGAAAGATTTATCCGCGAAAATTTCAGAAAATCCTATCGCATAGTTGTCCGTCCGGACGGCCATGGTTCACCGTCCGGACGGCTCTCAGCCTACAAATAGGGGCTCCTGGGCACTTAGAGCTGCAAGAATTCGGTGTGAATTCCATTAGAGCTTTTTAGAGACGTGATATCTCCTCTGAACCCGTTTTTCAAGTGTGATATGCTGTAAACCGAAGTCTATCTTAGAGGTCGGCTCTAAGGTAAGGAGTTCCATTGAAGACCTCTTCAAGTAGGTGAACCTGGTTGGGAAGCGTTCATGTTGGGTTACACGTCAGAGATCAAGGTACGACCACTGCATCGGTACATGTGAGTGTTACTGTCTTGTATCTAGCTTTGTCTTCTGAATAGTGGAATTCCTGGGTTTGACTGCCCCGGAGTGGTTTTTCTCTTAACTGAGTTTCCACTTCGTCAACAAAAATCTTTGTGCCATTTACTTTCCGCTGTGCTTTAATTTTTGTTGACACTTATGCACACACTTTACTTTTAGAAGTCATTTCAATTTTTCAGAATGGACTATGCCTACCAAGGGCGGCACCCTCCAAGTGAGCTAGCTGCCATGGTCTCTCACTCCAATGCCATCACTGAGGAAGAGGATTGGCTGGCCGACAGTGGAACCAACAACCAAATCATGGCAAACTTGAAAAATCTCTCCATCAACCAACCATACAATGGAACCAAGGCTGTCACAGTTGGTAATGGTGGTGTGCTCTCAATTACACACACTGGTTCTACTGCTTTTAATACCCCAAATAATCTTTTACATCTGAAAAATGTTCTTTGCTTTCCACAAGCCTCTGCAAATTTGTTATCCATTCAAAAATTCTGCAAGGATAGTTGTTGTTTCTTTAACGTAACCGACTCTTATTTTCTTGTGAAGGGCAACCTAACCGGGGAGATTCTCCTACAAGGGCCTAGTGTGGGTGGCCTCTATCCAGTGAACCTGAAATTTTTTTCAAAGAATAAGCTACATAGGCTCACTGCCTTCTTGGGAGCAAAGACTTCATCCTCTACTTGGCATAAAAGACTTGGACATCCACACCACCGTATTTTTCATCAAATAATAAGTTCAAATCAGCTTCCTGTGACACCCTCTAAGATTGATTCAGTTTGTATAGATTGTCAACTTGCTAAGAGTCGCCAACTACCCTTTCCCAAATCATAAACTGTTACTCATGCCCCTTTAGAGCTTGTTCACAGTGATATTTGGACCTCCCCTATTTTTTCAATAAGTGGATGCAAATACTATGCTATTTTCGTTGATGATTTTTCACGGTACTCTTGGTTATTTCTTCTTAAAAATAAATCGGACATGCTTGATTGCTTTATCAAATTTAAAAGTTTAATTGAAAACCTTTTATCTTGCAAAATTAAGCAACTTCAAACTGATGGAGGTGGTGAATACACCTCACATCCTTTTAAACAATTTTTTACAACACATGGCATTCATCATAGAATCACATGCCCTCACACATCCCAACAAAATGGGATTGCTGAAAGGAAGCATAGATATGTCATTGAGACAGGACTAGCTCTCCTTGCCCAATCCCATTTACCATCCAAATATTGGGTCGAAGCTTGCCTCACAGCGGTGTATCTCATCAACCGCATGCCCTCACAAACTCTGCAGAATGTTTCTCCATATACTAAACTTTTTAAGGCCGAACCATCATATTCTGGCTTAAGGGTTTTTGGTTGCGCCTGCTACCCCCTTCTTCACCCATATAATAAACACAAGCTTGAATTTAGAAGTAAACAATGCATTTTTCTAGGGTACAGTTCAAACCATAAAGGTTATCGATGCATGGATCCTACTACTTCCCGTGTCTATCTCTCAAGAAATGTAGTCTTTGATGAGAACCTTTTCCCTGCTCAAAAAAAGGCCACTGCTACACAGCCATCTGCACAGGAAATCTCCCCTTCCAACGTTATTGTTCTGCTGCCCTCTCATTTTTATTCTCTTAACTCTCTGCCCACTCCTCACACATAAGACACTTATGTCACTCATACTAATGCTACAGGAATTGTGTCACCTACTATTGCGCCTGACACACTCCCTTTAGACAATGTGGACAACAACACCTCTCCTCAACCAGGACTAGCTTCTCCTTCTACCAGTGCAGCCATTCCTGCAAAGATCTTACTATACCTGCTCTACCAGTCAACACCAATCCTGCAGACCTACCAGCATCAAATCTGCCGAATCCCCCATAGGATTCCTTATTCCCTAATGCCGAACCTGCTGTTAGGGGTGTACAAGCGGTTGCGGTAGCGGTTATTTGCTCCTAACCGCTACCGCAACCGGGGTCCCCGGTTATGAACCGCAACCGGCCTACCGGTTGCGGTTTCTATTAACCGCCGGTTGTCCGGTTATTTTAAACTGGTTATTAACCGGATAACCGGTTTTCTTTTATTGTTGCAATTTTTAATTTTTTTTAATAAAAAAACAATATTTAGCTACTTTCCAATAACTCAAATTTTCAATTTGGCAATTTCTATAACAAATTAACAACATAACATGAATGCAATGATAGATGAATAAAAAAAAGAAAATTACAAATCTAAGTATCCTGCACCTACGGTGCCAAATACCAATAGCCCAATATGCCATCCTCAATTTCTCACAACACAGGTTAGTGAAGTCACAAATCACAAGAAAAAAAATAATTACAAATCCAACTAGACACTAGACACTTAGACAATAATAGTATATATATATATATATATATATATATATATATATAAAAAATAAAAACCGGTTGCGGTTACCCGGTTATAAAAACCGGTTTTTCAAAGAGTAATAACCGGTAACCGCAACCGGGTACCCGGTTACCCGGTTATCCGGTTGCGGTTATTTTCGGTTTCCCAGTTTTCCGGTTTTCCCAGTTAACGGTTATTGCCGGTTATGGCCAGTTACCGGTTATTCGCGGTTATTAACCGCACCGCTTGTACACCCCTACCTGCTGTCATTGTCCCTAACCACCAACAGGACCCTTCTCCTCAAATAAGTTCACCCACAGTCCCCTTAACACACCGTGTCACTAGATCCTAAACGGGCAGCCTTAAGCCCAAATCCTTCCCTGATTTTAAACTCTACAATGCTACTAAACACCCCTTAAAGACTTGGTCTTTGAGGTCACACGTTATGGTGGAAAGCTGGAGAGATTCATGCATGTCATGTGGTCCAAGTCCAAGGTTGGCCCGCCACAGTAGGGGGCAAATGCCTTATAAACCTAAGTAGGCCTGGAAAGGCCCATATGTTTTTTGAAAGGATTAGTCTGTTTAGACGGCAAGTTTAGCCTAGTACGTTTAATTTCATGTTTTGAGTAGGCTAAAAGCTATCTAGTGTTGGCCCACGTCCCTAAATTTGCCATCAGAATGAAGTTCCCTCCAAACTCCAAAGCACTTGCTTCTATAATTAATCAAGACCATAAAAACCTAGGGTCTAAAATTAATATTTTCCTTTATATTATCCGTCTTCATTAGTAATATCTTTTGCACCCACATAAGATCTAATTAATGACTCCTAAAGCTAGCATATCGTGCTGCAATTTCTGGTGACTTGTCAACAATATAAAACAAACCAAATATCGACCTGAAATTAAATATCTTTGGTATGTATTTTAGCATTTCTTAAAGGAAAAAGAAAAAGGAAAAAAGTATTAAAACCCTCCAAAAAAGCCCATTTTATTGCAAATGAATAAAGAATTTTTTTTTTTTTTTTTATATAATTAATTGAGAAAAGGATTACAAGGGAGGATCCTTTCCGCTCATGATTTGAAAGGAAGAGGAAATAGATGATTCTTAAAAAAAAAAAAAAAATAGGGTGGGCTATCCGACAATAAATCTAAAATAAATTAAAATAGTGCAAAAAATAATTACTAATAGTACAAAATTAGGTTACCATTGTTCCCTAAAAAACCTGAACAAATTTTGTCGCCAATGAATAAAGAATCTAAATTAATATATACATTTTGTATTCAGAATTCTATCGGAGCACGTATTCATTTGCATGTATTACTTCTTTGGTGGTCCATATAAATGGAATAGCCGCACTTTAAAGCGTTCCATCTTTCGGGATAAAGCTTCTAGTTGACAATGGCGACCGCGCTTTGTGGTTGTTGACACACCAGGGTCATTATCGTAACTATGAATAGGTCTTGTGGGTTGAGGAAGCTGTACGTGGTTTGTGTGAAGACACGATTTAGGTGATATTAATATTTCTTCAGACTTGCATGCGTTGGAATTCGAAGGCATTGAGGGTAGTGGAAACTCATGATGCTGCGTCGCCCCCGAAGAGTCATTCATGGCGTGTTCGTACTGAGACCAGCTCGATGAAGTTGATCAAAGAACTGAGGGAAGGGAACTATATATATGCTGTTACTAGCTAGCTTTTGTTTGCGTACCAAGAAAATGAAAATGATGGTGGAATGCAGGAGGCAGGCGAAACTTGTGTGGGGCTTAAGGGGTCGATCGGCCTTGATATTTATAATTAAGAAGGATGCGCTTGCTGCTTGCCACCATTTATATATAGTCCCGATCGACAATTATTTCTTAGATGAGAAACATTTGACCTTTTCTAAACCATTTGAAAATGATACTGATGAATTTAGCTTCTAGCGATCGAGGACCAATAAATAATTAATTTGACAAAACAGGTTAGATGAGACATTGAAAAGTATATATATATATATATATATATTTTCGTCCATCTTTGTAACTATCTCTCATTTTTTTTTAAAAAAATTATGTATATTAGAAAGTGTGAACTTAAAATAATTCATATTTTAACAGTTATATTCACATGTGAGCTTAAATTATTTCTCAACAAATTATGTTTAATAATAAAATATTAAATATTTAAATAATAGTGCATAAATTGTAAAGAAAAAGTTTCAACTTAGTACATCTATTTGATATCATATTAAATCATTACTTATCTTAATAAATTAAGAAAAATATTTAGTTTTAATCTTTTACACATTTTTTGTCGATCTTCATATAAAAAATATGTAAATTTCCCATTAAATTGATAGAATCCACTTTTTAGTACCAAAAATTGAATGACAATATATATATATATATATATATATATATTTGTAAAAAAAAAGGAAAATTTCTCATATGCTAAACTGTGCAGGCTTCTAGCAATAACGTATGTCGGCTCTGTTTCCTAGGCACATTTGTTGCTAGCGATACGGTGGCCCCACATGTAAACTCGTTGAGTTAGACTTTCGACATCATTCGAATCGAGCCCTTCTTGCCTCGAATATGAATCTGTATCTTATGCATAGCATCCCCTATTTTATTTTTTATTTTTTCCTCATAGATTCTGATTGCGTTTGATGCAATCAAAGAAGCCCCGGCCAACTGGGCCGCATCATGCAAGATCATTGAATGTATGGCACTTATTTTTGTAGGACTGAAATTTTCTGCAAGTTAAATTTGTAGGAAATTTTATTCAATTTATATATAATGTTGATATGTGTTTTATAATATATGAAAAGTATAAGTTATTTTAATAGCTTGTGCTTTTTACATTTTTTTTAATAGTATTAATAAAAAATATGTACTTTTCATATGTTTAAATGATATATGTCACTCTTATATGTGGGTTGTATAAAATTTTCTGCAAATCAATTTGTAAAAAATTTCGGTCTATTTTATAAGATAGGTCAATAAAAAGAAAAAAAAAGTAATGTTTCTTATACAATTCTTACACAACTCTTACAACTTTTTTTTAAGATCAACTATTAAATATTTATGACTCACGCGTAGGAAAACAAATCTAATGGTTGATCATTAAAAAAATAAAAATTAGACATAAAAATCTTTTGGGCGTATTTTGGAATAATAATAATGAGTAAGCATCTTTTTAATTAAACAAACGAAAAGCTACAACAAATTAACTACAACCCATATTTTCAGCCTTCTACAAAATAATAATAATAATAAAATTAAATAAATAAATAAATAATATTCATAGATATTTCTGCTCCTCTGTTTTCAGCCCAAATAGTTTACTTTTTAATTAGGATGTACATAAGCATAGATGGTAAAAAAGGTCTGCAAAAACGCAAGCACGAAGAGCACCAAGGCAACCAATGCTGAAATCCACAGCCATGGCTTGTTAAAATACTCACGCTTGAAGCTCGTCCACTGCCTATTGAGCCTATTCTGATAATACTCGTTAACATTGAAGAACAAGCTCCACAAATTGATGTAATCAACATCAAAGGTCAAGTCCTTTCCCAAAATGTTGATGAAGCTTGCAGCCTCGACGTCGGTCCCAATGTAATTGTCCATAACATGGCGGTCGCAAAGGTACTCGACATCCCCGGCAGTGTTCACAAGACAGTCCAAGAGAAGGGCGTAGACCGAAAAGTGCTTGGAACTGTTTTTGTAGAACTGCTCGAATGCGACGCAGTTCACCAAGAAAGAACACATTAAGTCGTTGAGAATTATATTGGGCATTTCAATCGCACCGCTCAGGAATTCAGCCACCAAGAAGCAGTCTTTACGTGGATTGACCTTAATCCCCGCACGGCGGAGCTTCGAGACACTGGGAATAGTATCGAATGGTCTGTACCAGTACTCTAGTGGGAATCCTTGATCATCACGATCCTGAAGCATGGCTTCATGATCGGGTGGAATAAAATGGACCGAACCAGGTCTAGTAAATGCAAGAAACTCCCGTTGAACTGAGACTTGTCTCCGGAGTATTGAATTCCCAGTATCGCTGAAAAAACTTTTATGCCGATAAAGGACAAGGGCCGTTCTGTCTCCCCCCAAGAACAGGTCATCTTGGAAAGTTGAAATAACTGTTGCAGAACAAAAGACGGGATCTGATTCTCGAGCAAGAGCAAGTCCCTATATATCTTAAACAACTTTACCCTCCCCATCCGGGCAACAGGGTGGTATTTCACTTGTAGCGAGGTAATTGATGGGTTCGGAATAACATTCTCTGGCTTTCATTTCAAGTGGAAGTAAGTTTTCCATGTAGAGCTTTAGATCTTTAGGCTTCTTGAGAAAGTAGGCGAGGCACTGCCACTTGTGATTCTCCATTATCCGGAGGTGAGACTTGCCGCGGTGGTAGGGCCCGATGATGACCATCTGGGGCTCGTACGACTTACCCTTGATGTTCTTGAACCTCTGCGGAAGCCTGAAGATATGATGCAAGGGTTTTCACCGGCGGCGGGTTCTCTTCGTAATGATGGGGCGATCTGGGAGATCCTGTCTCTCATCATCGCTAGGTGGCCCTCGTCGACCCTTGACATAGAGTGGTATTCATCAATACTGACGATGTGACTGGCTTCTCCTTGAACAAAATTGCTTCCCATGGCGGAGTGAGATTCCGAGAAATCACAAGGAGCTTCACCCTTTCAATGGAGTTTTGAGTATCGATCAAAGTGAGGTTCCGAGCAATTTTTACATACCCCTGAAATTACAAGCAGCTTCACCCTTTCAATGGTAATGTTTTGAGTATCAAAGTGAGATTCCGAGCAATTTACAAAGACACTGAAATTACAAGCAGCTTCACCCTTTGTATGTACATAACTTTGATAAGTATCATTGTTTACACTTTACAGTGGCATTATATTATTGGGTCCTCGTTGTGAAGTGAAACTATTTGACTTTTGCTTTCACAAAATATCAAGAACCGGCCAGTTCGGCTGGCCCGCCACGGCCGAGGGAAATTCCATGTAGCCCAAAGCTTCTTTGAAGATTTAAGCAACCGGCCAGTCTAGCCCTTCGATGAAGATCGATAATTCATTGTAGAGTCGATGGTTGAACCATGCATGAAGTATAAGTTAATTTGTTCACAATCCAATTCTAAGGGCGTAATTTCGCATATAAATTAGAAAATGCCTAAATTAAGTCTTTATAATTTCATTCCTAGAATTTTATCTTTTCTTCAATTTTTTTCACAACTGGAAGGGCAGCGATTCTTTTTTCTTTGGTAGATGGTAGCCACTAATAGTAAGGAGAAAATCAAATTTAGTCCTTAAATTTTCCATGCGATATCAAATTAGTCTTTAGGTTTGTAATTGCGACAATTAAGTCATTCGGCTTTTGTCTGATCTTAAATAGATTTTTCTGTCAACCTACTATCCAATTAATTAACGGTATACACGTCAAACCAATTAATTAAAGTCATGTGACCCTCGTTTAACATGAATGTGCCAATTAAATGTATCATGTGGCATAGTTACTTCAAATTACAAAAATACCATAAATTAAAAACTAAAATTAAAAAGTTAAAACCAATTATTTTTTAAAGTAATACGAGGAGCGGAGGGGTCCTTGCATAATTTCCTGTGCCATGTGTTATGTATAGCTGGCCCATAATGTGTCAAATAATAATTACATGGTATTAATTAATTGGTTTGATGTGCCATGTCATTATTTGGTTTTTTTTTTTTTTAAAAAAAAAGATAAAAATATTTGAGGGCAACAGAATTAAATTTGGCCTAAAAAAAACGCATGTGCATGCCACATCATGGAAATTGGTTCCATTTGAACAATATGGGGTAAAACGAATTCCCTCTATTTCAAATGAGAAGCTGGTCATTTACTTTTAGAGGGGTAAAATTGTTATTTTAATAGTTTTAGACATTTTACCCCTTTAAGAGTATCTCCAACATAATATTAATAGGTCATGCATTATTTTTATATTTTTTATATATATATATATATATTTTTGTCTCCAGCAGAATAGACAAATTAAAATTTTTCATTGTAACATAAATAGTGAATAGGCATATATAAAAACATATTTTTACTTTTCACACTAGCTACAAGAGTTTTTTTTTTTTTTTCTCTCTCTTTCCCTTTCCTTCTTTCACTCTTTCTCTCCCCCAATTTCTCACTCTTTCCCACATTATATAACATTTAAAGAAAATAATGAGTAGAATAGAGAATTTGTTAAAATGTGTATAGAAAAATGAATAGCAAAAATAAAAATTTATAATTTTTCAATAATTATTTTGATTACTCTCACTGAAAATGCACCCCGACTCCTAATGAAAAGGGGAGGATCATTCTCTTCTTGTTTAAATTCGCTTTCCATGGTTGATTTTGGCGTTTTAGAGTAGTAAAGAGAACGAGACAGTTCTTAATTTTGTGAATAGATAGTGTTGGAGATGGGTTAGAGTCCTTGTCTATCACTGAGTCTTTAATAAGTACTACTATGGGGGGTGAAGTTGCAGCAGATGGGAAAATGTTGCGGTTGGGGAACATTAAAATTAATTTAAACCTTAAATGACGACGATATTTTATTCGACTTCATTGGTGGTGCAAAACTAAATTCA
Organism: Alnus rubra; assembly: GCA_028654335.1. Classification (NCBI taxonomy): domain Eukaryota; kingdom Viridiplantae; phylum Streptophyta; class Magnoliopsida; order Fagales; family Betulaceae; genus Alnus; species Alnus rubra. Next base: position 472,366 of record JAJPGS010001460.1, on the reverse strand, counting down.
AACGTTTCTACTAGGTAATTAAGTTTCGTCGCCTAGCTAGGGAGCAAAAAAAAAAAAAAAAAAAAAAAGACTTCACTAATTAATGTGAATACCCATACCCAGGGGCTCAGGCCCCAAAGCCAAATGTATTTTCTTAAAATAAATAAATTAAATGAATTAAAATTTATTCTTAATTTTTTTTATTTTTTAGTTTTAACCCTTCAAATTTGTTATTTTAATTTGGCCTCCCAAAGCTTAAAAGTTGGCTCCGCCATGCAGTCATACCTTCTCCTCATGTCCATGTGACTTAAATACGGAACAGAATCATTTTTTCAAATTTATGTGTAGTCATATATGTAACAGAATTAACACATAAATCATTTTTATTTTTTACATTTTGTAGGAGAAAAATAATTAAGTTTAATTTCTTTCCTCTATAGTTTCCCTCCCCCCATTAATTCCAGAAGCCCAACTCGATCTCTTTGTCCACCACGTACACTACGGCCGCAACAAACAGCACATCAATGGCTCAAAACAATTTTGATATATAAGTTGCATAACAATTTCAATGGATCCAAACCCCAAACACGTACCCTTCATCCCTCCATAGGGCAATCTATTGTGGTTCAATTATGTATATGAAAACAACATATATACGCAAATGTTCTCATTGGCTTTGTGATGCAATTTGAGAAATTTAGATCAGAGAGAGAGAGAGAGAGAGACTTAATTAATCAAACTCAAAACTTTTAAAGAATAAAAACCAATTTGTATAAACCAAAAACATAGTTAGATTGTGAATAAAAAAATTGCTAAGAAATACTACACGAGAACCTAACCCGAGGTCCAGTGCGTGTGCAAAACGAAAACCAAAAAAATAAATAAATATTGAAGGGAAGGAATATAATAAAAGTATATAGACAAAACAATGGTCACTGGTTAGTCTTAACACGGTTCAGAACGTACGTGACCTCGAACAGCTAGAAATTATCAAGGAGACTCGAAAATTTTATGTCGATCAAAGCCAGTCAGTCCGTAGAAAAATTCACCTAAAGAAAATGAGTCTATCCTCTCGATCTGTGGGACTTCCACGGTGGTCGGTGGTTGAAATAAAAACAAATCTTTTTAGCTGTGACTTCAAACAAATGTAGTAGTTGTGAATTTAAACAAATGTGGGCCATGTGGCAGGTAAGGATATACATCTTAAGGTGGAGTAATATCGGATCAAAGCCCATATATATTCGGTAATAAATTAATGACAGAAATTTCATACAAATCGATTTGTAAAAAATTTCTTACAATCTATATATAAGATTGATATATGTCTTTTAGACTATGAGAAACACATATTATTTAAAAGGCATATGCTTCTTACTTGTATTTTTAATAGCATTAATAAAAAAATATTTACTTCTCATATGTTTAAATGACATGTCTTTTTTATACGTGAATTGCAAATCAATTTAAAGAAAATTTCTATCTATAAATTAATATACAATTTTGGCAAACTGAAGTTCAAGAGAGACCATGCAATCAAAGAAGTTCAGTCACAACTCACGAGAGGGGTAGCTAGCTAGCTACGATATATATCGATAATCGATCAGAGTTAGAGTATGTTTGAGATTGCGATTTCGTAGACAATAAGTGTGATTTTAAACCAAATCGCATAATATAAATCGTTTGGGAACTATGTTTTTAAAAATTGCGATTTGAAAACGCAAAAAATCTGCTTTTTTGAAAACGCATAATTTTAAAGGTTAATTTGTGATTTTAAATACTAAATTGCGATTTTGCCAAACGCTTAGCTGCGTTTTTAAAAATTATTTTTTTTCATATCGCACATTTTAAAATCGTGATTTTAAATCACACTTTTTAAAATCACAAACACAAACGGACCCTTAGATCAGATTTTGAGTTTCAGCTCTGACTTAATAATTTATTTCACATTTTAATTAGATGATGACCTAAATTTTACTTGTCTCTTTTTTATAACTCTGACGAATTCAATCATATTTTCGTACTCCAAATATTTTTTGCCGCATTTATTCAATAAAATTCAACTAATTTCTCAAAACATATAATATTAAACTATGAATTGTATATCATTATTGAATTGGATTCGGTGGATTCAAGTAAACAATTCCTTTGATCCAAGAATAAACCGAATTTTATGGATTTAAAATATTTAGACCCAAAATTGAACTACTATATACCATGAACTGCACTAAACTAAATCAACACAAATTGATTGGTTTAATTTGACTCAGATATTCTGATACTCAATAACAATATAATATTGCACCCCTAGTGCACAGTACTATCACAAGTTTACAAATTAAAGTTCTAACCATCCTATTTACAGTTGATAATTTTTGATATAACCTGCAAATTCGACATAAATTTAACTCAAAATTAGTGACTTAGGGTTGAGAGGTCTGGTCTGTTTAATTAAGTGGGTCGGTTTATAGTTGATTTAATATAATCTTATACATATGTCTTGATACGACTTGAAGACGATACGCAACATTAAATGCTAAGAATTTTTTACACGACCTATGAACCCCATGCGAACCCAATACGGAATTAACCGATTATGATTGAAAAGTCTGACTCGTTTAATTAAATGAATTAAGTAACGATTAGCATATATAATCTTATACCAATATTTCGACACAACTGAACCGACATAAGAAAATTACCAACCTTACTTACGTACCCTTATCGAGATATGATACGTTTACAACTTTTGTGCAACTTTTGTATAACTCTAACAACTTTTTTTTAAAATCAACTATTGGATATGTAGAACTCACATGTAGGAAAACAGATCCAATGGTTAGTTTAAAAAAAAATTGATAGAGTTATACAAGAGTTGAGTCAAGAGTTGTACAACAATCCTTTTTCTCACCCTTATTCGCAAGAAAAAAGGTACCATCACATAACCTTTTTCTTGTGCAACAATTTTCTCTCTTTTATTTTTTTTTTTTTATTTTATCAATATGTCCAGTAATGCTATTCTGTCTTTTAAAAGGTCGATTTTTAAATTTATTATTAAATTTTAATCAAATAACAATTTTAAAAGGTGATATAACATTTGGAAAAATACAAATCTCTTTATAATATTCGACTATGTCACATTACTTGATGGACAGAAATTTCCTACAAATCGATTTGTAGGAAATTTCCTACAATCCATATATAAAAGCGACATGTGTCCTTTAAGCATGTGAGAATCACATGTTTTTTATTAATGCTATTAAAAAAGCATATGAGAAGCACATGTTATTAAAAAAACATGTGATTCTCACATGCTTAAAGAATATATAACACTTTTATATATGATCGTAAGAAATTTCCTTCTAACCAGATTTCTATCCCTCTACCGCGTTTGATACGGCAATTTGTCCACCTCGCTAATTGAATGTCTGGTTGGAAAAATTTGAATGTTAGATATCCTCGCTAATTGATCGTAAAGTGATTGTGATTTGATGCAATCGTAGAAGAAGCAACGTGGCCATATCATGTGGTGTCGTTGAATGTTTGGTACCTTTTTTTTTTTTTTTTTTTTTTTGAAGGGTTGAATGTTTGGTGCTTATGACTGAAGGATGGGGGCCAACTTGGCCAATTGAAAACGAAATCTTTTTACGTTGGAAGTCCCATAACTTTTTGAAATAACAAAAGTATCCTTGAGGTCCTGAGGAATTAATAAGTCACATCTGCGTCCACGAATTAGAGTATTAGACTTCCCTGTTTTACATTACAAGAACTCGATCACTTGAGAAAACATTACAAGAACTCAGAACTCACAACAAACTCCGAGAACTTTTACACTCTTCGAACATCCATGATCCTCTTAACACTAGCTATTACCAAAAAGTTTTTATCCTGTGGAGGGGAGCAGCCGGAACAGGAGGGATTAGGGCTAAGATCTCACATAAGCATAGATGGCGTAGAAGGTCTGCAAAAACGAAAGCACCAAGAGCACAAGCGCAGCCACCGCCGAAATGAACGACCATGTCGTTCGAAAATATGTATACTTGAAGCTGGCATACTGCACATGCCAACTGCTCCCGTAATATTCGTGCACGTCATTTAACAATTTGGACAAATAACAGAGATTAATATCAAACGCCACGTCCTTACCCAAATTGTGCAAGCTCGGCGTCGTTGCCAAATTTATTCTCAATGATGTTGCAGTCGCTAAGGTACTCGACGTCCTTGGCGGTGTTCACAAGGCAGTCCAAGAAAGTAGCGTAAGTGGTAACGTGCTTGGAGGCGCTGTTGTGGCACTGCTCGAACGCCACACAGTTCAGCAAGAAGGAGCTCATGAAATCGTCGATGGTTATCCTCGGCATCTCAATCACACCGTGCCTGAATTTCACCACCATGAAGCTCTCCGCCTCTCTCGGTTTGAGCTCAATCCCCGCGCGTTGGAGCTTCGAGAAGCAGTGAATAATATGGGTCGGTGTGTTGCCATCTTGTGGCGGCGATTCTTCATTGCGTGGGATAAAAGTTGACCGAACCAAGTCAAGCAAATGCAAGCCTTTGGGATTGTGGCACGTCTCTATGACTGGGTCGGGTCTTCTCATTATGTTGTTGAAAAATCGCATAGCGAGCAAGGACAGGGACGGACCGGACTCCTCGTCAGGCGTTTTGGAAGTTTCAAACAACCGTTCGAGAACAAAGAACGGGATCTGATTCTCGAGCCGGAGAAAGTCCCTGTAGAAAAACGGTAATATCCACCCCATATTCAGGAGAGGGTCTTCATCCTCGAACAGTTTCGTATTGTCCATCTTGCGAAACAATTCAAGTAAAAAACAACCATCAAGAACCATCATTTCGAGGAACTCATCGGTGCCGAGGTGGATGGTTTCTGAATAACACTCTCTGGCATCCTTTTCCAGTGGGTGTATGCTTTTCAAGTAATCCTCTAAGGTTTTACCTGTGGTTTCCTTCGTCCTGGAGAGTAAGGAACGGAGGTACCGCCACTTGTGTTCCTCCATCATTTGGAGGTTAGGCTTCCCGTGGTGGTAGGGTCCGATGGAGACTATGCGGGGCTGGTACGACTTGCCGTTGATGTCGATTAGGCTCTGGGGGACTCTGAATATGCAACAAGTGCTTCTTCCAGCGGCTATGCTTAGTAATTTCGGGGTTGTCTCGGAGATCCTCTTTTCCATCTGGGCTATGTGCTCCTTGTCGACCTCCCAAATCGTGACGGCGTGACTGGCTTCTTGATCTCCCGAGTTGCTTCCCATCGTAGATTTTTGAGCTCTAGACTATGGTTGTGGCGTTGAATTGAAGCTGGTTTATGGCCCACGGAAGTTTTAGGAAGACATGGGTAGGAGTCTGGTGTTGAGGGAAATATCTTAGGATTGGCTGAAGTTTCTCCTCTCTCGTGAAAATTTTGTTTTTTTTTGACATATTAGAGCATCTCAGCATAAGAGCTAAATTTCTCAAAAAAGTTAAATTTGATTATTTTTATCTTTTTTTTTTTTTTTTTCTCCAGCAAAATAGCTTCTTTATCTTTTCTTTTTTTGTTTGACAGTTGCTTATTCACCGTTCATCTGTTTATATTTTTTTATTAATATTTTCTCCCCTCTCCCTCAATCGATCTCTCTCCGGTGCTTCAACGTCCACTTTGCTGTCGTCGTCACCGGCCTCAATCGTCAGTTTCCCACCTCCTATAGATTCTAATTCCCTGTGTGTCGTCATTTTCAGGGAATTAGAATCTATATATGCGAGATACATATAGACTCGTGCATATTTGGTCCCTCAACGACATCGTTTCAGTTATTAAATCTTTACCGTTCAAATTCTTTATAGATGTCTAGTCATTTTAATTAATAATAGGTACTCTATAGGTGGTTCCCTTCCCTAAATATGAGAAAAATTTGAAAAAAATCACAAAAAATCACCCACATAAGTTTTCCTATATTTTCACTAAACCCTTGGGTAGCTACAGTGCTACCCAATACAGGTAGCACAGTAGCTTCCCAATGAATTATATAATGATAAAAATAACAAAAAGTAAGAAAAACAATAAAATAAAAATAAAAAAAGAATATTTAATCGATATAAAAAAATATAAGGGAATATATTGTGAATTTTTTTTTTTATAAGAAAATAAAAAATAATTTTATTCTTTAAATTTAAAAAAAATGGTTAGATATCTATCGGTGCTCTTAATAAGCGAGGCCTGGCACATCCCAGGGAAATGCCTTGAAGTCCCAAGGAAGGAAATGGCGTATATGATTTTTGAAGGTTTAGGCAGCCAATCTACGGCCTTAGCATTCCAGGCCCACACCAGATAAGGCCATTTATTAGCTTATATTATAGATCAACAACTATAGCCTGCTTCGCATGACTTTCAAGTTTAAGAAATCTGATATGGGAAGGAGCCGATTCGTCAGAAAAGAGGGGTAAAATTGTATAAAAAAGTGAAATAACAATTTTGCTATTCTTTTTTAAAGAACCGGCTTCTCAAATGAACGAGAATATCAAGTTTAATGGGTTCAACCCTATCTGTGCTAGCTCAAACATTGTAATGAGCTTTGAGTAATGTTTAAAACTACATTAATTTTTATCTTACAACTATCTCACAATACTAATGTGACAATTCGAATCAACCTTTAAAAAAAATTAATTGAAACTGTAATGTCAATATTGTAAAATTAAAATGCGGCATATAGTACTTTTATTCATTGAGCGTAATGTTGCTTCAGGGATAGCAAAAGGTGAGCATGGTGCCCATTTACATTAGCAAGATCATTTCTCTGCTGCATCTTAATACTCCGAGGACTAAGGAATTTATGTTGGTGCAGATAACATGGGAAGTTCGTGCTAGATTGTTGGCCAAGGGCAAATACAAGTAGAAGAACTTGGAGCTTGCCACCCGGTGGAATGTTTAGTTGTTTCAGGGTCGTCGCACTCTGTAATGTTGATGCTGTTTTGTTTCAGTAGTATTTAGCCGTTTGGCTTTGTGTTGTCTGGTTGTGTTTCAATTCTTTTGGTTTTGTCCTAGCCAGTTGTTGTTAGTGTATCCTGGTTGTTGGTTTGTGTTCCAGTACTATTCACTGGAATTTGTAGTATTTGCTGATATATGAAAGCTTTTATTCATCTAAAAAAACAAAAAAAACAAAGGAAAATGGGTCTACAGAAACACACAAACATATGCTCTAATTAGACAACATAAATATAATCAAATCACCCAAGTTGGTAATGAGACTTGAACAAAAAGAATGACGTTTCACCAACCTCAAAACAAGTCATGCACGCCGGCAAACCTATCTATCTAAGCCTAAATACATCATATCGTCTTAAGGTATATATCGATCGTATGATCTTTGAAGTAATCGATCTATTTTTTCGGAATGGTACTTCAAGGCTATGAATAATTAGTGTTAATTCTAAACCTAATTAGTCAAATTCCTTTCGCCCTTATCATTTTGTAATTTTAAAAATTAAAATAAAAATTGAACTCCAAAATACACCTTATATATATATATATATATATATATATATATATATATATATATATATATATATATATATATGAAGGCTTATACGTACAATTCATATAAATAAAAGAACGTCCTGAGGACCTGATGTGCAAACTAAACAAATATTATCAGTAGTTAGATCTAATGGATTTACATATATTTTTCTAGAGCATTTACTAGATTTTACAGATTTATTTGTGTTCCACCTTGGTAGTCCCTCCCAAAATTAAAGTCCGTACTTTGAAACGTCCAGGCCTCCGTGCTAAGCTACCAAACAATCCTGCAGAACCACCTCGAGTTGTGGTCGAACTAACATTCAATCGGCTTTGCTTTTTGGTTGGAGAATTCAAACCTCTTTGCTTTGTGGTTGGAGAATTCAAACCTCTTTGCTTTGTGGTTGGAGAATTCAAACCTCTTTGCCTGGCGCCACGACTTTTCACATACAACTCTGAGATGTTTCTGCCTAGCTCCTCAATCTCTTCTTCTGTCACTGCTATTTTGCCTGTCGTTGGAGTTGTTGGAATATTGCCGCTGAGATCCCGAATAATCGGAAGTCTGTCTCCATGAACGAAAATTTTGGGACTATTATTGTGAGAATGAAGAGTTTTTATGGATCGAGAAAATCGCTTGCGGTTTGGTTTACAAAGTTGAGGAGATAATCTGTCTTGAGGCATGGGTGAGTTGGAAGACACAGCATTTCTGTACGTGGGCGTGGAGGGTTGAGGAATTTGAAGAATCAAGGAAGAATGATCCATGGTGCTCTTGTTTTGTTTACGATCGAGCAGATGGAATTTGAAGGAAACGGGCACTGGTTAGCTCTGTGTGCGTTGAAGGAAATTGGAAGTGGAGGCTGGCAAAACTCAAAACTATGAGAGCTGTATGGGGTTGGTTTGGTTTATATAAGAAGGAAGGCCTGTGAAAAGAGACAAGTGGTTGACCATTCAAAGTTCAAATGCCGCACATATATCACCAGGTCTCACTTGCTAACCTTAAATACTTGGTCTTTGAGCTTAATTACGCGTTATGGTGGGAAGTTTTGACGTTGTCTTTTTCTTTTTTCTTTTTTTAATTGACGTTGTCTAGTTGGCGAGGGCTAGGTGATCTTCTTTTTCTTTTTTAATGAATAAGTGGGCAATATTATTTCAAACAAACATCAAAAGTACTTCTTTTTCTTTTTATTTTTTAATGAATAAGTGGGCAATATTATTTCAAACAAACATCAAAAGTACAAACATTAACGGTCCACCATACACACAGAAACAACACCATGCACAAGAGCAAAACAAAACTCTATGGGTAGTGGCTACAAACACCAAGCAAATTAACAACACACCGGTATCAAACCAGTAAAGACAAATCAATGTTCCAAATACAGCAAATGTTACATTCTCCTCATTCTTCTTGAAATTTCCTTTGCCTAAAATTCTAGACTGAAACTCCCATAATATACTTCAAAGAATCTACTCCTCTGTTTTTGGTCTACCATGATGATGCTTAATTAATCTCATTTCTATCTATCCATATATTGTATACAGTGGAACTCAAAACCAGCCTACAAAGCACACTCATCATTTTCTTCGATTTCCGCTTCCTGCTACCTTTTTCTAACACATTCTGCCAGTCAAGAAAAGGGTTCAAAGCATTGCACCTTGTCATACAAGCTAGTCTTTGAAATCCGAGAACTAAAGCTGCGCCTGAAATAGAGATGATCTTTACTTTCAGTTCTATGCCTATAGAAGCAACAGTGGAGTGTCACCTACTCACCTTGGTAACCCCAAGTAAGGAGGCGATCTCCAGTTGTGAGCCTATTACGAACAGCCAACCAAAGCCAGAAAGCCTACCTTGGAATAGCATAAAGAAACCATACAAGGGCCCCCCTTCTGAGCTATAGTCCATATTGGTTTATCAGCAACACCTAATCGAACCTCCAGAAGTCTAGTTTGGATGACAACCAGCTCATCAGACCTAGCTGGCTTCCAACACCATTCACCATTTCTAAGCAATGAATCCAATTTGGCTAGGTGATCCCCTGACATACAGATAGGCTAGGATCTGTGCGCTTACAAGGAGGATCAAGATTTCCGCGATTGTCTGTTTTGATTGCAGTTCAAGGAGGATGAGGAGTTGGACCACGGTCCACGGATAACTATGAGGACTATTTCTGGTGTAAACCCAAATCCCATGCATGTTGGCGCTTCCGCAGGGATCATCCATAAGTTCATCATTCACGTCCTCACTCGATGCAAACAAAAGAGAGAAAGAATTAGGTGTCCCAGGCGGATTCAATACCTCATAAAACTCTTTCACAGCAGTCTCAAGGGGGTGGCCTAAGGATATCATCCATTGAATTCGGCTAGGTCCTATCTCCCCCTTGAAGTCAGCCACCCAAGCATAACCAGCGTTTAAAGGCTCCATTCCTACAATGGTGCTGGGATGGGGCCAAAGATTATTCTGGTAATTCTGCTGGACCTCTACGCTCGTAAGGCTATCATTATGTGTGGGACAGCATCGAACGATTAATTAATATTTCAACACCAATAAAAAAAAAATCCAAATTTAAATTATTAAAATTTTATTTAGCAAACTAAAATAGAAATTAAAATTTCTAGAAAATTATAGAATATATAAAACATTGTTAAGGTCTAAAACATAACTAGATTTTTAAATTAATCTAAAGGTCCTAACAACATCGATCCACTATAAACGCATCTTATTTTCAGAATAGAGTACGCATTTTTTACTTTTGAGAGTTGACAACATGAATTTTTGAACTATAATCAATCCAACATATTTGGGAGATTCAACAAAAAATATGCACAGCACACACACACACTATATATATATATATATATATATATATGAGATTATCTTTATTGAGTTCTTTTGATACCCTGGCAATCTTTCTTCATATGCCTCTTTTTTTCTTGCAAAAAAAAATAGATTTTTTTTGCCACTATGTTTTATTGACACATTGCTCTCATTTTTGAACTGTTGGGCATTATTGCCTATTTTGGTTTTTCCCTTAACAAGAGTAACCATATGAACACTATTTGATTTGTCATATTTCGGTCTCTCCTTGTGTTGGACACACATGACCAAAAGTTTATTTACTAACCATTTATCCTTATGTGTGGTATAAAATATTTTAATAGTACCATGGATATTCAAAATGGAGAGAATTCAAATATGAAATTGACTAATAATGACTCAAAATCTCAAACTTTAAGAACTTAATATGACCTACCATGTCCTTCATTTCGATAATGGGCTCACACACACTTGTAGTTGTCAAATGTTTTGCTTGAAATCTTTTTCATTAGAATGTTGGTAAAAGCTTTTTTATTATAATGCTACGAAATAACTTAATTACAAATTAAGTAATTTTAATTTAAATAGTAAACTCTCACCTTCCAGTGGGTAGAGGTTGAATCCCGCATGAATTTACATAACTATGTTAATAATACTGGCTAGTAAATTAAACACTAACAAATAGAGTTTTTCATATCTGTGGGCCGAGCTAGGAAATTTTATTTTTGATACCAAATTTTCATCTTATTCTAATTCAATCTTAAAAATCATAACCTCAAGCCAAGTCATTAAATTTATGAATTAATTACAATATAGATGTTAGTTATCTTCATAAAGTTGTAAGAAATTACTTTTGTATGATCATCATCATAAATTAGAGAATGTTGTGGCTGCTCCTAAAATGCTTTAACAATCACAAGTACTTCAATAAGTTACAGTATGTTGTGGCCTTGGTCAATATGATTCCAGAGAATTGGCAACTTCTTGACAAATCAAAATTCAACATGAAAAACTTATAATCAAATTTTCAACACATAGGACTATTCGTACATCATATGTTTAGAATAACTTGGACTTTTGATATTCTGGCTGCATATCTGATGGGAAAATCCTTTAATTAATCAACAGAAAATAAAAAAGAACTCCTTTTGAGTAAGAGAGAATATCTTAGGTATAGAACTCCTTTAGGGGGTAAAGAGATTAATACACGTTGTTTGATTAAATCCCCTTCCCTTATCTTCTATTAAACAATTTAGACGGAAGACTTTTCTTCTTGTATTTCTGATATTGTTTTGTTATAGCAAACTGCTCTATTTTCTTTTTCTTTTCTTTAAAAAAAAAAAAAAAAAAACAATTCTTGTTCTAACATCAAACAACTAATTCCAGCTCAACTAATAATCGATCTCAATCTTATAATAGTAAGTCCTAATCATATAAGCAAACTAAATAATCATAATTAATGAACTACGCTTGAATTAATATCGTGACCTAAATCTTACTTTTCACTTTTTCTAGTAGTCTGACGAATTCAATCATATTTTCATACTCCAAATATTTGCCGAATTTATTCAATAAAATTCAACTAATTTCGCAAAACATATAATATTAAAATATGCAATATATATCTTTATAGAATTTGATTGGGTTGAATCCAATGAACCATTCCTTTGTCAAAAAAAAAAAAAAAAAAGCTGAATTGTACGGATTTCAAATATTTAGACTCAAAATTGAACAACTATTATGATGAACTACGTACGCTAATCTAAATAAACACAAATTGATTGGCTTAACTCAGATATATATTCTGATACTCGATCAATAACCATACTGCACCTGGCCTGTATCTGTGTCACGATAGGTTCACAAATGAAAGTGCTAATTAACACAAATTTTCTTTATCTAAATCTTTTCATATTCCTAATTTTAATCAAGCAAAGAAAAAGGTGGCTTCATATTGTGAAATAAAAGAGAGGTCGACTCCCACGGGCATTTACTTTTTCTTTGTTGGATGAATATGACACATTACTTGCCCCCGTTTGATACGGCAATTTGTCCAACACGCTAAAAGATATTATTTGAAGTTTTTAAAAGACCTTTCCCATTTAATTTAGATATTCTAATTATTTTTTTTAAAAAAAATAAAATAAAAAATCTTCCCCATTTGAAATAGAGAGAATTAATATAATCTGTTCCACAGGATATTTAGGCCACGTTGGTGCTTCTACGATTAAATATTTTCCAACCAAACAAACCTACATGCAATTGAATGTGTGGTCCTTGGTACTTATGATGATTGTAGGATGGGCCCTTTTTTTTTTAAACAACGAACGAAATCTTTTTACTTTGAACGTCCCAGAACTTTTGGAAATAACGAAAATATCATTGAGGAATTAATAAATCACATTTGCATCCACAAATTTGCAATATTAATTTCTTATACATTTTCATTAGAGGAACGAAGAACTCAGAACTCAGAACTCAGAACTCCTTGAACTTTACACTCTTAAAACTACTACCAAACAATGTATATTGTTTGTTGTGTTTAGGGGAGGCGGAAAGGGAGAGGGTTTAGGATTTAGATTAATTTCACATAAGCCTTGATGGTGTAGAAGGTCTGCAAAAACGAGAGCACTAAAAGCACGAAGGCAGCCATTGCCGAAATGAACGACCACGGCGTGTCAAAATACGTATACTTAAAGCTCGCCCACTGTACATGCCGGCTGTTCCGGTAATACTCGCTTACGTCATTGAACAGTTTGGACAAATAACAGCGATTAAGATCAAACGCCACGTCCTTGCCCAAATTGTTGATGAAGCGAGCAAGCTCGGCGTCGTTGCCAAAGTAATTCTCAATGATGTTGGAGTCGCAGAGGTACTCGACGTCCTTGGCCGTGTTCACAAGGCAATCCAAGAAAGTAGTGTAAGTAGTAACGTGCTTGGAGCAGCTGTTGTGGCACTGCTCGAACGCCACACAGTTCAGTAAGAAAGAGCTCATGAAATCGTCGATGGTTATGCTGGGCATCTCAATCACACCGTGCCTGAATTTCAACGCTAAGAAGCTCTCTTCCTTGCCCTGGTTGAGCTCGATCCCCGCACGGCGAAGCTTCGAGACGCAGTGAATAATATGGGTGGATGTGTTGACCGTGTGTGGTGGCGGCGATTTTTCTCCCTTTGGGATAAAACTCAACCGAACCAAGTCAAGCAAATGCAAGCCTTTTAGATCGTGGAACGTCTCTATGACTGGGTCAGGTCTTTGCATCATGTTGTTGAAGAATCGCATAGCGAGCAAGGTCAGGGACGGACCGGACTCCTCGTCGGGCGTTTTGGAAGTTTCAAATAACCGTTCAAGAATAAAGAACGGGATCTGATTCTCTAGCCGGAGAAAGTCCCTGTAAAAAAATGTTAATATCCACGACATAGTCACGAGAGGATCTTCGGGATCAAACAGATTCGGATTCTCAACCTTGCGAAACAATTCTAGTAAGAAACAACCATCAAGAACCATCATTTCGAGGAACTCATCGGTGCCGAGGTGGATGGTTTCTGAATAAGACTCTCTGGCATCCTTTTCCAGTGAGTGTATGCTTTTCAAGTAGTCCTCTAAGATTATACCTTTGGCTTCCTTCGTCCTGGAGAGCAAGGAACGGAGGTACCGCCACTTGTGCTCCTCCATCATTTGGAGGTTAGGCTGGCCGCGATGGTAGGGTCCGATGGAGACTATGCGGGGCTGGTACGACTTGCCGTTGATTTCGATTAGGCTATGGGGGACTCTGAAGATGCAACAAGTGCTTCTACCGGCGGCTATGCTTAGTAATTGTGGGTTGGTCTCGGAGATCCTCTTTTCCATCTGGGCTAGGCGCTCCTTGTCGACCTCCCAAATCGTGACGGCGTGACTGGCTTCTTGATCTACTGAGTTGCTTCCCATCGTAGATTTTGGAGTACGTTCAATTCTGGGCTAGGGTGCGGATCGGAGTTGAAGCTGGTTAGTTAATGGCGCAGGGGAGTCTTAGGAAGGCTTACGACCAATTTCTCGTTGTGTCACATCATGAGTATTAATTAATGAAACGGTACGGTAAGAGCAGTCATAATAATTTATGTAATTTTTTATACAAAATAATTAACCAAAACTCATTTTTACTGACTTTAAGATCAAGTGATTTCGACTTTATTCTCTTTTGAATATAAATTTAATGAAAGCATAATCTTTTAAATAAGTAATAGTTTAATATACTGAATTTAAACTTTATATACGTGATTTACGTCTCATTTTATTCATTTTAAAGGCTGATTAATTAGAAGCACTTGTATGTTGGATTACAAACATGCATGGCACTCATGGGTTAAGGATTTAATTGGTATTTGGGATTCAACAGGTACCTCTTTTCAATTTTTAATTTAATGATTCAGAATATTAGACCAATAATCCATTCTTTAACTGATTTATCCTGGAAAAAAGTAACGTCGATCACTTGTAATTGAATTTTGTAATATAGAAGCTAGCCGTTTCCCATGTAGACTAGTAAAAATTTCGAGTTAATTGCTTGTTATGTTAAAATATGTCCCCAATTAAGTTGGGGTGTGTTTGGATTTGGAAACAAATATTTATTCTTTTCAAGTTTTTTCTAAAACCCGCCTACCTACCCAAAACCCGAATTTTACACCAATTCAAAGCTGACAACCTGTTTAATGGTTGGGACCCACGCGCAGGACAACTTGTCTCAAAAAAAACGCGTGGGTCCCACATTTAAATAATAAAATAATACAAATTTCAATAAAAAAATAAAATTTAAAAAAAAAAGCAATTCCCCTTGGGGGTGGCCGCGCAGTCACCCCCGACCACTGGGGGTGGCCACGCGGCCTCCCCCGAGCAGCGGGGGTGGCCGCGCTGTCACCCCCGACCATGTACTGGGGGTGGCCGCGCGGCCTCCCCCGACCCTTGGGGGTGGCTGCGCGGCCTCCCCCAACCACCTCCGGGGGTGGCACGCGGCCACCCCCAGGCAATGGGGGTGGCTGCCGGCAGCCACCCCCTGCATCATTTTTTTTTTTGAATTTTAATTTTAATTTTTTTAAAAAAAATATTATTTATTTATTTTTTAATTAAATAATCAATATATAATAAATTATTATTTTACACAACTTTTTAAAATACCAATCATTATACACAACTTTTTAAACTTTCAATCATTTCTTACCATTAAAATATAATATTTTTCAATCTCAAAATTCAACATCCAAACACAATTTTTTATCTCGATATTTGTAAATAGAATTAGAATTCAATTCTAATTCTCAAAATTCAATACCCAAACACACCATAAGATATTCTAGAATGTCGGACCATGCCAGGAGCTGCACTCTTATTTATTTTTTCTTTTCTTTTTTTTCTAAGCAAGATGGAGATCACCCATAAGTCCAAATGGTTGTAGTTGGATTGGCACGGCATAATAAAAGCCATATTTAGTATAATGTCAACAAAAACAAGGAGACGTCTATGACGTCGATTTTCAGCAAATTGTTGAACTTAAATCGTCGATAATTTAGATATTATATGTAAAAAAAGTTTATATGAATTAAACTTGCTCATCTGAATAAGCGATCGAACAATTTAAAATTTATTAAAAAAAATAAGTTTTATTCAAGCACTTTCACAATGTATTGTTTAAATTGCTAACAATTTTAATTAACAATGAATTACTGAAAATCCCATTAGATATACGGGCATCACCATCTTGATGATCAGGCTTTGTTTCGTGGTCCAAACTCCAAAATCACCGGGATTTATACATGTTCTGTGTGGTTAATATTTTTCAAAGTCAATGAAACATAGCATGCATTTTGAATCATAGAACCCCATCAAATAAATAATTAGACCATGGAAAGAAAAACAAAATTGTTAGAATTGAAATTAAATTATTAAACTAATTAAATCCCATCCTATCAACTACTTAAGTGTAAGTTAACATGATTCTAAGTTCAAACCTATCTTTGTAATTCACCTCCCAGAGAAGTTTGAACCTCTCTTCATTGCTTTCCTTCTTTTCCTATGATAAAATCTTTATAAACCTTAAAAATTCCCAACCCCTATTATCAATGAAAAGTAATATAAATGCATCTCTTAAACATTTTATTTTCAAAATCCACCATTAGATTTATGGGATCTATATTGGGTCCCACAAATTCAATAATAAATTTAAAACTTGATTATATGGAGATATGTCGGACAGTAGAAGATGTATGTGTATCAATATATACATCAAATCTTTTTAAGTCTTTAAGCTCAATACATCAACCTTGGACAAATTAAGAAATTGCGACCAAAAAAAAAAAAAAAAACAAAACAAAACAAAACCATCTCCAAATGAAAGCACACCTAAACTTTTAAGAAAAATAAAAAACATGTTTCCTTCCAACCTTCTTGCGTGAGCAACAAAAAACCTTTTAGCAGAGGCAATTTTAGCAAAAGCTTTGGCAGCTGTACATGCTATGAAATTTTGTAGGGAGATGAGTTTTTTTTTTTATCATTTTAGAAGGAGATGTCTTACAAGTTGTCAATGCGGTTAATTCACGAGGCCACAATTGGAGCAAAATGGGTCATATTATAGATGGAATCAAAGAAGGTCTGTGCAAGCTTAAATTGTGGAGTATTGAACATATGAAGAGATGTAAATTATGCACCTCAATTTCTTGCCCGAGAATCAATTTCTTGTATCATAGATAGGGTTTTGAATGAAGAAATTTCAAACTGTATTTATGATATTGTAACCAATGAACAATGACTCTTGTTTGATTGATTTTATCAATAAAAATAGTTAATTTCTTTAAAAAAACAAAAACAAAAACAAAAGAGAGAAAGAAAAGAGAAAAGAACAAATTAATCTTCATCAATTGGAAAATTCAGGTTCAAGTTTCTTCTCCCCCATGAAAATTTGGTTTTGGTTTGACATGTTAGGCATTGCACTATCTCGGTCAAGTTCAAATCAACGGCCGCTGTTCAAATGGGTTTTTTGGTGGGTTAATTAACTAGAGCAATAAAAACAAAGCAATTCGTGTACAAATGAGACCTTCAGCGCCAATCACCATTTCGGCGTTGCACAATGAATGGCCTTGGAACGGTCCTCTCAAATAATGATAGGCCCATTAGACCACTCCCAATGACTTATCTATTTTTCAATCTAAAATAATTGATCAAAATCTACTTTATCTAATTTAGCTAAAGAATTTTAAAAGATACTATCCATCTGATTATCTATTCTTAACTCTATATTCTTTCTTTATTCTTTTTTATTAACAAGTTGAAAGGTGAAAGAAATGTGAAAGGTAAAAGGTGAAAGAAAAAACAATAAAATAATTGTAGATATGTGAACAGTGCAACTCCACATGTAGAGTTAGACCGTTCACAAATGGAGGCTAAATCTATTCTAACTTTTGAATAGATAAGCCAATGGAAGACTTTTTTGCACTTATATTATCTATTATAGCCAAAAGTGAATTTTACATAATCCACTGTGAGTACTCTTATGTCCCCACTGTATCACGGCTAATTTCGATGTCGCAATAACCAGATTTTGTAGTGGCAATTGTAGTTAGTAGTGACTTTGATAGGAAACATCATCAAGCGCTTGCTCACAAATGATGCCTCAATTAGTGAAGCTTAAACAACATTGCTAGCAATTCAACTTCTTTATCTTAGACTTACCAAAAAAAAAAAAAAAACTTCTTTATCCTACAAGATGAACTTAGTACTGCTAGTTTATCCATAAAGAGTCCCGGCCAATTTGTTTGCTAATTGGAACTTTGCAAGCATAACTTTTTATATCAGCTTACAACGTACTTTCTTTTCAAAGCGGGAAAGCTTTAAAAATTGAAAGCTTCTCATATATAGTGCTAATTTTAGAACACGTGGTTTAACTAAGTGAGTCGCTTCTCACTTTATGTTTGGAACCATTCTCAATATATAGGTCTTCCAACTAGATTTAAGTCACTACAAAAAAAAAAGAAAAAAAAAAGGGGGATTTCTGGACGGTTTTAAACCGTCCAGGATAATGGGTTGGGAATTATTTTTGCGGACGGTTTGGGCCAAACCGTCCGTAATTACAAACGATTTGGCCCGAACCGTCCATAACCTGTTATGGACGGTTTTCCAAACCGTCCATAAATCATTAAAAAAATCGTCTGGAAAAAAGTTCAGACTGTTTTTTTTTTTTTGATGGTTTAAAACCGTCCAGGATAATGGGTTGGGAATTATTTTTGCGGACGGTTTGGGCCAAACCGTCCGTAATTACAGATGGTTTGGCCCGAACCGTCCATAACCTCCAAACCGTCCGTAAATGTTTATGAACCCTCCATAATTTTATATAATTAAAATCCAAAAAAAAATCATAATACAAAATTCCAAATCCATTTCCAAAATCCCAAATCCAAATCCAAATCTAAATCCAAATCCAAACCAAATCTATTACCAAATTCAAACTCTTCACAACAACAGTCTATTAGCTTACATATTTCAAAAATTCATGCATACCTATTACAAAATTCAAATATAAATACATAATTAAAATCAAAAAAAAAAAATTATATTCCATGCACCATTATAATCATCAATGCATACAAGCCCATAAGAGAATCCGACTTACGGCCTTGTGTGCATTGCTTGCTTCAACCATCTTATTCATTTATGCTTCTAGTGTTTGCTGCAATAGGTATACAAATCCCAAATTGTTAGGTAAGAATCATCTTGATGAGGCTATGATTAACATGTTGCAAGGTGAAAACTAAACATAACTAATGTTTATAATATAACCACCTAGTTACTGATACAAGCAACTTCGTTTTTTCTTTTTTCGCTTCAAATGATAGAATAAATCTTTGAACTAATAGTAGCATTAGGAATTAAGTAGCTAACTTTTAACTGCCAATATAACACTACTAAGCTAATTCAGGGTGCGGTACAACAAGTCATTAACCACATATCGCTTATATTCTACAGCATCGAACATTGGGCCTTTGGCATGACTTACAAACTTCTCTCCCAATGCCATTTTATCCCCTTCGGCCAACTTATCAACCTGTGATTTAGACATCTTATTTACAAAACGGGGTTTCATGATGCTTTTATAGACAAATAATTATTCAAACCAACAATTTTCTTACGTATGACTTGTACCAGCTACTGAATTGGTCCCTCTGTTGCTTCACCAACTGTTGATGCAAGGTACATTCCCTATTGTTTGGTTCCATTAGCGACTCCATGTGCATCCTATACGTCAACAAAAAATGTATTCGGTTACTTTTCATTGTATTTAGAGGCATACAATACATATTTAATAATGTGACTCACGTGCGAAATTGAAGGAAATCGTCATAGTTGAATAAAATATATCGGTATGCTTGCTCAAACGTGATCTTATCAAGTTTTATCCAATTGCTCGCCCCTCTCAATTCATCTTGGTAACTTGGGGCCTTATTGTGGACCGTTGGCACATTGACTAAATATCGCTAGCAAAATGTCAACAATTTGCCTACAATGTAACCCTCTACAATAGACCCTTCGGGTGCGGCCTTATTACGAACGGTACATTTATATCTATCAAGGCACCTCCATTAAAGTTTAACCATGAGATCGTCACATAAGAAAGATATATTATAATAGGTCATTCGGTTGAATATATAATGAGTTAACATAATTTTAACATTACCTCTCAACGGGATACATCCACCTGTAGTGTACCGGTCCGGCCAGTTTGTATTCACGTACTAAATGTATGATTACGTGCACCATGGATGTAAAAAAACCCAGAGGAAATATTCGTTCCAATTTACATAAGATTATGGGTATCTAATTCTCTAGACGATCCAGATCTTCCACCCGCAGTGTTTTTGAACAAATGTCCCTAAAGAACCCACATAGCTTGAATAAAGGCCTCACAACATCATCCGATAAGGTTCCTTGAAGTGCAATTGGCATGAGTTGTTGCATGATTATATGATTGTCATGACCCTTCAAACCCCCAATAGTACATTCTTTGAGCTTGACACAACGTGACACATTTGAAGAATATCCATCTGGCACTCTAACATCATGTAACACTTGCATGAAGTCAATCTTCTCTTTTTTCCTTATTGTGAAACAAGCTGCGGCCAAAAGTGTTTTGCCATTCCACGATAAATGGATGAAGTTCTGGTCTCAATTTCATCTTACGCAAGTCTTGACGTATTTCGTGGTTGTCTTTGGTTTTACCATTCATTTCAATAGCGTGCCAAGTATGTTATCAATGGCATTTTTTTTTCTGTGTGCATCACATCAATGTTATGGCGTAGTAATTGATCTTTCCAATTAGTCAAATCGTATAATACACTTCACCTCTTCCAATCAACTTCCCCATCCGGTAGCTTCTGTCCGGTCCTTGCTCGATTGACAACACATTCTAACTATCTCATGATCTCATCAACATCCGGCACTTTGGGAAGACCAACCATTTCTTGCGCACCGTTGAATCGTCTTTTGTTTCTTCTCCATGGATGATCTGGAGGCAACCATCGCCTATGCCCTATAAAGCACCATTTTTTACCATAAGTTAGCTACGTTGATTGCGTTTGATGCCTACAACAAGGACATGCTTTATGTCCATGTGTACTCCAGCCTGACAAATTACCGTATGCCGAAAAGTCATTTATTGTCCACATTAAGGTTAAACGCATTGTGAAGTATTTTTTTGAGATTACATCAAAAGTTTGTACCCCTACTTCCCATAGTTCCTTCAACTCACTTACAAGGGGCGCTAGATACACATCTATATTATGTACCGGTGCACTCAGACCAGGAATAATCAAGCTTAACATAAAATACGGTTGTTTCATGCACATCTAGGGAGGCAAATTGTAGGGTACTAACATTACCGGTCAAGTACTGCGACTAGAGGACATGTTCCCAAAAGGATTGAAGTTATCTGAAGCTAAACCTAACCTCGCATTTCGTGGGTCTGATGCGAAGACTGGGTAACGTGAATCGAATGCCTTCCATGCTTTTCCATCGGCCAGATGCCTCAACACACCGTCTTTTGTAGACCTTAAGTATGCTACTTCATATGTGGTAATGTATAATGTGACATAAATAACTTATGCAGCCTTGGTATCAGAGGAAACCAATGCAACACTTTGACCGGCTTTTTTTTTCAAACTTTTTGTCGACCCATCTTCATTAGTTAACTCATCATTCCACCTAGACTCATTGCAGAATGTACATTTGTCCAACTTTTCATTTTCCCTCCAAAACAACATACAACATTTGCGACAAGCCGATATCTTCTCATACTCAAGGCCCAAATCTTTTAAGTACTTTTTCACCTCGTATGTGTCTTTAGGCAAACTTGCATCCGGATACATTAGCTCATTGATGAATTCGAGCAACATAGAGAATGATGTATTGCTCCAACCACCCATATACTTAATACTATATAGACGCACAATAGCTCCCAATTTGCTATGTTTTGTATTTACATAGAGTGACGTATCGGCATCCTTCAATAATTCTTCTAACTTATTTAATTCGTCCCCTTATTAGAGTCTTCAATTTCAGACCCAACGGCTTCTACACAAACATCGTGCATTGGAAAAACGTCATTAAGCATGTCTTGCATCCCACTGGACCCCCATGTAGTGGAATGCTATCCACTTAAACCGTCATGGGAGCTTCATATATTGTCTCGTTATCAACGGAAGGGACAAGTGATTCCCCATGCATTATCCACTCAGTGTAACCCTCAATAATCCCGGCACCTAACGTTAAATGGGCAAATACAACTTCATTGGATCATGATTTGCCCAACAAATACTTCTTATAGGGGCACACAATGACCCATTTTCTATTCAAATGTTCACGTGCAAATTTCACAAACGCCATAATCCTGCGAATATACTCTCGCGAACTTCGCGGCAACTTCATCCAACTCTTGTCCATCTTTCTAACTACATCACAAAATAGTCCAAGTATTTCAAGATAATATAATTCAAGAGTACTTATTAACTCCTAAGACAGATTGGGAAAGAGAATCTCTAAAAGCCAAAGACTTGGTGGGAAAGAAAGACTAGTAGTAGTAGCGATGCATTATTTTTGCAAATAGTAGTCAAATCATGTGAAGAATAAAAAGATATTGAAAAGTGAAAAAAAAACAAAGAAGGAATGAAGGAATACACCATTCGGATTTTAACATGACAGATTCAAAATACACTAGCTAGTTTGTTTCATCACTACGTGTTTAATTTCTTGTCTTTTCTTTGTCTAATTATATGTCGTTTTGTCTTTAATTATCAATCTCCATGCATGTTGGTCCAAATAAAGTTTGATATATGGTAAAATAATATATAGATGTTGCAAGGATTCATCTACTTTCTTTCTTTTCTTGTCTTTTCTCTTTCTTTTTTTTGTAATATATATATATATATATATATGTTCTCTCCCACTCCTGTATATAGATATATAGCCCATCAAAAAGCTTAAAAGATGCATTAATCAACTTCTTATATATGCATAGAGCTTGATCATACACAAGATCGATTTTCTTGGTAGTACAGAGGGCCTAATTAATTATAACAATATTATATGTACTGAGATTTGTGCACTATGCATGCACATGTACGCATGTGGATATGTATAGGCTTACAAGAAAGTAAAATTACCACGCATGTATGGCTGCCCATGCATGTGTTTAGGCAGAGATCTGATGGCACTTTGATGATAGTACTGGATCAATTAATTGAACGTAAAATTAATATTATTCCAAAAAAAAAAAAAAAGTGTACGATAGAGAATGAAACTTCTCATGGTTTGCCCATAAAGTGAGAACATTGTACATTAATTATATAACCTGCATTTAATTAAAATGTCATTGTTTATATATATATCGATCTAATCCAAATTCATGATCTGATTAATTAATCCCGGCCCTCAAATGTTCATGTAGCTTCAGTCAGCAAAGCATTTTAATAAGGCATTAGCTCAAGACAATTTCATTTCCCTTCTGTAAGAATCTGAAAGATCTACTTTGATCAAACATATGATATTCTTGTTTATTGATGCATGGTTGCTCATGATGCCCACATGCAGAACATTTAGATTTGTGCTAATATAAGACAAATGCCTCTCTCCCTCTCTCTCTTTCTCCATGGTCTAAAAGGGCAAGCAGTGGGTCACATGGGGATGGAGATAGATCATGTGATACATGATGCTATCCACAACATGCACATCCACTGCAAATTCTGAACTTTGAGGAAGGCGGTCATACTAATTTGGAATAGAATCTTCCTAGCTATTCAATTTCTTATTTGGGCCTTATAGGATTCTGAGCATTCTATGCTGGAGGCTGTTCAAAGGAGGTCTCCTACAGGGATGGCCAGTCAACATTGTGTAACACATGCAAAAGGATAATGTGTTTGAGTGAAAGCTTTAGTTTTCAATCCTATGTAATCATCTTTCAATAAAGTGGAAGAAACTCAGAGAAAGGTAAATAGAAAAATGCATACAAACTTTTCAAGCCAAATAAACATTTAGTAATAACAATTGTCTATTTTTTATAGGACAAAAATTTCTCACAAGTTGAGTTGGAAGAGTTCTTAAAACTATTTGCGAAATCAAAATCAAAAATAAATATTTCAACCAAATAATCAAATATTATAAAAATTAAAACTACAAAAAGAAATACACACAAATAATTTCAATAATATGCAAATCATCAACCTAATTACAAATTTAAAAGGTAAAAAAAAATTTGCAAAAAGTGACAAATTTTTTTTTCAAAACCTTTAAACCGAGCATCGGGAAAACAGGGGTTTGGCTCTCGGGCTAGCTGAGACGCGTCGGGGAGTCACCAGAGAGGATGAGGAAGGGTCGGCCGGGATCGACTTCCAGAGAGAGGGGCTGGACGGATCGAGTACGAGCTAGAGAGAGAGAGCCGGTGGAGGGAGTATTGAGAGAGAGAGAGAGAGAGAGAGAGAGAGAGAGAGAGAGAGTGCCGAACTGAGTGAGAGAGAGCATCGAAGAAGAGGAGGAAGAGGGCTGCTGACCAGGTGTGAGAGAGAGAGGAGTACTGAGCTGAAGTTTCTGGATATATATAGGCCATATCGATTTTTTTACTAATTTTAGAACTAGGTCTAGACGGTTTTAAAAAAACAGTCCAGAATTAAAAAAAAAAAAAACCGTCAATATATTTTTAGACGGTTTGAAAAAAAACCATCTGTAATTTTATAATTACGGACGGTTTTATTCAAACCGTTTGTGTTTTTAAGGACAGTTCTAGTAAACCGTCCGTATTCTTTTTTCCTGACGGTTTAAAAAAAAATGTCCATAATTTTTTTTTTATAGACGGTTTTAGAAATTGTCTATAAAAAAATCATCCATAATTCCTCTCTCTCTCTCTCTCTCTCTCTCTCTCTCCACACACACCACACACACACACACACACCACACACACACCACACAGAAAATTTGGAATTAAATCTATACTATTGGAAAAACTACAGGAAATATGCTATATTTTTATTTTACGAGTAATACAAGAAATTTCATTTTTATCTCATAAATATCCTGCAATGCTGACATAATAGTCTCAACCTACCTTTTAATTTTTTTGATTCTTGTAAATGAAAACTTCAACAAAAATTAATTAAAACTAGCACGTCATAATTACAGGATAAAAATGTAGATAGCCTCGGGCATTACTTGCCCGTGTTTGATACGGCAATTTCTCCATCACGCTAAAAGAAGAATTGAACTAGGCCAGGTTTGCCTGTTTGGATTAATTTGAATGTTAGGTGGCCTCGGAACTCTTCTGTAGCATAGAATGTTTGTTAGAAAACCTCTCAAATCAATCGATAATGGTTGCGATTTGATGCAATCGTGGATGCACCAACAAGCCCTATCATGCATGCAGGGTCGTTGAATATTTGGTAGTACTTATTATTATAGAATGGCCCATTTTTCTTTTTTAAATGAACAAAATCTTTTTACTTTGAACGTCCCAGAACATTTTGAAATAACAAAAATATCATTCAGGAATTAATAAATCACATCTACATCCACAAATAATTATATACCACTATATATATATATATATATATATATATATATATAGATGCTTCAACTCCCTGTTTTACATTATAAGAACTCAGAACTCACACAACAAATTCTGAGAACCTTATACACTTAACAAATTTTGAGAGTGTACAACCAAACATTTCTCTCCTCCTAAAGTCTAAATTCTATTACCAAAAAAGTTTTTATCGTGTGGAGGGGGCAGCCGGAACGGGAGCGTTTACTGATGACTAGGATAGATGGTGTAGAAGGTCTGCAAAAACGAAAGCACTAAGAGCACAAGCGCAGCCACTGCCGAAATGAACGACCACGGCGTTTTAAAATACGTATACATGAAGCTGGCATACTGCACATGCCAACTGTTCCCATGATATTCATGCACGTCATTGAACAATTTCGACAGATAACAAAGATTAATATCAAACGCCACGTCCTTCCCCAAATTGTTGATGAAGCGCGCAACTTCGGCCTCAGTGCCAAAGTAGTTCTCAACGATGTTGCGGTCGCAAAGGTACTCCACGTCCTTGGCGGTGTTAACAAGGCAATCTAAGAAAGTAGCGTAAGTGGTAAAGTGCTTTGAGCCGCCGTTGTGGCACTGCTCGAACGCCACACAGTTCACCAAGAAGGAGCTCATGAAGTCGTCGATGGTTATGGTGGGCATATCAATCACACCGCGCCTGAAATTCACCACCAGGAAGCTCTCCGCCTTCCCCGGATTGAGCTTGATCCCCGATCGGCGGAGCTTCGAGACGCAGTGAATAATATGGGTGGGTGTGTTGACTTCGTGTGGTGGCGATTCTTCATCGCGTGGGATAAAACTTGACCGAACCAAGTCCAGCAAATGCAAGCCTTTGAGATCGTGGCACGTCTCTATGACTGGGTCGGGTCTTTGCATTATGTTGTTGAAGAATCGCATAGCGAGCAAGGACAGGGACGGACCGGACTCCTCGTCAGGCGTTTTGGAAGTTTCAAACAACCGTTCGAGAACAAAGAACGGGATCTGATTCTCGAGCCGGAGAAAGTCCCTGTAGAAAAACGGTAATATCCACGCCATAGTCGCGATAGGGTCTTGGGGCTCGAACAGTTTTGTATTGTCAACCTTGCGAAACAATTCAAGCATAAAACAACCATCAAGAACCATCATTTCGAGGAACTCATCTGTGCCGAGGTGGATGTTCTCTGAATAACACTCTCTGGCATCCTTTTCCAGTGGGTGTATGCTTTTCAAGTAGTCCTCTAAGGTTATACCTTTGGCTTCCTTCGTCCTGGAGAGTAAGGAACGGAGGTACCGCCACTTGTGCTCCTCCATCATTTGGAGTTTAGGCTGGCCGCGGTGGTAGGGCCCGATGGAGACTATACGAGGCTGGTACGACTTGCCGTTGATGTCGATTAGGCTCTGGGGGACTCTGAAGATGCAACAAGTGCTTCTACCGGCGGCTATGCTGAGTAATTGTGGGGTTGTGTCGGAGATCCTCTTTTCCATCTGGGCTAGGCGCTCCTTGTCGACCTCCCAAATCGTGACGACGTGGCTGGCTTCTTCTTCTACAGAGTTGGTTCCCATCGGTAGATTTTGGAGTTGTAGACTAATATGGGCGTGGAGTTGAAGCTGGTTTACGGCCTTGTATATATAATGGAAGTTTTAGGAGGGCATAGGAAGGAAGGAGTTTGGGGGGTATCGATGAAAATTCAGGTTAAAGTTTCTTCTCCCCCGTGAAAATTTGGTTTTGGCTGAAATGTTAGGCATGCAGGACCCGGCCTGGTGATCGAAGGACAGGCTGGACAGCTGATCAAGTGCTAATATAGGATAATATTGTGATTACTTGTGTAGAAAGTTCTTCCTTTTATATATATATATATATATTATTTAAAGATGGTACTATCCGATTGCGTACAAGAGTTAAGGGGTTACGATATAGTAGGGGGATGACGAGCGAGAATCGGAAGAGGGGCAATTGAGTTCCTTTTGTACGGGTGGGAGTCGGCGTAGGGGAGGAGTATTCAGACAAAATAGAAGTGATGGTGGTTATGAGGCAAAGGGGGGTGGCATTGAGGGAAGAGACGACTGAGTTTCGTCATAAAAGTAGATGGTGGCCTGTACAACCCTAGGAGAATGAAGTGGGTAAAGAAGGGAGACAATCTCTAAGATTATTCCCAGTTGATATCTAAAGGTTTTTTAAAACTTAAAAAATTATACTATCTTTACTTTTCTATATAAATACATACCACACGATAAATTTCACATTTTCCAATTCCGTTTACATAATTTTTTCACTTTTATTACAAAATATTTTTTAAAAAAAAAAATTAAATTAAATACCTTACACATTTTTTATAGTTTAAAAACTTTATTTTTTTCTCTCAATTTTTAGTTTTTTCATAAGTGATTATCTGTGTTATAAGAAAAGATGAAAATGGTACTTTTTCATTTATTTTTTTTCGTTTAAAATTAACGAATTTTCATGTTAGTGCCACGTAACACTATTAAAATTGCAGCTCTTATTTTCTCAAAAAAAAAAATTGCAGCTCTTATATATATTTTTTTCATTTTTTATATTTTGATACTTTTTAACAAACCCATTAAATTACGGTTGTAATTGGGTTTTTCTTTTCTAATTTTTTTTTTCTTGTTTAGAAGGGTTCTTTTCTAATTTCTTGATGGCAATTGATATGATTGTCCAGAGATCACGTGGACCTTAATTATCGCCGATTTGTTGTCATCTCCCTACATAAACAGATAATTTTTCAATTATAATTGGAGTTGAATTGGGCGGTTTAGACAGCAAACTTACCCATTAAATTATCGATTTTGTACTTGGCCTTTTCTTATCTGATTTCTTGGTGGCGATTTGGATGTCTTGAGGTCATGTACACTTAAGCCGTTTTCGAGTCCAGCATTAAATGTTTAAGTTTTGTTTATTTTATTTTATTTTGAATATAAGTCGAATTTTTAATAAATTTATCACCAAACGAGATTTTATGTTCAATTTTGGCTAGTTTAATTTTATTTCGAACTCGATCTTATCACGAGCTGCTCAATTAACTTATTCATTTCTTATATAAAGTAAATATCATGATTGTTTATATTTTCGTAAATCCATACAAATCATTAATTAATTAAGTATTGTTAAAATTTTATCATCTGAATTCATTAAATAAATTAACTTGAATCTTAAATAATATAATTTCTAGTTTATATGTATGTATATAAATTCATTATGCACATACACAAATTACATGCGTGCATGCGCACACATATAACCACACATACTTACAAACACACTCATGTACACACAAATCTATAAAATTAAACTCACAACAATAATTCAAGTTATATATATCATATTAGGAAGATAATTCATTTTTACTTAAGATATTTTTATTACAAAATTACAAAAGAAAAAAATTTGTAAAAATAAAGTTATACAAGTTTATAAAAACTTATTGGGTTTTGCCGAGTTTATATATACAAGTATGTCTCGTTTAATATTCGAACATATTATTGTATTCACAAACGACTCATTTATTATTCAAATTGAAACCGAATCAAATTTAACCAAATCGAACCGAACCGAGTTCACAAGCAGCTAAGCTCGTCTTACACCCCTAAATACACCTTTATCACCTTTTTGGCGGGCATTTTCACGGCAATGACTCAATGACAATTGATAGATAATTTTTTAGTTATTCATAAGATATATAAATTTCCTAAGGTTAAACTATACGAGGAGTACTTTCTTTTGATGTAGCTTCAATTATACACGCGCACAAAAATAAAACAAAAAAGAACAAAAAGAATGCGCTTCAACATTGATGCTCTTAGAATATCCGACTTTTCCCGATGACATATAGCAGCTTAGACGGTAATAATGGTAGAAGTTTTTCGTATGTTATTTTTGTGTATTTTTAAAAATATAATAATTTTTAAAATTATTATTAAATTTGTGATTAATTACTATTAAATTTTGATCAAATTATAATTTTAAAAATTACATCTTCTCGAAACATTAATCTTTTTATTATTATTTTTATACTTTTGATGCGTAGATAGGACGAGAAATGTTTGCCTTACAACTCCCACCCAACTTTCACACAACCCCCACTCACATGTGTGTGAGACCCACGTGCATGGGGATTTGATTCTTGTACAACACCAATACAACAACTGTACAACAACCCCTCACATGAGGGTGGGCCCCAGTATGTGGGACCCACCCTCATGTGAGGGATTGTTGTACAGTTGTTGTATTGATGTTGTAAATCTAACATTTTCCACGTGCATGGGACTCACACACATGTGAGTAGGAATTGTGTGAGAGTTGGGTGAGGGTTGTGAGTGTATCATCTCCCGGACAGCGATATCATTACTTGCTTTTGGTAGATGGGTTGCCATTAATAAGAAACGTGCTATTGTTCAAAAAAATAAATAAATAAATAAGAAACGTGCTATCAACTATCAACTATCAACTACCTTTCCTACACCAACAAAGAGTCAGACTAGTCAGTACACTTGATTCGAAGTTGTCGCGGTTCGGGTGGGTGGTTTTTCAATTTGATTCGGCCCAATGTCTCTTCTGGGCCATCATGTCGTTCGTCCAAACTTTATTTTATTGGACCTCCTGCTTCAACCGATTGAGCCTTTGAGCTCAGCCTAATTGACAATCTTTTTGCCCGTCATCTATTTTTAGCTCTGATTGGTCCGTTTGAGTCCATCGTCGCCCATTCAAAATTGTGCCTCATCATAACCGTGCATTGCCGGCACCCTAAAACCATTCGATCTCGATCAGTTTGGAATGGACGGCATCAGTACAGATGGGCTTTTGGGTGGCTTAATCAGAGCACAAAAAACATGAGACCTTCAGGGCCTATCATCGTTTCACTGCACAATGAATGGGCTTGGAGCAGTCCTCTCGAATAATTACAGGCCCATTAAAATCGGCCTATGTCTAATTGTCCAGATTATTGGGCTTTGCTTGGTATACGAGCTAGACTGTATAACTACATCTGACCAAAATAATAATAATAATTAAGTGAAATACGTTAATGCCATTGATTTCTACATGTCAGCATAACAGTATTTTCTCCTCCCATTTATGTAAACAAAAGAGAGAAGGAAAAAAAAGGGGAGGGGAATTACACTTATGTTATGCTTCCTTTCTTTCCGCCTAAAATGTTTTCGGTTAAAATTATTTTTTCTTGAAAAATGACTTTATAGGGAAAAATAATTTTGATGTTTGACTCATGAAAAATCAACAAATATTTTTTATATTTTTATTTCATCATATTAACTTCTAAATATAAAATTTTATTCACAACAATAATATAAAACAACTAAAAAATAGTAGTGAACAAAACAAAACCTTTCTCTCTTTTTTGTAAGATATATATATATTAAAAAAATATATATATCAAAACTTGCCAAAAATAGTGCTTCTATTCCGTCCCATTAAAAATAGGAGAAAACAACACCCTTTAGGGTAGAGCTAACAATTTTTTTTACACTACGGGCAAACTTAACACGAACCCAATGTAAAATTAAGAAGTTGAAATTGAAGGGCATGTCTTACCCGTTTAATTAAATTGATCGGATTAGGGTTGACCTATAAATAGTCTCGAAATTAACGACTCGAACTTAACACGCGACATTTTGGATTGACAATTTTTTACACCGTCTGCAAACTCAACACCAACTCAACATGAAATTAGTAAGTTAGAGTTGAAGAATCGTACCCATTTAATTACATAAATTGAACTTGGATTGACTTAAATAAAACCTTATACATATATCTCATAAAATTCAAACCTGACATAAGAACACCAATTACAACCCTGGTCACCCATAAAATAATTTAGTCGTTGTAATTAAGTTACACGGCACCTCAGCTTTTGAATGCAACTTGGGATACCATTGTTGGGGAACTGAGAATCTGTTATCTGTATATATGAAACAGATTACTAGCTATGTGCTTCGACGTGGGAGGAACAAATGAGAGAGAGAGAGAGATCAGATGCATGTGTTAGAATTTTCTATTTGAACGAAACAAAACCTTTCTCACAGTAATTTAAATCATTTAGTGTGTAATTAGAGCAGTTATACATGGGGAGGGAAAATGTTAGAATTTTCCATTTGAACAAAACAAAACCTTTCTCACAGTAATTTAAATCATTTACTGTGTAATTAGAGCAGTGATACATGAGGACGGTTTTCCCTCTCCATTAACCCCTTTTTTATTTTGAATAAAAAAAATCAAAATTTATCCTTATCAAAAGGATAAATTTATATATTTTTTGATTTAAAAAACTAAAAGAGGATGATAGGGGAATGTTGTTTGTCCCTCGCCTATCATTTTCTGTGTAATTAATGTCAGTCAGTACTCCATAGAGTTAGGTCTACAGTATTTTCCAAACCGTCCCAATTAAACCCCTTCTGCATGGCTGGCGGGGTGAGGATCAACCCCTCCGCCATGCTGTCAAGTAACCCCGGCATGTTAAACAACGCCTCCTCATCCATGAACGATTTTCTAGAAGCTTTGGAAACCTTCTCTGAGCATGGAATGGACAAGCACAGTGACGAGGACGAAGAAGAACATGGTTTAACATCTTTCGAAAACCCCACTGCTGCCTCCAAAGCAGCACATTGTATATCCCTAATGGAAGATGATGATTTAACGCGAGGTAAAGCACGCGCCACTTCAGGAAAATTCAACGAAGCGGTCTCTCCCTTGAGAGCTAAGGCGGCTACGTCATAAGCCCTAGCAGCCATGTCTGGGCTCGAAAAGGTCCCGAGCCACACACGAGATTTCTTGTTTGGTTGCCTCATCTCGCAGACCCACTTCCCATTCCTCTGCCGGACGCCCTTGTAGACTGGGTGACGTGTCTCCTGGAACTTCTTCCTTCCTGCCTTTCTCTTTTGCTTGCCACTTTGCAATGAGCAAGCCGGCTTGAGTAGCGTGTGTGAAGTAGTGCTCGGGCAGTCATAGCCCGAGGTTGAAGATGATGATCCTTCTCTAAGAGCCATAAATATAATATGATTCACGAACGTGCGCACACAAAGTAAATTAAATTACAGATACTTGAATTTTATCAACACAAATATAAGGCCTTAAATATATACGAATCACGAACGTGAACAATGACATACACAAATTGAATTAGAGACAGCTGAATTTACCAACACTAATATAAAACGTGAGAGAGAGAGAGAGATGTAAAGATCGTGAGTGGCAGTGCCATTGATGGAATTTTATAGAACGAGGAAGAGAATACAATTGGATATATGTATAATTTTAAACGTGCTTGATTGTATAAAATCATTTTTATATTTCGGCGTGGAAGAACTGAGTATCCGGAAACACACGTGGGGGAAAAGTTGTATCATGCTCTTATTTGGAAAAGTCGAAAAGAGCATGACGGTGGGTGATCTTTTTGGGCAACTTTGTCTGACCACATAAGAATTTGTGAACCAAATTTAAGAAGAGAAATGTTCCAACAATTTCTCCTGTTTTTCTCTTATTTTCTCAATTTTTAAAAAATAGAAATAGAATGTAAAATCAGAGCCATTTCAAATCAATGTTGCTTAAAAGCGAAGATTCACGAGTATATTATGAAGTCTCAGACCTAATTTGATGGATTGGTTCACATTGAGGCCGGAATAAGGACAGTCGTGGGTCCAATTCAGGCAGTTATAGTTTGCGGCGAACAGTATTTTAATTGAGTAATGCTATATATCATCCATTTGTTTTTTTTTTGTTCTTCTAAAATTGATGTGGCTCTTAAAATCATCATTGGATCAAGATCCTATAATGACCTATCATAAATCCAATAGTAATTTTAAGAGTCACATTAATTTTGAGGGAATAAAAAAAAAACAAAAAGATAATAAGTAGTATTACTCGTTTTAATTTGCATGGTTCCCGAAACTTGGAGGAGAAGTATGAGTCGGCAACATGATGGAAAATTCTGGTCTTGGTCTGACGACTCAGATATGGCACGTGGCTGGCTATAAAAAAAATTCGGCGTATAAAAGTATTATGAATTGGCTGCCACGTTACCATTGTGAAAAGGTCTAACGCTGCATACATCACGACATTCTCGCGTTGGTAGTCACTGTCGAGTTTGGTTCGGTTCGATGGAAGTTACCTTTTTCAAACAAGGTAATTCCTTACCAGATAATCTTTGCTCCAAAAAAAAAAAAAAAAAAAAAGACAAATTTTCTTTAAATTAGAATGGAATAATAAACAAATATCTGTTACTAGAACATGTAAGTTTTACACTCTCCTATAAATAAAGGCCAATTTAATAGACTCAATGAAAAGAATGTCTAATTTAAAAGAAAATTAAATAAATAAATCAGACATTACGCCAAGTTTGTTGACAAATGAATTAAGGATATTATAGACATAGAATGGTTTTTCTGGGCCGAAGTCAAATGATGGAAATAAACAAGCACTGGTTTGTATCATCACTGGGCTGAAATTAACTGTAGTTTGAAATGAGCCAGGAGCAGTGGATCGGGTCCAGAATCAAACGGGGGACACTTATTAAAATGCATTGTCTGGCCAGTGAAAGTTTCACCAACTCTCCATAGAAATTAAAATAAAAAGGAGGTTCACATTATGCATATGAAGATTCGATCAAGAACGACAAAGTTTTTCATCATATATATTTGACTCTATTATACTGATATATATAATTCTCACAGCATTTTAATTGAGTATGTGATTCTCAAATGTAAGAATTATATACATTTTAAACACATGTATCGATTTAATATATAGGCTAAATTTTGAGATATTTGAAGAAAAACTTTTTCCTATGAAAAGATAAATATTTAGGAAGTTTTACTTGAAATGCATGTACAAAGGACGCTTTGTTTTAGGGAGGGGTCAATTTATTTTATTTTTTTTTAACCTTATATTAAAATAGGGATCGAATATTAAAGTATAAATAAAAAATATATTATATTTAAATATTAAATTAATATATAAAACATTAAATTATATATATATATATATATATATATATATATATATATATATATATTTGTTGTCATAGGTCAAGGCTTTAGGTTTCTACTAGATCACTTCACTTGCAATGAAAAATATATAAATCAAAACTCAAATACTTTTCAAGTAGATAGAAACCTCTTGGATACACATTTATTTAATATTTTAACACTCACTTTATGTAAAATATTTAATCAAAATGAGAATTTTAGAGCGAGAGTTTGAATTTATAACAAATACTTTAATTGATTTCATATTAAATTATTAGTTCTTCAAAAAAATTAAACTAAAAAAAACAGTTATTTAATTAATGTTTAAATAGTTTTAGCAATGACAGAATATACGTACTCAAATACTTGTTTGGCAAATGGAAGTCAAAATACTAAAATCATTTCTCACATGCCTACTTGATTAGGAAAATAAAGACACATGAAGTCATGAAAATGTATATAGTTCACTCTGATGCAAACTTCTCTTTATTTTCAGGAGATTTTGTCATACTGCACAGATTTATTCTTTATTCAGCAAAATAATGATGAAATGGAAAGAAATAGCAAAGCTGGAAATAATAGTAATTGAGAGAGAGAGAGAGAGAGAGAGAGAGAGAAAGAAGACAGAGAGGCCTACAATGATGTGTGTGTGTGTTTTTTAAGAAATAAACTATATTTTTCAAATTTCAAAAACAATGTATTTTATCTATAAAAAAAGAAAAAAAATGTATTTTGAACTTTATTAAAACTGTGCGTTTTGATAAAAAATTAAAATAGTCATCTTCTTCCTTCTTTTACTCAAAAAATAATAATAATAATAAATAAATAAAAAAGAGTTTTGCTCAAAAAATAATAATAATAATAAATAAATAAAAAAGAGTTTTGGGGAGGGGAAATGGGGATGATCACCCCTACCGGCCTCCCCCGAGCTTTGTCACTATCCAAAGAGCGCTCATCTCTCTCTCTCTCTTCCTCCCTCTCCATAAACTTTTCCTTGTGAGCATCTATTTCCTCCTTCAAGGAGCCCACTAAAGAGGAGTCCTTCCTCCTTCTCTCTCCTCTCTCTTTCATTCATTTTTCCTTTCCTTCTTCTCATTCTTTTTATTTTTTGTCTGCAACTTGAAAGACATATCTATTGCTTTCTTGCTTCCTATATCCCAAACGTGACTCCTTCCCAACTTCCCTGCCGCTAGATCCACTTGCCAACTATCCCTTCCATCGCGCGTGTAGATCTTCATAGTTAGTACCTCACTTTTGTTTATGGAGACCTCTAAATCCAGATGCGGTGTCCTCTTTGTCTTCATCACCAAGTATCTCTCTCAACTGACATTGTGGTGGGTGTTCTGCTCCAGCGGCTCTGATTTAGCCATTACCAATGCTCTCCCTCTTGCTATGGTTTCCAAGCTTTCTTGCTACAGTAAGTGTTACTGCAGACAGTTTCACCTTTGGATTGCTACTTCAAATCACCATTTACGGCAGCCTTTTTCTTGGCCAATAAGCCAAGATTCAAATGGGTTGGGCTAATTTTTTGTCTCATTCCTAATAGGCTTTAGGTTTCTTTTGCACTGTGCTAATGGTAAATTGACACGCCAGTATTATGAAATAAAAGTACGTTGTTTAGAATTTTTTTTATTTTTCAAAAAGAAGCGGTAAAAATAAGATATAATAGTCCATCATAGGCTTATAAATCCAATCCCGAATAGTAATATGATATTTCAAATGGAATGGCTTGACTAAAAGAGAAAACTTACAATAATCTGCCTAGTGGTTAATTTATTATTAAGCTTAACTACAAGTATTGGAAAGAATAGCACAAAGTAAAATAGGGAAGAGTTGACAGAATTTGGAAGCACCAATATCGAGGCTTAGTGGTTCTTTTTAAAGCAGTTGGGCTCACCCCATACAAACCTTTTTGTTCTGTTCTGCCCCTTCACATCTCAGGAACGGATAATTAATTAGGACTTTAGAAGCATAATTATTAAATTCGGCTAATCTGCAAAGACTTTTTTTGTTAAGTGACTTTAAGCGTTAGATGGATTGTCTCATCACCATCTAATCTGCAAAGACTTAAGAACCTTAACAATAATATGGCATAATGCCGCCCTTAAAGTGTCGGCCGTGAGAAAAATGACAAATTCATGGCCAAACAATATAAAGAAAATTTTGATTGGCAGTTGGATCGGAAAAGCATTGAAGAGAAATGATGGAACAATACCAACAGGATATATACGATTTCAGCAATAATTATTGAAGCGATCAAGGGGAAAGGGAGAAGAGTGTTAAATCAACACGTATTCGAAAAGTTTAAACCGATAGGATATGGTAATCAAATTCAAGAATTCACCTCAATATAGTGAAGAAAAAAGCCTGCTGGTCTACCCACTCTAGTTCCTCTTTTGAGGAATCAAGCCTAGAGCAAGAGCAAACAACTAGATTCAAGTCCTCAGCCTAAATTGAATGCAACTCTCTAAGAGAATTTCTGAGTTCAAACTGTTTTCTGGTTCAAACAGCACACACCTTAGAAGAAGCATGCATGAACTCGAGGCTGGTAGATTCAGAAATCAAACATGAGAAAGAAGTTTGTATGTTCCATTTCTGCAGCCACCAGAAGGATATATGAACAATATGAGGGATTAATTAATTGGAAACATGTTGCTGGAAAGTACTAAGCTTCCATAAAAAAGATACATAGACACAAATGGGCGTGAAAAATACGGCAAAAAAAAAAAAAAAATCAATAATTACATAAAGGGCCAATAATTGTACATGACATGTTTCATTGAGCAAGGATAAATGCACTATTCCCCACTAATTACATGATCGATATACATAATACCTGTTACCATCTAACTCACATCTTTCCTGCCTTCTTGAGTCATTTTCCTATTTAGCCTATCCCTTCATGGTGCAAGTCAGACTATGCTTCAATTTAAATTTAATTAAAAAATTAAACAAAGTTAAACCAAAAATTTAACCTCAGCTTTAATAATTTCCGCCGTCAATTTCGTCTAAGAGAAACTAGTTCCTCTGAGAATTCCTGCACCAATAATCCAAAGATAGCCAACTCAATCTCTGATGCCATCTGTCCTACCTGCTCCTGATTTCCCTTCCACCCATCAAACTCTTTTCTGAAATCTTGCTCCACCATCATATCAATGGTGTTGGATTGCACCTCTTTCCATGACTCCAACCTCTTACAAACCTTATTCACCACCTCTTCACTGTTGTCAAAGGCATTCTGTTCTCTTCCCTCCTCAACAATGAGATCTGAAACCAATCTCTTCACGTCTTCTGGGATTCGCAGTAGATTATGGAAGCGCGATTTGCCGAGGACTTGCATAACAAACTCATCAACATTCTTTTCTCTAAGTGATGTTTCCAGATCATCTTCACATTCCTCTTCTTCCTCTAGGTCATCATCAGCATTATTATCATGATCATCATCTTGTTCTGCTTCTAGCATTCTTTTCTCAAGTTCAATTGGATCTAATTCTGCCAATTTCTCAAATCTACGAAGCTTATGCAATAACTGCTGCTTTGCTCCTGTAAACATCAAATGGGTAAATGAAAGGAAATCAAATTAAATCACTAGAATGATGATTCCTAAAATTTGGAACTAGGTAAATAACTTGAAGGGGAATGACAACAATTTAAGGCCATTGCAGTAAATGTAGGATCACAAACAAATTTAAGACCATGAAAAGAACAACTAATTTTTGGGTTTTGAGGATTAAGTTTCCTGTTAGATCCAATTTAGCCTGCAAAAGCTTTCACACAACAAACACATAGTCTGATTGGGTTTTGTTTTTGTGTTGTTGCTGTTGTGCAGCCCTGGATGGAGAAGTGTTTTGTTTCTCTTTTGTTTGGTTTAGTTGAGGTGTAGAGGCAGTGTTGGTGTTGTATTTCAGAAGAATGAGATTATTCTTGTGTTGTTTTTTGTAAGTTGCTTTGCAACTGTGTTCCAGTGGGGTTTCTTGCTGGAGAGAATTTGTTATCTTTGTGCGGAATGAAAATTTTATTAATCCAAAAAAAAAAAAGATAACAAGAAAAAGGGAAGTTCAGTTCCTAAATGCATTGAAGAAAAATCTGAGATTCCTTTTGTGTATTGTTATAGTTCTTGTGCCCTTAAGCTGCAAGATATCCATGGCAATGAGGCATTTTTTATAAAGGGTTTCATGAAAGTTCCCTTAATTCTTGAAGCATGAACAGGTAAAAGGTACAAAAAACTCTGCACTAAACATCAAATGAATCAGCTGATAATTGAACAGTCCAATTTATGACAGACCTACCATCTAATGTGGGTCACATATGATGTTAAAAATACTTTGGCTGTGACTATTTTCTGGACAAAATAGGCCACATTAACAAGAGTTGACGTGTATTCAGTGCCAAACCAGATGGGCATTTTCACTCTCCAATCTTTCAATGGATCCCACAAAGATACCAGGGTTCATAATCAACACAATCATCCAACCATGACCGTCAAGTATTTATACTAGACATCAAGTTGTCATCAAA
Source organism: Alnus rubra (assembly GCA_028654335.1). Classification (NCBI taxonomy): domain Eukaryota; kingdom Viridiplantae; phylum Streptophyta; class Magnoliopsida; order Fagales; family Betulaceae; genus Alnus; species Alnus rubra. Next base: position 433,485 of record JAJPGS010001460.1, on the reverse strand, counting down.
CACAAGCGAACAGTACAATTTAGATTAGTTCATGGATAACGACCGCACAACAAAAAATTAACAATATAGTACATGTGTGATTTGTTACGTACTCTGTACAATGGCATAGCTGCATTCATGATCAAAACCGCCGTCCTCGTTTTCGTTTTCGTCTTCGTCCTCGTCCTCGTCCTCATTCACATGTCCATCATCATCGTCCTCGAATGGAGGGTCCAATACAGAGACGGGACTGCACTGTTCTTTCTCTTCTTCTTCCTCCTCCTCCTCCTCGAACTTTTTGAGACTCCCAACTCCATTGGTCTCATTTTCCTATTAAATTTCATAACAACCTTAATTCTAAACATAAAACATTTTCATAATTGGGCTACCAATCTACAATTATTGTCTGTTAACTTGTCCTTGTATGGTCACAACCTTAATTAAAACATGAACATTTTCATAATTGGGCTACATTATTTGTTTTGTCAATTATTGAATTTAGATTGAGACCCGGATCATAATTGGTTGGTTGTTGACTTCTCACCAAAATTTAAGCAAATACAACTCAAAAAACTATATTCGAGTAAAAGGGATGTCGGAGCCTGTTGATGGGAACCAACAGAAGAAGCAAAAAAAAGGGATTTGTCTTCTTTGGAAAAGTAATTTTCTAAATAGGGCCCTTTGGTGAAAATAGATTTGCATGGCAGAGACATGATCTAAAGTACAATTATGAACATACAAAAAGGGTTGAAGCTAAAAACTAAATGACACATATAACCTCAAAATGGCCTGGTCAATCACAATTGTAAGGAGCATTTCTGGGGTACATTTGTTATCTAATTAAAAACATTCCGGCCAATTTGAAGGACACGGATCATATTGCCGACAATTCAGAGACCGAGTCAACTCGGACAGTCCAATATGCAGAACATTTTTTTATAAGGTGAATTTCAAAAATTACGTTCCATAAATAAAAGAGTAATTTGTAAAAAATATATACTTTAAAAAAAAAAAAAAAAGTTGTGAAAAAGATAAAATATGGTAAGAAAGTACCCAAAAAAAAAAAAGATAAAAGACAAACCTCTTTTTTGTGGCGCCTAGGAGACGCCGCCGGTGACATGAACTCCGGCGTCCGGCTACCGGACGACCGGGTTCTTTGGAGCACGAAACGGAAAGGGCTTTCGCAGAAATGCTTATCACAGCAAGCGAAATCTGTATCTTCTCTTCGTTTGGATAAAAACTCAATCACTTCCGAGTCAACAGACTGGCTACAAATAGAAGAGTCCCTATCCAAAGACTTGTCCTCATTGCTTTCGGACCAAATAGCACTACCATTACACGAACAAGAATAGCTTGTCTCACAAGCACTTTTGTCATCCGCGGCCACCTTTTTCTTCTGCGCTTTCATGCTCTCATTGGAAGTTCTTCGCCCAACTGATGAATCCCACCTCAGAATATCCTTCACTGATACGTTAACCTCATCGCCTTCGATCTCGCGCTTTCGGCTCCGATGGGATAACCTCTTCAATATCGATCCGAATACACCAAACCCATGATGGCTTTTGTTCTGGGTTTTGGACTTTGACGTTGATGACTGTTTCTGAATTCGCAAAGCAGCTTCAAGAAGAAGAGCTGCAGTTCTGGCAGGAATTTGTAGGAAAATGGCATTTGGGCTTCTGCAGGGGCTTTTCGCCGGAGACGAAAAATCGAAGAGTGGGGACTTTCTGAGGTCCGGGGAGTCTTGGAAGGAGAAAAAGCAAGCGTTTTTACAAAAGTTTCCGGGAAAGCTTGGGGTTTCAGAGATGGGTTTGCGCTTCTTGACTTGTAAATGGGTCTTGGGTGAAGGCCTTTTGAGCTGGCAGCGTCTGTCAGCAATGTAGTTCTTAAGAAAGAAGGGTTCTTGGTCTTCTTTCAGTAGCTCGTGCAAGTGCTTTTGAGCCATCGATCATTCAGAGTCTGCAATAGGAACGGGTTTCACTAGAAGAAGAAACTCTATATATTAGAAGCTAATTACAGAGGAAAGCTTGAGACTTTTCAAGTGGGCGTATACGAATTTCAGCACCATGAAAGAGTTGAAGAGGTTTCAACTAAAATGGTAGTTCCAAAGGGAACGATGAAGGTGTGAGAACTTGGGTACAAATACACTCCTCAAAAAGAGAGAGAGAGTGAGAGAGGAAAGACTGAGGAGACTTCCTGATTCAAATCTGAGAGGTATACAATATCGAGGCAAGGTGGTGATAAACAAATTATTATAAAGTAATAGCGATAACATGGAGTAAAGGTTAAATTTTGGCAGCAAATTGTATGTGTGTTCTAATAGGGTATAGTAGTAGGAGACATAGTAGGAAAATTAAAGGACTGTCTACAGGGAACGACATAGACTACAATATAGTATACATGGTTGGTCTGATGTAAATTGTACCAAACATGTCTTTTTCTGTCTTTGTTTTTTTTCCAAGTATTACAGTTCTGATTACAGTGCCATTACTGCGAAACAGGGGAGGGTCAGTAGTGACTCACAGGATTCGCGAGAACAGCTAGCGGCTGCCTGGCTGGACCAGGGGGGAACTAGGGGAGACTTCCGCGTTGCTTATTGCTCACTTCTATCCCGGGATCTTGAGAGCAATTGGCGGTTGACTGGTTTTCTTCTTTCTTATTAACTGCAACTGTTAGGTTATAAATGAAAAAATGTGCAAGATTTTGGAATGTTTTGAGAATACAAATTGGTTTTGATGGCATGAATTATCTCTAGTCAATGATTGCGATGTAACAATGGTACGAATTACCGATAAGAAGACAACTTTGTGTTCCACTAGGTCAATTGCCAACCCTAATAATGGAATTATGCTGTCCTTAAAGCAGTTTAATTATCTGTCTTTACTGAGCTATCATTGTCCTATATAGTTGCTAATGAAATAATAATACCTCTGTAATGAAGTTTATAATTCCCAATAATCATCTCATTTACAGAAAATTAAGTGGCACGCATACCCCCACCAATCATCAAATTTTGGATTTGTCATAGATTTTTATCCACAGCACGATATTCAAACTTTGGAACAATTTAACAAAAAGATTGTTGAATTCACCTGTCTTCGAGCAGATAGACTTAACATCTTATGCTATTTGGAGAACCTAAACCTCAAAGCCTGCTCTCTTAAATTGCTCGAATTTGTTGAAATTTAAACTGTCCAATTAGAGTAAATCCTCGTCCCAAAACAGCACATGCATGATATGCACTTGCCTACAAACTGTTGGCAAAATCTTAGATTCTTAGGCAATTCTGAAGAGTTATTTCTCTGTTTCTTCGCACGTCTTAATTCAGTGCATGCAACCAAAAGAGAGCAATCACTATATGTGAGTACATACATCAAAGATTAGTACAACCCCCAGTCCCCATATGGTCAGTCACAGTTTGCCTTTTGGACATGCATTTGCAGAGACATTGAAATGGAACAGCCATTGCTATTTCTTCTAAATTCTAATCATGGCAAAAATGCACACCATATTTCTCCATTACTGAAATGCACACTTTACAGCTGGACACTTTTAAAGTTCAAAAAAGCACAGGATGTATGGGTGAAACCGTGAATGTGAAACCACCCCCGCCAAAATTCTGTCTTTTTTATGAGTTAAATCCTTCAAAACTAATTTTTTACCCTTCTTTTTTCTTTTTTCTTTTTTCTTTTTTTTTGGCTTTATCCTCCTCATCTAAAATTTTGGTTCCAACCCTTATACCGGATTTACCGAAGTAGCATAAAATTGCTCCATGAGACTGCCCTTTTCTCTTTCTTTCGGTTTTTCCCAACCCAATGTCCTCATTAATTCATTTTAACAAACTAGTTATTCCATAAATAACCTACTTCTTTAATATTGGTAATATATAATTTATTTAAAAAATTGAAGTTAATAAAAATGGTCAATTTAATTATTATTATTATTATAATAAATATACAATATTATGTAAATTTATAAGGGTTTAGTTTCTAAGATATAATAATAATTTACTTAATGCGTTTGGCCTCAAGACTTTTTGCAAGCCCAATATACTTTTTTAAACAAAATGTAGAAAGCATTTTGTTTCGAGATGCATTTGAAAAAAGTTAAAGAAATTACGGATTCAAGCAACAGAAAATGTGACGCATTTTAAAAAATGTAAGATTTTAAAGATTAAACCTTATTTTTATTGAACGTTTAACTACGTTTTAAAAATTATTATTATTTTAAAAATTAAAAATTGAGGTGAGAATAACTTTAATTACAAAGTAGTGTTCCTCATCCTTAGATCACAAACAACAAGATGTCGCAATAAAAGATTAGAGGATGATAATTATGCGGGGAGATATATTGGAAGACGTGGCCAGTCCACGGCGGCTCTAGAGCCAAAACGGAGAGGAAACAAAACGACAAAAAAGAGAGTGCCACGCGTGCCGTCTGGAATCTGGATTACATACAGACTCCGACAGTGCGAAGAGCCGGATCTTGACCCTATCTTTGACAATGCTCACACACACTCTCTGTCGTTCTTTTCTGGTCAGCTAATCCCATCCGTTCATCTTGATTACTGTCTCTTTCTCTCTTTAACCTTTTGTAAGTTGTAATCTTGCGGCCCGTAGCAAAGAAACGTACACATGCGGGCGAGATCGAGAGCGTCCTGTAAAAGTCGTACCCTTTTTTTCACCTGTTCAGTCCATTTCCACCTCCACTAAAAAAATCAACTTTAATTTAAATTTCAAAAATAAATAAAAAAAAAAAAATCTTAGATTTCTCTGTTTTAAAAATAAAATAAATAAAAATAAAGGTTGTGTGTAGTGTGTACTGTGTACTGTGCACAGGCCCTTTTGGGAAAGAGTGACGCGTGACCCACCTGATTTAACAGTTTGAAGGCTTACTTTTTTGTACGCTGAGTGGAACTTTTACTTATGAGTTATGAGAATGAATGTTTTGGTGTTTGACAGCTCCGATCGAGTTCCTTCTCTTACTTTTATTTCATATTTAAAATCGAAAAAGCAATCACAGGGTCAAAATATAAATATAAAATTATATTAAGTTACTTTTAATTTAATATATTTAATTGAATAACTTACGCTCTTTATTTTAATTTCTTAATTTCATGATAAATTTGTAAATTGTATTGAAAATTATTGCCATTAATGTCTCATGTCAATTTATAGAATTATATGTATAAAATTATATAGGTCAACCATATTTCAATCTATTTTATTAAATATCTCTCTCAACTTTAATCAATTAATTTCGTATTGAGTTAATGATTCGTGTAAAAAATTATCAACCCTAATTACACTCGTAACTATAAGAGAAAGTTTACCAACAAAATTGAAGGTAAAATATCATGTTAAAATAATAATAATAATTTTAAAAAAAAAATGGGGAGTAATTTGACCGTGGAGTCTGGCGTCAACCATTGAAAAAAGTCAAGAACATCTACATCTTTTATTTAATGACTTAATTATACAATTTCGTTACATGATTTATTTTTAGGGAAAAATATAATAAGTGAAGTAGGGTAGAAAAATAAAATAAAATATTAAAAATTTAATTACAGACAGGCAAATTATAAGAGGAGCTGGAGAAGTTAGAAGTACTTACACCCGCTAGCAACACAAATTATCGTCGAAAGTAAAATAAAACAAATGGAACGTGTTTAGAAAACTGCAATGATGATTTTAATTTTATTTTTTCTTTCCCTATCTTTTTATTATTTGCCCAATGATGATTGCTAGCTGTATTTATAGGAACGTGTTTAGATTTTGCATTATAATATCAACTATTTGGAATATCTTTTTTATTATTATTATTAAGCTAATTTCGAAAACGTCCCTAAATAAAAGATCTTGTAGCGTGCAAGATGCCAAGATCTTCCTCTCCTTTTTCCATAGAAAAGTAGAAAAAACATGTAAAAAATATATTCAGTAACATGTACGATCTGAAGGTATGCTTTATAAAATATATTAATTTCTATACCAGGGAAACTTTTGATTGAACGTGGGAGTTTGGTTTTCGTGAAAAATGTCTTCATTCAGGCTTAATCATCTTCATATTTTAATTCAAATATGAAAAATATAACGCTGGTCAATGCAAAAAGTACAAGTTACATGAATAAAAATTCCTACAACTAACTGTTCGAATCATACGTACGTAATTCAAGCAAATGTTACTTGTAAGAGATGTTGCATAATACACTTGTTTTGGACAACTCACGGTGCAGAATCTATTTACTTAAAGACAATGAGCGAAACCACCCCGAGACTTAGGACAAATGAGTTCGATCTGCAAACTCCCTCTCTACGTGTAAAGTGATGCTAAGGAGCAATATTTTTTTTCGAATGAATTTTGAATAAGGTACTACTCCTTGACATTAGCCGTAGGGAAAAGTTTGGAAGTGCTTGAATAACATAGGAAATCTTGACACATAATTCGAGCAACTCAGGGTGAAAGTTGCTGCAGAATCTACCTGTCCTGATCGAAGACTTCACCCATTTACCTATAACATGTGTTGGTTATGCAGCTCCTGCTTGCATGTATATGAAATTGTTTGAATTACTTTACACTTTGAACAGTCAATAGTAAGAAATTAAAATCCAAAATTATAATAACAGTATGTAAAACTGCAAAGTGAAGTATACGGAGCTCAACCACCCTGATCGAGAAAGCAACAAAAGCCCACATACCAATGAATATACATATATATATATATACATGTACACACACACACATATATATATATATATATATATATAAATGATGTTCGTCCTCTGCGTTACTATTCCACAAAGCTTCACGTCCTTTGTCTTTCCATATGTCGGGCCATAGGCCATAGTTTAACAATGGATCCACGCACGCACCATAATTACAACAATAATAACTTATTATAATTAATCTCCCTAATATTGGGCAGGGTTTGCATGTTCTTTGCCTTCACCTTTTTTCTTTTTTATGTTTTTTTTTTTTTTTTTTTCAAAATTAAAAGTTTGAGAATCTTCGGGAAAGTGGTCTTGCTTTGTTGTCTTAATATGATTTGGTTATCGATAATCAATCCTTCCAAGTTCCACCACTACAAGCACGCCTAAGTGGGATAAGACTTTCCCTAAGCCAATCATTCAAAAAGATCTTTTTCTTTTAAAAGCCAATTTAAGGTGTCCCAACGACTAGAATACTGGAAAGTTATGAATAATTAACTACTGATAAATTTTAAGCTAAAGCATAATTCCATTGCCGAAAGCTTTCACTATAGACACCACTCTAGAGTCGAATCTTCTTCAATTCCAAAAGTTGTTCGAATTAAGCTATAATACACCCGGTGCTGTTAATGATTTGCAAGTTGCAACCAGAAGAATATTACACGATTTGGCTTAGATGCTATAAAAAAAAAAAATTACATTAAATCTAGACCGTTGATAAAACTGCAACGTATATGTTGTAATTTTTACAGTACCTAAACCAAATCCTTACGAAGATGTGAATCAAATTCGGTATCACTGCTCTGCTATGTTTGTTAAATTTTTTTTTTTTCAATTTTTTGTTTTTTTGTTCTCAAAACAAAAACATTAAAAAGAGTAATATTAAAAATTACATTTCTATCTCACAATTATTCCTTAATATTAGCGTGGCAAACCTCAACTAACTCTTGGATCAGTCATTGTTATAAAAAAAAATTTAAGTGTTAGTTAATAGTGTCACGTCAACATTATGCAATAGTTGATAGATAAAAATGTATTATATAAATACACTCCATTAACAAACAAACATCTTTGTTGGGTTCATGGGCTAACAAGCCCATATAACCAAAACACCAAACCCATTTAATCCAAACGTTGACCCAATAACCCGGATTTACCGAATGAGATATGTTATTTGAACAACTCTTACACAACATTGCTAATTAAAAAAAATACTAGACACATCGACATTGTTGTGCAACTTTTACACAAAATTATCACATCAAAATATTTTTTTTTTATCTTTTTTAAAAAAGGCCCCAAAAATACATCAGCAAACATTCTTTGCGCTCAACCCTTTTCCCCCATGGTGAACAAATAAAAAAAGGCCATCAATTTGTTTCACCCTTTTCCCCTTTCCCATAGTGAATAAAAAAAGAAAAAAAAGGCCATCAATTTGTTTGATGGAATATGTAATAATTAAGTCGATAATCATGGGGAAAGATGGGAAAAAAGAAACTCTTATCTGTTAGGTGACAAGTAATAATCAATTACTTTAGAGTTGGCACAAACATTTTCCGCCCACGTGGGTGGTGGAGTGCTGCAACAGCGTTACCTAATGCCAAGTACATAAAATCGAAGCTTAATTCTTTGTCAACTAGTTCCCTAATTCTATAAGCAGGCTTTTTTTGAACAAATTGAAGAGGGTGAAATTCAATTGGATAACATTTCAAATTTTAATTTTGGATAATGGTTAGTTTACTTTGATTTGTTTCCTTGCCGGTTGTTGGCAATGCTGGTGATCCTCCTCGACCCTCATCATAATTATACAAATGGTTTTCCAATTAATTAGTACTTAGTGGCCTTAACCAATAAGGAAGAATAAAATAATCAAGTTTTTCTCGTACCACCATGTGCAAGGAATCATGTTGTTGTAGTTGATATATTTGTTTATATTTCTCTCCAAGGATTTAAATTTGTTTAAACTTAGATCATCATCAACAGAACGTTATATATATATTCCACTTAATTAATGGATAGTGGAAATGGACGCACAAAATTGCATGTTTTTCTCCTTTTATATATATATATATATTTTAAATACTAAACTTTCATCTCACTTTTATTTTATTGGGTCCGGCCTTATATTTTTTTTTTCTTTTTTTGATTAAGAATTGTTTGGTTTCATTCTCTTAAATATTACTTATCTGTCTCCGTACAAGAGATGTACAAATTCATCATTGAATCTATTAGACCACATGTGAGTTTTACAAATTCAATAATGAATTTGTAAAAGATGTGTGCAAGAGAATGACACAAAACATATATCTTTTTAATAAAAATTGATCCAATGACTAATAGACACTGTCACATCAATATAGTGAAATGAGAGTTAACTATATGTGTGTGTGTCTATACATATATATATATATATTCCGTCATAAAATTAACGGTGTGTCAAGTGTCAACGACTGAGGTTGACACGTGACACTATATAAAAAAAATTAAAAACTTAAAAATAAAAATCTTTTAAAAATTATATAATGATATAATTTTTTTTAAAATAAACTGAAAAAAAAAAAAAAAAATTATGGGTTTTGGACCTTTGGCGAAACACTCCATAAGCAAACTTTCCAAATTTTTTTAGAGAGTTTGGCCATTGGGGGTGGCCGAACTACCCCCAATGGCCAAAATCCATAATTTTGTTTTTTGCCATGGGGTGGTTCGACCATCCATAGCCACCCCAGACCGACCAAGGGGTAGCTCCCTCTTCTTTTTTTCCTTTTTTATTTTATTATTTTATTTTATTTTATTTAAATTATATTATTATATTATTTTTATATAATTTTTTAGAGATTTTTATTTTTAAGTTTTTTTGTAGTTAAACTCAAAATCCCCTCTTATTAAAGGATAAAAATGAATAAACCCATATTGTATTTTGTTAAGAAAGCAATTTCACTTCAAAATTCTACAGTATTTACTAAACTACATGTGTTTTAAATGGGTCTTAAACATATGTTCTAAATGCTTGTCTTATAATTAGATTGAGGAGATGCCTCTTTTCATTTCTGATCCTTCTTTTAGAGATTTTTTGGTCTCTAGACTGTAACTTAGTAACTTAGTCATCTCTCATTTAATAAGAAGTATAAAAAAAAAATGGGTCTTAAACATATGCTTTTTATTTATTTATTTCATGAAATTGATCTATTAGAATATAACACGTATAGAGATTATTTCCACACAAAATAATCGTTTTTTGTGCTCTTCCTACACCTTAAAACTGTTCTTTTACTTTTACCCTACAACAGAATTTTTCTTTTTTATAAAAGAAAAAAAAAAAAAAAATTGTAAAAAATATTAACAAACGGAGCCCTAGGTCAAAGAGAGGGATAAATTTGTCATTTAAAGGCGGCTTACTTTTAGGAATTGTCTAAGAAATAGTTAATACAGAACGACGAATCAAAGTCTCAGTCTGTAACCAAATAACATTTTCTAAATCTTTAAGGGCCCCCCACAAAAGGCCAAGAGTCCCAACTTTTCTCAAAGGACAAAACAGACGAGACAGAGTCCTTTAAATGCACCGTCATTCGGTGCATCCAAAAAAACATCCAACCCGGGACGGTCTATTTTCCACGTGTGTGTTTGGTGGATGAACCGTATCCACGTGTCAGAGACGGTCGGATATTTGTACGCACACTGTTATGGACCCCACTGTCCTATGCTTACTGTACACTCTCAGGTCAAACCACAGATGCGGCCCCCTATGTGACGTGGCACGCTCTACATAGGATACCACGATTGCATTATTAGCCAATCTCCTTTTTATAATGATGTTTTTGACGTGGCTCTTCCAGAACCCTCAACCAGAAATCCACCGCAGAGTTCCTTACTGGACGGGGATTGTACCACTTTGAGTCAAATCTCTCATTTTTCAGAGCCTAATCAAAATAGCCAATACTTATGATTTACCACTCAGTAATGTCTTTATAAATTATATATTTTATTTTGTATTTGGATCTTCTTCGGTTCAAATGAACTAGAGAGGAACCGGTTAATTTAAGTGAAATAATAAAATTGTCCAAAAAAATATGAAAGAATAATTTTGCCCTTATTTTTATACTAACTGACTCCTCTCCAATTCAAATCATTTTTTTTTTATTTTTTTTATTTTGGTTACTCATCTTCTCAATATAAGACCGATGTGTCACAATGTTTTCTCTTAAATTTTTGACATTCTTATTAGGGCCACATTATACATTGTTCCAATATCACAATGGTCGTGTAATACATGGATTATTTGATAAAATAAGATAATACTTATTGAGAAAAATGCTTGACTACAGCTATTACGACAATTCTTGTATAAACTCACGCGGTAGTTTATATTTTATGAAAGATAAATATTACATGTACTTACAAGTGCTTACTCCCTGATGTAGCAATGAAAATCACTATTAATGTGAAATACACAAATTACCCTGTTCAAATTCAATGGTAATTTCATTACTGCATTAAAGAGTAGGCACTTAAAAGTACATATAACATTTCTCTTTATGAAAATGAGTATTATGTGAATTGACTTGTGGTAGCCTAAAATTTAGTAATTGAAGTGTTCATTGTTACATAAATTATTCTATCAGTTTGTAAACGTGATAAGTGTCATGTGGATTGTCGCAACAATTTGTAAAGAACTTGTAGTAAATATTGTAGTTCCCCTCCTAACAATACTCAATTCTTAATAGAGTTTTATAAATTAAATTTTGTATTAGGAAAGATAATCTTTCCATAAAAGAAACAAAAATAATTTAACTAAAATTTTTAGACTTTTAGTAGTAGAGGTACTAAAATATTGTAGGTGATATGATATATATATATATATATATATATATATATATATATATTACTATAGTCTATAGCTAGAGATTATTTTTACGTTTGGAAAGATAAAATGACCAAAATCTGAATAGAACAAAAGGATCAGAATAGAACGGGGGGAGGCCGGGGTTCATGCCATGGCCCTCTGATTCCATTTTTTTAAAAAAAATATATATAGTCCAAAAATTAGGTTTGATCTCCATCCAAATTAAGTTTAGACCCTCGTTCATGCTTTGACTTAAAGATGGTAATTTGTGTTCGCGTGTCCAATTTGGGCCGGGTCAAGACATGTGCATGTATAAAACTATATAAGTCTACCATAACACGACCCATTTAATTAAACAGAATCAAACTAATTTTGTGTTGGGTTCGTGTAAAAAATTGTCCGTCATAAATTTCATATATTGGGTTCAGGTCGTGTTGAGGTATTGACATAAGACTATATAGATAAACTCTAACTCAATCCATTTAATTAAATGAGTCATACTTCTCAATATTTCTCTTAATTTTAAATTACTAATTTTTTATTGAGTTCTTGTCAAATTCACGTATCATGGTTAAAAAATGATGCAAATTGATATGAAGAAAGAAAACATGGTTAATTTATTAATGTGAACTCTGCCACAATTGTGCTAAAATTATAGTCCAAATAATATACTTTTGTTGTAGCAGGCGTAGAAGCAAAATTTGATAGATATTGTCAACAAGTGGAAGTGTCAATGCCCATACACGTCCCTACCCACCTCAACTTCACCACAAAGAATAAAAAAGAGGGGTTTTGTTGTTTCTTTCCCCATACCACGTTCTTTTCCCTCTTTCTCGATGTGTCCCCCCCTCCCTCTAGCATTTGGAAGCCCACAAAAAGTACAAAAACTCAATTGGCAGTTTTATTTTTCTATTCAAACAGGTCAATACAGTAGGAGGCATGCAAGTTCTTCTCATATTAAGAAAAGGACACCTCTCTCTCTCTCTCTCTCTCTCTCTCTCTCTCTCTCATATTGATTAGAAGGATTCCCTTCATCTAGTCGTGAGGTGGTTCAAGCTAAGGGAACGGATAGAGTTAACACAAATCAAGTCTAAGATATGGAAATGGCAGCATAGATTCTGTGCTTGGAAGATAAATGTGAACATAATCGAGTTATGGGACAATAACAAGTCTTGTCGCTTCATGTTTGATCGGAATGTCTCTCCATACTCTATAATATGATCAGTCATGTCACACCGTCGCGCAGCTTCTTAATCAACATGGATTTGTAGACAAAAACATGTTTAGTACTGCACTAATATATATATATATATTTATCTAATGCCATAAGAAATATCGTGGAGCCTTCTCACAAATATTTAATACAATGCTGCTTTCGAACAAGACAAAGAACCAATAATTGATCCTCTCTCATTTTTTGTAATTGAAAAGTACTGTAGTTACGGCGCCCATTAGGGGCAGCCACCCAACCGTTACCTTGTGGATCAGCAACGTTTATTATATATGCACTTAATTATATATAGGACCAAAATTAAATTGATGCTATCTTATCTCTCATGTGTACGTGTGGTCATAATGAGAGTGAAAATGGCATGGAACTTGGAAGTGTTCGTTCTCTCTCTCTGGTTTTCAAGTGGTGTGGCTTTTAGCCGTTTAGACGGTGGATGTAATGAGTATCGCTCTAGTAACGTGTTTTACTACGGAATAAATTTGAACTAGAGACGAGCCGGTTTCTTATTTTAAGAGGGGTAAAATTGTTATTTTTTTTTTTTTTGGACAATTTTGCCCATTTTGAATTAGGAGAGGATCATTCAGAATATCATGTCTGATCCAATTGAAATCAAACTAGTTACCGTTTACAGCCTAACAATTAGGCTAATTGAAACCAAAAAAGAGAACGAACCGAGAGAAGAAAGCCCAATTCTCAATGGGCTTGAAGTATGCACAAAGACCAAGACGTAGGTAGAGCCGTAGAGGCCATCTGTTGGGCTCACGCAGCCCATGTTTATCCATTTTCAGTTTGTCATCTCCATGTCTTATTGTCTCATCTTGCCCGACTCAAATGAAATAAGAAAGAGATTTTTTTATTTTTTTTTTAATGATCTAGATTATATTTTACTTATCTAATATTTGTGGATATAGTAAACAAGGCATCGCGTTTGAATAGTGCGGTAGTGGTACCATATAAACCGTTAAATATAATAAAAAGAAAATTTAGACCATAAAATAGATTATTTCAATTTTAATTTGATCCAATTTTTATTATTAACATGTGATTCGAACCACGTCAATCACTAAAAAAAAAAAATTAACAATCTCAATCATATGATGACACATGTCAACAGATTATAAAAAGTTGAACATCTAATTTTTTATTTTATTTTTTTACATAATGATATCATGCTCAATTTGGTTGCAAAGAAAAGACACTAAAACTAATAAAAGTTGGAATCCCAAATATAACTAACTTAAACACTGTATATAAAAAAATAAGAATTTATTATCCGATAAAAGAAATGTACAAAAAAAAAGTCGTTTGATACTTAACATAAAAATAAAAATATCTATTGTTAAGACGTAAGGTTGTAAATCTAGCCGGTAACCAATAACCGGGTACCAACCGGTAACAAAAAAACCTATTGATTATGTACATGTCTCTGACATGATGCTAAATCAAGGAAAAAGAAAAAGTTCCCTTGATAAGGATAGGAAAAAGGAAAGAAAAAAAATATACCATTAGGGATATGTTTTTTCCCAAATGTGGTGCGAGAAAGTTTGTATGAAACTTTTATGCTCTAACGAGTGGGTAAATTGTTCGAGACCTGTTCAGTCTTGGACAAATAGATTCTATAAAGCTCTTTCACATTTGTTATTTGAATTACAATAAGAATTGCAAAATTATTATATCTCTATTTCTAGAGAAGTGTTTGATTTTCATTCTCTTTCATATCTTTTGTCCATCTCCGTATAAAAAATGTGCAAATTTACCATTAAATCTATAAGACTACGTGTAAATTCCATAGTTTCAAAAGAAATATTTGGTTTCCATATTTTGTTTATCTTCTTTTAATGAAAATTTGGTAAATCTATCGTTAAATATGTAAAACAGAATCAATTGTGAATTTATAAAAAATTTAAAAAAAAGAAAAAAAAGAAAGAAAAAGGTAAAATATAAGCAAGAAAGGGGTGCATAACATATATCTTTCTAGATAGAATAATAGATCGAAAAAAGAAAAAGAAAAAGAAAAGGTGCAAGGATCGATACCAAAGTACGGAATCTGATCTGCCTTAGAGGCTACGTTTCCTTTTTAAGGATGGAATGACAAAAGAGCATCACCTAACGTAGAGAAGGGCCTTTTGCGCTTATACTTGAAATAATTGATTCGTCGGTCCAGGCGTTGAGGAGCCCAAAAAAGAAGGGCCATGAAGGCCATGGACAACCTTGAATTAAGGAGAAACTTCAGTAAAACAGCGACTACACTGTGGCCTGTGGGGGTTGAACTTGGAAATGGAATGGTCCTCCCATTTGTCCATTTATTTATTTATTTATTTATTTATTGTAAAGTAGCCTGTAGGTCTTGTTTAGACAGCTAGCTAGCTTTTGCAGTGCCTTATCCCAATCTATAGTTTCCAAGGATTTGTATCACATTAACTACGCGATAACGATAGCACAATAGCGCATAAAATATATATATATATATATATATATATATATATATATATATATATAAAAGAAAAGAAAGAAAAGAAAAGAAGAATATATGGCAAGTAGTCAAAGCAGTGGAACCACCCCTAATTTCAAATGCTATTTTAAGTGGTCAAATCACTCTTTTTGTCAAATGGTTGGTTTGGTCATTTTGAATGGATTAGTGCATTCCTAAGAGCATTACTAGCAGCTTCCCTACAAAGGATCTGTTCCCTAAATTTTAGGGAAAATTTTAAGAAAGTCAAAAAAATCATCCCACAGCAGCTTCCCTACAATTATCTGTTCCCTATGAAGTGAACAGTGCTTCCCAATGCATTGGGAAGCACTGTTCACCTCCCATTCAATTGTTTATTCTTAAAAATATAATCTCTCTCTTACTTTATCTCTTTCTTTTCTTACTTTTAATTAAAGTAAAAGTAACAAAATAATATTTTAATGATATAGGGAAAAATGAAGGGAAGCTGCTGTGGAGTATTTTTTGATAGGGAAGCAAAAAGTAGTTTTATTCCCTACATTTAGGGAAAATGAAGGGGAAGGGAAGGGAAGCTGCTAGGAATGCTCTAATAGCTTTCCTTCATTCTCTTTTTATTTTTTCTAAATGTAGGAAATAAAACTACTTTTTACTTCCCTATCAAAAAACACCCCACAGCAACTTCCCTTCATTTTTTCTTATATCATTAAAATATTATTTTGTTACTTTTACTTTAATTAAAAGTAAGAAAAGAAAGAGATAAAGTAAGAGAGAGATTATATTTTTAGAATAAATAATTGAATGGGAGGTGAACAGTGCTTCCCAATGCATTGGGAAGCATGCATTGGGAAGCACTGTTCACTTCCTAGGGAACAGATAATTGTAGGGAAGCTGCTGTGGAATGGTTTTTTTGATTTTCTTAAAATTTTTCCTAAAATTTAGGGAACAGATCCATTGTAGGGAAGCTGCTAGTAATGCTCTTAGAGCACTAGCAGCAGATTCCCAACCATTTTCCCTACTTTTTGCTTCCCTAGAAAAAAATACCCCACAATAGATTCCCTTACATTTCCCTATATCAATTAAATATTATTTTTTTACTCTTATTTTATTCTTTTTCTCTCTTTCCTATTTTTTCTCTCTTCCCTATATCAATTAATTATACTTCTTTTATATTAAAATAATACATAGGGAATGAATAGTAGACATGTATACATAGGGAATTACTATTCATTCCCAACCCCCTCATCTAAATATAGGGTATCTGCTGTGAGAGGTTTTTTGGTGTTTTTCATGAAATTTTTCCTAGATATAGGGAAGGGAACCAATATAGGGTAAATGCTATTAATGCTCTTAAGGGTGGCCAAAATGAGTTATTCGGCCAAAGCTAGGGGCGGAATTAAAACTCGAAGGAAGGCAGAAAAAACCCTTTTTTTTTTTTTTTTTTTTTTTTTTTTTTTATATACAAAAAAAGGGAGATAAAAAATAAAATTTTCAAAAGAACACTCATCATATATTAGGAGCTTTTTAAGATTTTTTGATTCCACCGCTCGGCAAACTTCTACGTCAGTACCGACAGTACGTCATTCCTTAACTTGTTAATCACTTTATTTATTTTATTTTTTGTTATCGCGATCTGGACCGCTCATTCAACTCATATCATAGTTATTGCACTTGGTGTAATATTCCAAATATTGCGCATGTGCTATGGTCAGATGGCTTTCGCAGCAGATAAATGAGTTTTTTCGTAGTAGAATCACTGCAACAACTACAACCAGGGGCGGAGCCACTATGGCTTGGGGGGCCCAAGCCAAAGGGCTCCCCCCCAAAAAAAAAAAAAAAATCTAAAAAAAAAAGAAAAAATATAATTTTTACTCTTATTCTTTAAAAAATTTGTAGTTTTGGCCCCCTAAATTATTTTTTTTCAATTTGGCCCCCCCAAAGCCTAAAAGCTGGCTCTGCCCCTGACTACAACTAAAGTGGGGACTATGAAATTGGGAAACGGATCATCTCCCGTTCAAATGAACGGGAGAGGATCCCATACTTATAAAATTAAATGTCGTTATGATGATTGGGCACATGACACATACGTATTTCATGGACAAAAATGTTTTTGAGCAAGGAAAATATGCTACATATATACAAACTTATTTTTCGTTCCTGTAAATATTTATAAAATTTTGCTTGTGTCACATATCATAGTCGAAAACCAATATTTTTCAAGCATGTGAATGTGTGAGAGAGGATTTTTTTTGTCTGAGCATGGAGCTCCAACCAAGCAGAAAACCCACTCAAACGGGAAAGCCTTCTTCAAATAGATAGAAGACTCATTCTCAATGAGTGGTTTTATTTATCATCTTACATCGATTATCCTTCCTCTTCCAAAGCCTACATAACGTGATTTTAAAAAAAAAAAAATATAGAATTTTCCTGGACAAAATATTATAACTAACCATGTCGCATAAACTTTAAGATCTCGTTTGGTTCATAGAATAAGTCTTTAGAATGGAATGATTGTTCCATTGGAATAGTTATTTCTTTATTTGGTATGAACCTATTCCTTAGAATAGCTATTTCATGAGAATAAATATTCCCTTATGAAGAGGAATAGCTATTCATCTCATTTTTTAAAGGAATAGCTATTCTTGAGGGAATAGACAACCTTTTTTAAAAAAAAAAAAAAAAAAAAAAACTATAGTTTTTTTAATTTTTTCAAACTAAAATTTAAAAAAATTAAAGAAAAAAAACAAAGAACTTAGATCAGAAGGTCCAACATATATTATATTTTAAGATTTGATTTTTTTGCAAAATAATAAATTAGGTAGGTTTTTTAGTAATTTTGGTTCAATTCCAATTGTGGTATATGTGTTGTCACCAAACTAAGAAATTAAAATAATTATTACATTCCACTCTTCCTCATTTATAGTAATAATTATTCTTTTCTTTTAATGAAATAGCTATTCTGCAAACCAAACAAGACATAAAATAATAAGTTGGTCTCCAAGAGATAGCTCAATCGGCTGAGTACCACGCCTCATGAAGCGGAGATCACTAGTTCGGATCTCTCCTCCCTCTCTTGTGTGGACATATCAAAATAATAATAATAATAATAATAATAATAATAATAATAAGTTGAAATTATGACATTACTCGCTCTCAAATATCTCCTCCTTTCTTGGCAAAGGAATTCAGGGATCAAAATCAATGAAGAATTGACTATAAACGGTAAGAGCTTAGCTACGCTATGACATTATATTTTGTAACCAATCAAAACATGCCGAGTGACCACTCTTAATTGACTACTTAATATTTCCACTGAAATTTCATAACAATCGAAGAAAAGTGGAAGTTAATGTGACATTTTCTTTGTGCATGTATTTTGGCGGTTCAGTATCCTCTGCATTTAATTGCAGGATATCCAGGAACACATGCCACATGGCATGATTATAATCTTTGCTCGCTAACGTAAAGGATAATTTGGTTACGAGTCACGACAAAGTTTTTAGAGATGCTTTTAACTATGGATATCAATCTAAAAAATAATCACATTTTAAAAAAATATATGTTAATTCAATAGATCAATGAATTTCTCTATCACTGCCATTGACGTAATAATAAAACTCACCAATAAATATAAAATTTAATAATAATTTATCGTACTTTTCATTGTCACATCATAAATAAATACGCACTTAAAAATAAGTACGAAATGCAGGTTAGCATTTATCGTCACTAAGATATGAAGCGCTGTCTGCATAGTATAGCAATCATTTCCATAAAATATTAAAAAAATTAGGTTAATTTGGAAACAGCAATGCAGAAACTTTGGCTTTGTCTTATCCTTACCCACTAGTCAAAACAAACACCTTTTTTTAGTGAAGAGAATTCAAAAGAGGGAAATACTTTTTCAATATGATGGTAGTTGTAGTGGTTAAGACAGTTGGCCAGGCCTGTCTGGGGGATATTAATTAAAATAATAACAAAAAAAAATTAAAAAAATCCTAAGATGGAAAACATTTGGCACTGCGGGTGAACCACATATTTGCCCTATAAACTTCAAAGGTCGATGTCTTTGCCTTCAAAATCCATTTGGTAGGTTGTCTATTTTGAAAGGAGATGACAGCTACCTAGAATATTGTTCAGTCCGATTCCATTTTAACTATAAAAAGATGAACTATAACAGATTCATATGGACATTACAGCGACCATGGACATGTTTTTTCTTAAGGTCGTTGGAGAATCTTTTCATATTTCAAATTATGTCTCAACATGGGAGTCCGTGTTTTACTATTAATCACAAGTTTCATATTAGGTGAAGTACTCGTACCAAAAATTATGACGGAGGATTACTCTAAAAGTAATAATATATATTTTGATCAGCACACCAATTCTCATCCACAAAATAAGTATTGTTTGTTAATATTTTTGGGCTGTATTGATTTTTTAGTTTGAAAAAAATGTTCTGATAGAATATAAATGTGAAAATTATTTTTTATATTTGAATTATTTGTTAATATTTTTATTTAAAAAATACAAAACGAGAGACAAATAACGAAAATATTAACAAATTGAACTAGACATCTTTTTAACATATTGCAGTAGTGGTAGTACAGTAATTTGCTTTCTTTTTATGCCCTATTTTGTGACAATGTATAAGCTCAGTGACACCTGTCCATGTACGGTAAACGTTGAGTACAAGCATCTCCTTGTCTAAAGTCAGTCTCTCAAAAGCCTTAAAAGTAAACGATGGTCGATGGAATGCCATTCATGAACTTTCCAGACTTCTTCTCTTTTGAACTCAACAAAAACAAAAAAGAAGAAGAAGAAGAAAACCCATCTAGACGTTAGCCTTGTTCGGGTCAATTTGCTTTAGTATTTTCAAAATATATTCAATTAAAATAAGATTTTTAAGATGTCATTATGCGTTTATTTTAATCATGATGATTTTTGGTAAAGCTAATCACCAAGTTGAGACCTCAAAAATGGGCAGTCTCAATCGTCATTTACTGCTCGCTGACGCTATTCACATGGTGAAACTTCTCTAGTATTGGGGACAATCCAATTTGGCACAGCTCACTGAAAAACATGAAAGCTCCATCACTTTTCTAGCGATGGAGACCGGAGAGAACCCAAACCCAACCAATGAAGCAAATTTGCTATGGACCATCTATGGTCACAGGCTTACAGACACTGTACCTTCCTGCATTGAGAGTGCCTTGGAAGTAAGTTCAAGGAAAGACAATTCTTACCATCACAAGACTCTCAGCTCTCCTTCACCAATAGTAGGCATTAATTATTGGCGGAAGTCGCAATTAAGAATACCGAGTTCAAGCCGTGTCCAAACAGAGATATAAGCCTATATATAAGTTAACTCTAACCCAACCCATTTAACTAAATGAGCTGTATTCCTTAATCCTATCTTACTAATTTGTATCGGTTCATGTCGGACTTACATATCATGTAAAAAATTATCGCTGATAGTCGCAAACACTATTTGCAGGAAGCCAAATTAACCATGTCAACTTCCCCCATGACAGGGTAGTTATCAAAGTTCAATGTCTAACTTGTTTTAACCAATTATTTCAGTCTATATTTAACCAATAACCTACTAAATCCAGATCCACCTTTAAATTTTTGCATCAAATTCACAGTAACTGACATTAAGTTACATATTTCTCTTTGGAAAAAGTTCTCCTTCAAATTAAATCGGAGGAATTTCTTCCAACCAAATCTATCAAACTGACATGTACCTAAAATGCACGTGAGAATGATACCGTTTGTTTTGGTAGCATGGTCCATTAAAGTGTTTGCGTTATATAAACCCTGTGATGCACATACGGTCTGAATCCTTAATTACACTCTTCATGGGAAATAATTCTTTATCTGGCTCATAATTTCCAAAAAAAATCTTACGTACTAAATAAATAATTAAATACCATGGCTCTTAGAAGCCAATTCTGAAAGAGAAGTGAAAAATCAAATTACAGAAAACTTAAAAGAGAGATTACAAAGTTGAACAAAAACAAAAACAAAAAAGAAGAAGAAAAAGAAAAAGGGAAGAATATGCTAAATCCAGAGACATTTAGTTACAAACCTGTTTGTAGGGCATTTCCCTTCCTAAAATCAGCTCAGCTTTCCATGAAATGCTCTAATGAAAACAAACAAAGATACCGTAGAATACACCAAACCGAAAACACCCATATATAAATGTAAAGAAGTCGTCTTAAATACATCACACAACCCTACACAAACCTAATCAGTTATTAGCAGAAGGCTATTTCATTGTAATGAATCTATGTTCTTACTCAGCTCCTCCAGCTTCTTCATCCTCAACCTCTCACTTTCACCCACCAGCTGCTTAAATGATCAAACATCAGCAAATTGACGATTGATTAGAACCAACCCAGAATTAGTTCAAATAATGATTCATATGCTTTCAAAGTTATGACACTAACCTCCATTAATTTGGTTATAAGCTGTACTTTTTCCTTGTTCTTGTCATTGAAAGCCTCGAGAGCTTCTTTGTACTCTTTCTCCTGTGACAAATTAAAAAAAAAAAAAACCCAAATTCAGTGGTTCTGTTTTACATTTCTCATACCAATCAAAAGCAACATGTTCACAATTTGGTATTGGTAAAGTTTCACCTTCTTCTGGCAGGTATGCCCTAATGGCTTTAATTCTTTGTTTACTGTATCGATCTTCTTACGCACTGCTGCAACTTCCTTCCTCATGGGATCTGCTAGCCCTTCAAGCTCCTGCTAGTTCCATGAATTTATTTGAAGTCAGGAAAAATAACTTTATAACTACATATTTATAAGATGCCCATTTCAAAATTACCACAAAATACCAACAAGTAATTCTGGAAACATGGTTCTTGGCTGACTTTGAATGATTCTTGCAAAACTTTTCAGCTAGGCACCTTTGAACAATCAATTAATTGATATTTCTGTCATAGATATGTGAAAGACTCCATAAAAACCCCCCGGAAACTTTGAGAAAAGAAGTATCTTTGATTTCTTGAAAATTGAACAGAAATATCTTCCTTGGCCGACTGGCCGTTAAAGGGTTGACGAGAAATACAGATTTCTGATTTATTTTCTGGTCACAGATGGAAATTCCTTGTTGCAAGTTAAATCTTTCTTGTATTTTTGTTTAGATCATGACTTTCGGCTACTGTGTGAGCCTATCTCAGTCTTTGTTTCATCCAAAAGTGCTTCGGATTTCTCAAGAAATATGGTTGTACTACAGAAAAATTGAATTTTTCCTCGTATTCATCACAACTGACATCAGGGTTTCATTCAGATTATAAATCCTGGCAATTTTTTGACTCTATATCCTTCTTAAGTCAGCAAAATTTGAAGGAAAGTGCATAAGAAATCTTGGTTGTTTGTTTCTCCAAGGCCGTATTATATAATTAAATTATAGATGCTAAAAGTTCATCTGACATACCTCACGAATTGTGGCCAAACGCTTGGTTTCTTCTTCAACACGGCCCAAATGGGCTTGAACCTTCTCTCTGACCTCCATCTTCTTCCTCTCAATCTCTTCCTCCTTGGCCCGGAAGGCAGAGAGAGCCGACCTTGACATCTCCTCGTCCTCTTTGGATAAGTTGCTGCTGCTGAAACTGAGACTTCCTGAGTTCTGCACCATTAACTGTTGCGAGTTTTGAGGGTGCTCGCCTGTCTGCATCGTATCCTAGCTGAACAGAAACCCTTCTTCTTCCTTGAATTCCTCTCTTTATGATCTCTCTTTCTTTGCCTTTCTTTCTCTCTCTCTCTCTCTCTCTCTCTCTCTTTCTTTTGCTTTTGCTTTGGAATGATGGGGTGCTCTGTTTTCCCTGTTGCAAGTGCTTGTAAACAAGGCCGACCTAAAAAAGTATTTGTGTCAAGCCAGCTTGGGCTGCTTAGCTTTTCTTTATTTATGAACCAAAAACAAAGAAAAGGAAAAAAGAATAAAAAGAAAAATATGGAATTACAAAAGCGTTGGCTGAAATGACCCAACTGCCAACCACTGATAAAGATACAGGAATTCAACTTTACTGAATGAAGTGTGTCCCTGAAAATTTAAATTTTGTCTCCAAAATCCCATTTGAACCCCACTTGATAAACAGCTTTTACAATTTCAAAATGAAGTTCAATTCGAATTTCAGATGGAATTTGAATTTTTTACTTTACACAAAGAAAAATGCTGCACACTCTCGCTTAGGGTTAGCAATTTTTGACACAAGTCGACACGAAGTTAATGGGTTAGGGTTAAGCTTAAAAGGGTTCGAGTCATAAAATGATTAATTCATTTAATAAAATGGTCATTACAGGGTCAACTCGTTTGACTCATGGGTCGACCCGTATATTTAAACCTTTTTTTTTATTTAAACATTAAAATTAAATCTAAACAATCATGTTACATATCTCTTTCTTTCGCTGTCTAAAGAATAAAGACTAAATTAAAAAAATCTCACAAAAAAAAACAAGTAATTTTCTTTAATTAAGTTAGAACTTGAACAAAAAAAGGCAAATACTAAAAAAAATTAAGCGGAGTTTTTTTTTTTTTTTCTTTCTTTCTTTCTTATTCTTTCAAGTTTTCAAACTTAGAAGTTGATTCAAAACAAGTAAACAATAAAACAACTCAATGTTTCATATTTCAACTGTGAAATAATATGATTTTTTTTTTAGTTTAAATTTGTGTTTTTATTTTTTAAACTTTATTAATAAACGGGTCGTGTCATGTCAACCCATTATTTAACAGGGTCGTGTTAAGGTTTAAGAATTTGATCATTTTATCTAAATAGGTCGTGTTAAGATTGATCTTTAACGAGTTGGCGGGTCAAACGGGTAGTGTCAACCCGTTTTGACAACCCTACAGTCTCATTTTAACTCCTAAGTACATATTTCATGATGTGGCACCCAAAATCACTATTAGAATTTGAATAAATCATTATTAAATTTTGAATCTAATAATAATTTTGAGTATTGCGTCAAAAAATATACACCTACAAAAGTAGAAGTCTTCGTTGCATTTTGCTTACACAAACTACTAAAGCATTTTTTCTACCAAGTTGCCTGAATTTCATAGTCTAAGATGCAAAATCAATCTATTTTTGAGTAGGTCGGCCCAACAACCTCCTCTCTTAAACTATCTCACATCCTAATAACTATAGATCCAATCTCAAACACTCTCCAAAAGCTCTATTCCTAACAAAATTTCTCTTGACCTCCTCCGTCAACTCTCATATCTCTGTTATGGGTGGCTCTACCCTCCTCTCCAACCCGCTACCCATGTCATCCTCCTCCCCATCTCCCCTTTGTTTTTCTCTCATTTTCTTCTTCTTTAGTTTTTCTAGTTTTCTGCAACATATCTTCTCTATCACATTTCACTTATCTCTCATTTGTAAAGCCCTTTTGGTCAATTAGAAATTCCATAGCCTTCGAGGATCTCATCTAAAAATGTGAATGGATTGCTGTCGATATTGAATTTTATTTTATCTTATCTTTTGTATTTGAAATTCCGTAACTTGTGTTTTGTGTATTTATTGTTTGAGTATTTGTTCTTACTCATTGAAAAAAATGAAAAACAGTAGATCCCATCCCTACCTGGCTACTCTCTTAGGTATTGCCTTGAAAAAAGAGTTGTTTCTTACCTATCCATCTACCAAACCAAATCCTGAAGGGGTGTTGAATATTGATGGACCTGACTTGAAAAGGTTGTTATTTTGCTGAAGTTGGTGGATGGGCAACTTCAAGCAACTCTTATAGTTAACTCATCCACATGGGTGACTGACACATGCACATCATCGACATCATACATTTGTTACAATTATACAATCCTCCCTGTGTGTCCGTGAGTAGTTTGCCTATTTTTATATGCATGAATCTTATATCTTATATACCTTTACGTAGCATTAACGTAAGACAATGTGATTTAGAAAAATATTTTTCTTTCTTTTGCAAGCTTTTTACAGTCCTGTAGTAAAATTAAATAAATAAATAAAATCAATCCTACTAGACTGGTCCGGTCCAGTCTATCTTAATTCTTACTCATGCTTCTTGTTTTTTCTGTAAATTGTTTATTAATTTCTTTTTGTGAATACAGTGGTATTTGGTTACAATTATGACGGCGTTTTTACAAAGCCTGTACTACATACAGTACTCAATAGCAATCATAAAAAGTACAGGTCAAATCTTTCTTCTTCTTCTTTTTCTTCTTTTTTTAATTTTTTAATTTTTTTTTATTTGTGAGTTGATAGCATATAAAATATATATACTCGCTAGTGGAATTGTGAAGTAAACGGAGTTGGGTGTAATATTAAATGAAGGGCCAAATCACGACGACAAAGAAATAACGTGACTTGCAAGTAAGAGTAGGGTGGCCGAATCTAACTTTAATTTATTTATTTTTTTTCTTCTCTTTTACGTGTTACTGAGATATGGAACATTTATTTTTTCAGTAATACTATATTTAATTGGACTGATATGATGGTTTACATCGGCCCTTATATTAGTTATAATTTTTTTTCAAAAAAATAAAATCAAGAACAAAAGAATACTAACACATCAATCCAATACGATAAGAATTGAATAAGAATATAGTATATAATATTATAGTACCCCCTCCTCACCCTCAAAAAAAATAAAAAAAAGTTTCATGCACTTTTATGCGCATATTTTTTGACACGACAATAAAAATTACCATTAAATTTTAGATTCATGGTAATTTTCACTTCATTGCCACATAGAATGTATGCACTTGAGAGTGCTTTTAGAAGTGCATGTATAATTTTTTTTAAAAAAAAAAAACACGCATGGATAATGTAAAGATTTAGAAGCAAGTTGTTTAATACAAATTTTTGTTGGATTTATTAATACTTTTTAGATGATATTCTTTTAGTTTTGCTTAAAAAAAAAATCTGATGTAATCTAAATATAAAAATAGTTGGAGTTTGATTGCTGCACAACACCCACACAACATGAGCACAACATCCCCTCACATGAGGGTAAGACCATACACTGGGCTCATCCTCATGTGAGAGGTTGTTATGTCAATATTGCGTGAAAAATGTTAGATTTACAACACAATACAACAATGTACAACAATCCTCACATGAGGTGGTCTACATACTGGCCACCCTCATGTGAGGGTTGTTGTGCAGTTGTTGTATTGTGTTGTAAAGAATCAATTCATATTGCGTGGGTGTTGTAAAACTAGCATTTTCCGTACTTGTAATATTGAATTGAATATATAAAGAGACGTGGAAAAAGGTAAAAGATTTGGATAAGGGCATCCATGTACACGTTCCCTGCTCCAAAAGAAGAATAATAGGGTAAATTTCTTGCCCATTCCGTGTTGAGGAGTGACACAGAACAGTGCTTAAGATAAACGTTTGGTGTGGAGTAGACATAAAGGGGTCACCTACGCTCACAGATACAAACTCAAGAAATAAACAAAGCCGTAAGAGCAAAGGCAAAGCAGGCGGCCAGCGGCAGCTGAGCTAACCTTTTGACAAATCTCACCTCCTTTCCGATGTGGGAGCTTCAAAGGAAGAAGAATCTCTCCTATCTTTATTTTTCCCTTCTTTTTCTTCTTTTTATTGTCTTATATTTCTTTTCCTAATTCTTATTTTACTCGGTATGATTGGGTCAAGCTGTACTTTAAATATTCTCCAGTGACATAATCACTTGCTAATGAATTTCTACTTTATCTCTCTCTCTGTGTCAAGTCCATTGGGTCGGCCCGTCGGGGGACCATTTCCAGCAATTGACAATTTCAAACATAATTTTTTTTTTTTTTTTAATTACGTAAAATAAACAAAAACTAGAAAAAAAAATTACGGATTATTCCAACGGTCACGATATCATAGAATCTAATGAATAATGGCCCTTGGTATCTTCGGTGGGGCCATCTAATGGTGGGTGCTCAATACACGCATTAGTCATCGACTCATCGGCGTGCCATTTGTGTTGGTTTTTAATGATAAATTCAGCAGCAAAGACATCACTTTTACCTAATCCCAGCGTAAGCATTTGATTAGAGGCGTGTCTGTGAACTCAAATGATCTGTTCTCGATCAGGGCCCCACTTCAGGGTTTCAAATTCTACAGAGTGGGAAAAAACCTCTGCAACGTAACTCACCTCACCTGTCTTCTGGCGTCTCCTACGAATTCCATGTTGGTTGGCAGTTATGCTTTGGCCAACTGTATCTTTTGGATTCTGAGCCTAGACCCTTATGATTGGATCTATGAATAAACAAAATCTTATTTAGAGTGTCAAAACTTTTCTTAATAGTTTCTTATCCCTAAGTACAAGTCATATATATTGATACGGAAATAAATAACAAAGGCTCCACTCAATTAAAGGGGTAGTAAAATCTTGAAATTCCTGCTCATTCCCGTCGGCAGGGCGCCGCCGACATTATTCTGGTAATTTCTTTTATTTTTTCTGGTGTTCATCGCTCAGTCGATCCTCTATGCAAAAATATGCTTAGACATATATATCTCTTGTATTTGTTAAGCGAAGAGATAAGGGTAGCTAGAGACAAACAGAAGAGGAGGAGGGTAAACTAGAATTTGGCATCTTGCATGCTCCGAGACGCTGACATTAGGGACCATGCTAATTAATTTCTTCTCTGTGGGGGAATTGATGTGGGAGTGAGAGGCATGTGGTAGCTAGGAGAAAATTGTTGTTCAAATCCTCCAAAGCCCTGGGAGAAATTTTCAACTGCGTGATAAGAAAAATATAAACAAACAAAAAAAATACTTAAATTGATTGTATGGTAAAATATAAACAAACAACATAAAACACTCACAAAATACTTAAAATTGTTTTCACATTTATATCACATCAAAATAATTTTTAAACCCAAAACAAAAAATATCATGCATCCAAAACACATTAACAAATTTAGACCACCATGCATGCATGTTCTTTGGCCTTTAGATTTTGGTTTCCTTCATTGGTCCTTCAATTGTTTTTTTGTCGATTTGTCAAACATGTTCTTCAATTGTTGTATTCATTTACAAATTTAGATTGAGATATTCAGTAATTTGCTGTCAATTTGGGTTGTGCTCAGCTCAACCACCTATTCAAACCGGTTGATCTCATATATATAGACTCTCTGATAATTACTACTTAAATTGCTTGTAATTTAAACAATAAATTACTCGAGATCCCAATTCTTACTGTTTGCCACCAACCTGCCACGTGGTGGGTGCTCAATAATCTATTGGTTCTTTATTTCTTTCATTCCGAAATGTCAAGGCCAACAAAGAGAAGACCAGAGTTGTCCAGAGTCATTTAAATCATCAAAGTTGACCAAACATGTATTGTATATATATAGATGAACACTGATATGATTTAGGAATGTAATAGTTCATTCTTTTTTTCCGAGCAAGTCTACCAAAAGCTCTACATTCTTTAATATTTTCTTTATTTAAACCAAAAAAATAAATACAGATATGCCAATGTACACTATATTGCATCGAGTATGACTTGTATCCTGTGTCGCATCAGTAATTGAGAACGTATGACAGCCCAGCTTGCATCCAATGAAAAGAGGCACATGACATAAACCAAATTCATAGCATAATCATTTCATATACGTTGGGTTGGATTCAGAATGAATTTTTTTATAATTGTTAATCAACCATAACACAATCATGTTCAACGTCTAACTGACATTACCTGCATGCAACCCCCTACATCTTTATTAGTAGACAGTACGTGGACAAACAAGTAAACATGCCAGCTTTTACTTGCTCAAGGCTGCTTTGGCCTAGACAGTACGTATTTATTATTAAATGCTTGATTATGCTAATATTGGCTTATATTGGCTATCATTCAACAGACAAATGATGGTTGGATTCAGCCTTGGATTCAGATTTAATTAAAACATGTCTTTTGTACGTATTCAATTGTAAAACACGTTTCAAATTTTGTTCAATTTCAACAAGAACTAGACATGAATTAGGGCCATGACTGTTTTGCTTAGAGGCATACATGTGATGGCTTAAAACTGCCCTTCAAAACTTTTTCTGTCTTTTTTTTTTTTTAAAAAAAAAAAAAAAAAAACTTTACTTAAAGATACCGAACTTTCACCATTTTTAAAAGAAAATACTTGAACTTCAAACCGTCTCAATTTAAGAAATCCTATTAAAATTCTCAAAATACACATTTTTTTTAGAAAAAAAAAAAAAATTGCTAAGATTTAGATGTTGGTTAGAATTTAACGGAATTTGCAAAAATACCCAGCCATGTTTGAATTTTTGAAAAATTTTATAAATTTTTTTAAAAAATAAACACAAGGGTATTTTGGATATTAATCTTGATAAGATTTAACAAAAAAATCTTAACAGATGACCATTAATTGAGATTTTTAAAAAATGAATACCTTAAATTGAAATGATTTGAAGTTTAAGTATTTTCTTTAAAAAAGATGATGAAAGTTCAATACTTTAAGTGAAAGTTATTTTTTTATTTTTTCTTAAAGGCTCATTTTTCACTAACACTGCGCAGAATCGCCACTGAATCTGAACATTATGGTTTTAGACACCATCACATCAAAACATACAATAAAATAGAATATCGAGTGCTTTGGCCGTATATGCTTTGTCATTTTATTGGAAAACTTGCAAGAAGGCGCCAAGGTCCTAGTTTTGGAGCTTTTGTCAATTTCTTATCACGGGAGCATCTGCACAATTACAGCTGTTTGATTGTAACATTCAGCTTTAATCTTGTATGAATAGGATGTGTTTGGCACCGAAACAACAAGAAGGGGTCTTAAAAAGAAAAAAAAAAAATCTAAGATGGGAAATGTTGGGCCAGCCTAATCTGAAATTGGTTTATAAAAAGGCTAAAACTTGCCAAACTGGGCCTTACAAAAGAGTCCAAATGGTGTGAATGAACAGAGCCATTTTGGAAAAATTCTCTTGTATGATGATTGTTTAAGAGCCCAAATTATGCATCATTAGGCCATAGAAGGGGTAGTTGATTGTAACCCAGATTGAACAAGTTTTTGAGGATGAAAAAGGGATTGAGACTGTTGTTGTTAGGTTGCTGGAATTTATAGAAATCCATCTATCTATAAATCCCCACATTTCTAGGCTGTTCTTGGGCATATGGGCCGGGCAGCCACTTTCTTTGAGCTGTCCGAATTCGATTGACTAGCACAACCTACCAAACACGAGCAAGTTCTGGACCTTCTGGGCTCCGTACAGTGTAAAGGTAAGAACATGAAATCGAGCAAATTGAATGTGGGCTGTGTTGGGTTGAACATGAATGGTAAAATAGGGTCATAATAATAAGGGATAATTGCATCACCGATCTTTGAAGTTGGTCTAAATTATGAATCACTCTTTGTGGTGCAAAAAGTTTATGAAAGGTCCTTGTGGTAAACTATAATTACGAATCACTCTCTAAATCCGTTTTTCGTCCATCAAATTAACGGAATCTGTTAGTTTGTCACGTCATATAAATAGGAAAACAACCTCTAAATATCATTTGTATTGTAATCTACTAACGGACTTTGTTTACTTGGTGGACGGAAAACGGGTTCAGGGAGTAATTTGTAATTATAGTATCATAGAGAGTGATTTGTAATTTAGGCCAATCTCAATGACTAGTGCTGCAATTATCCATATCAGTAATAGAAAATGAATGTATTTGTGAAGGAAAAACAAATGAAAATGTGGGGATTTAATGTTATCTGGCATTTAAACAATATATGGAAATGATCAGGAAATTATGAGGAATACATTGAGGGGGGAAGATTCCATTATTTGACAGAGACGAATGAAATATAACTTCTTTAGCACAATTGGGCCTGTTGGGAAACAGGACAACGGGGACTTCGGATCCCGTTTCTCAAATGGATAATTAGGGTTGTTTGGATATATAATTTTAAAAAGTACAATTTAAAAAATAGTGATTGTAAAATGTGCGATTTAAATAAACTGATTTTTAAAAATGCAATAAAGTATTTGGCAAAATCGCAGTTTGATCTTCAAAATTATAGGTTAGCTTTTAAAATTCTGTGTTTTCAAAAAAACACCTTCTTACCTGCGATTTGAAAAAACAGTTTTCTACGTTTTCAAATCTCAATTTTTTAAAAACGCAATTCTCAAACAATTCATTTTCTGCAATTAGGTTTAAAATATCACTTTTTGCCTACGAAATCGCAATCTCAAACGCACCCTAAAAGTGCTTTCCATTTCAATTAAAATTCTGAGCTTTTTTTTTTTTCTCTCTTTTATTTATTTATTTTAGTAAGTTAGGCATAGGAACTCCCCAAACCGTAAATCATAAAATTTTACTTTTAAATTTTTTGGTAAGAAATTATTAGTCTCTCTAATAAAATAATCCATAATAGGCTAACCCAGCAGTAAATTGTGTTTGCACATACTCATTATTGGTATGGATTTTTTTTTTCTTTCTTTCTTTCTTTCTTTTTTACGAATCGAGTGAATTACCTTCAACTCTCTTATTGCACATATATATATATATATTTTTTTAAAAAAATTATATACAGAGACACACACACACAAATTTATCAAGCGAATAATCCAAGTTACGAATTTCAAAATTATTTTGAAAACTTAATAACAAACAAAAAAAAAAAATGGTATTTGTTGATGCAACAGTTACATCACACCAAACTCCAGGATTGAGTCTGATGCATCCCATCATGGTCTCAATGGGCTTCAGCCTTGAGGTAGGATGAGTCCCAGGCTGGGGGATGGGCCTTTTACTAGGCTTTTGGAGCTGGGCTAATCCGAACGGCCCTGAGGAGCTCCGGGCCCGACGCACTTTTAGTGGACGAGCCTCAAGTGAAGTTGCGATCAATATCTATAAGAGAGAGAGTATTATCCAATTTAGTCTTAATATCCCCAAAATAGTGCTTGTTCCAATATTTAATTAATAGCTAATTTGGTAAGTTTAAACTTTTTAGCCAAATAATAAGAGGGGGATCCTGAAATAAGAGAGGACTAGGCTTCCTCAATCACAATACCACAAGTTAGATCACGAGTCCAAAATTCTTCAACTCTAAAAGGCCAAGGTAGAGAAGGAGAAGGAATTGAAATGTCCAATAACAAAGGGTTATGATCCGAACTATGAGCAAGAAGATGGGTAACGGAATAAGAAGGGAAAAAATGAATCCACTGACTATTTGCAATACTCCTATCAAGACGTTCCTTAATTAAATCATAACTCTGTTTATGATAAGACCAAGTAAAAGGATTGCCTGAGAAACCTAAATCCACCATTCCAAATGCATTCATAAAATCATTAAATGGGTTAAACGAGAAAGTGTAAAAAGGCCAATCACCCAATTTGTCTTCAGAAAATGAAATAGCATTAAAATATCCAATACAAATCCAAGGGTCAAAATAAGAGTAACCAAAGTTTGCCAAAGCCATCCAAAAATCCAAGTTAGTTTTCTTATTAGGGGGGCCATAGACAAAAGAAAACAAACATTTCACAGTAGGATCAACAGAATAGTACCAAACATAGATAATATTATTAGAAACAAACAAACTAGCAATATTAATATCAGTTTTCAAGCCAAAAGACCTCATTTAGAACCGAAGGGCGGAACCTGAATCATTATTACAAAACCCAACTGATTCCTTCCCTTATGTGTGTCGAAAATAATTTGTTATTAATAATGCTAACCTCTAGGCATCATGCCCACATAAGAAAGATATGCAACCACACACATTTTCCTTCTCTTATTTTTACTTTTCTTAAAAATCTAAACTTTAAAACGTTATAACTTATTTCACTTTTTATATCTCTTCAATAATTTTTTTTTACTATTCAAATAAAAAAAAAACTAAAATACAATTTTTTTTTCATACAAATTCTTTTAACTTTATATTACATCAGTCACATCTTACTAATATTAAAAAAAAAAAATCAACTTAATAACTTTTACCAAACACATCAATTACAATGCGGAAAAAGAGTTTGAATCGGAGAACAATCATTTATGATCAAAATTTTATTTTGTTATATATATATGGTACAATTTTAAATGATGTAATAATATATTCACCCCTAACATTGTATACTAAGTTAAATAACAAAATACAAATTTGACCATAAAATCATTACTGTTCATTCTATTTAAAATGAAAAGTATCATATCCAATACCGTACACCCTTCATTACTCCCCTTTCTTCTTCTTCTTCTTCTTCTAATTACTCTTTACAGTTCAGTGGTCGCCTAATCTATTTATTAGTCCACTTTCGATCATAATTTGGAAAGCAGTATGTCGGGGGTTTTCCCATATCAAGTGGTCAAAGCTATTCATAATTATGTTGTTTTAATTTCTCCACACATATTCCCTGAATACATCCTTCCTTCGAATTTTCTAAGATATTTATTCAAATTTGGCTACCCCCTTAGTTGTTGAAAACATTTTAAATAGAATAATGCTACATTTTCATCTCATATATATATTCTTATCACATTGAATTGATATAGTAAGATCTATTAATTTTTATTTATTTATTTATTTTTCTCAATGGCTCGTTGTCCATCAGCCCATAATTTATATAGAGGGCTTTTTTATTTTTTTTTTGGGACGAGTATAAATTAGATGACTTGAATGAATTGGAAATTTGGGATCTTTCGCCAGCGGTAACTATCTTATCTGCTGATGCTGCAATAATGCGTGTTGCATTATGATTGATATATACAAAATCAAGGGAATGGGTTTTATGATAATAAGGGGAACAGAAGAGTTTGGCAAAATTTGAGACTTTGGAAGATTTTTATGGATAATATCACATTCTTCTCTTCTTAACTTTAGGCTTCTCAATGGTAGGATGAATTTGCCTCCTTGAAAGAATATTCTTGACTGAACTCTTCAAAATCTATCTAATAAGAACTTTATGAGAATGCAAACATTTGATCTATTATGCAGAAAGGAATATTGTAAAAAGGAACTGAGTGTAAAACAATTATATTAAATTTGATGCTTGAAGTATGAATTGATTTCCTTAGTTTCTATGTTGTACCTCCTCAGCCTCTAGGCTAAGATCAAGTATTGATTAAAATTAGGATCGAAATATGTTTCTTAGCTTATTGGTAACCTGTGTGCAAATTACTAACGGGTTGGTCACATTGAGAATTTTGGAAACTTTGTTGGGCACATTGCAACTTTTAAAACATTGGAGGCAAATTTAAAAAGGTGGTCAAACTTTAGTGGGTAAATTGTATTTTTCCCGAATTTTTAATGTTTTATGATTTAAGTTATTGAAACGGAAATAAATAAAACGGGATCTAGGCTTACCTAAATCAATTTGTTATAACCACATTTCATTATATTATTTCCTAAATCAATTTAATAATCTCTCTCCCTCTCTCTCCCTCTATATATATATATATATAAAGTTAATGAATAAATCTTTTATTAATAAGAAAGAATATGACTATTGCGTTTATCCGTTTCAATGTCAAGAATACAATGATGAGCTTTATTCATATGAACTTATTCATCTATAATGTGAAGTGGTTATTTGGTTAGCCTATGAGTTAGTCCATCCAGGTGTAAATGACTTAAAAAACAACTAAAAAAATTAAAAAAAAAAAAAGGCTCTTTTTAGTTGGCTCCTTGATCGATATTTGTGAGGTCTCTTTTAATGAATTTATTTATATGTGACATTGTTTGGATACATGAGTAACAAATTATAACATAAGATAAAATACACAACAAGTCCGGACAATCTAAAAAGAAACCTTTGAACAAAAGTAAGTGGAAGCAATGCTTCTGAATATGCGGGCCCAATAATTTGAAGCACGAATGCCACAAAGTCGAAGTCACCATTGAAGGTGATTCGAAATGTGTATTGAGTCACAAAAACTCAAACACCAAAACAAGGATAAACAGGAAGAGAATGATACAACACATAAGCTCAGAAAAACAATAAAAAGGCAACAACAAGCATAGCAGTGAAATGGGTTGGGTGGGAGTTGTCCTGGGAGGCTCATGATAGACACATGTCGCCCAATGACAGCCTTATTTGGTTGATGTTGTGTATTCAATGACTTTTGTTTTATTTTTAAAGCGACCGGTACGAGAAAACTTTTAAAATGCGTTAAATTTATTTGGTTGATGTTGTGTATTTATATGACTTTCATTTTATTTTTAATGTGACTGGTGCATAAAACCTTTAAAATGCGTTAAATCAACCTATATATGACAGGAAAATGATTTTTGCACAATTAAAAGTGCATAGTTTTTACATAACCAATACACATTGGTGGGATTCATGCATGTAGATCGCACTATGCATAGATCTCACCAATGTGTCTTTTTTTAAAAAAATTATGCATTTTTTATTGTGCAACTAACACATCCCTATATAACATGAAACATAATATCTTGCTTTTTTAAGAGTATTTACGGTGAGTTATGTAAAACTCACTTTTTGATTAAAATAAATAATAAAAGTGATAAAAAAAAAACTAAATCAACTTATGCATTCAAACTCTAAACTAGGGTTTTGAAAAATTGGTCAGCATTGCAACTACTCCACTTGCACTGTCCACCGATCTCCGGCTCCTTCTCTCTTTACCCCCCTGAGCTAACATTTTACATCAGCTCAGACTTCAGAGATACTAATGTACTATGCTTTGAATGGAATCAATGGATTGAGATTCGGTCAGTACTACAAGTGGGTGCAATAGTTTTTAGCACGTGCTATTTCTTTTAAATGAGTAGTCCAAAATTTACGACGTCATTAACCCTTACTTTTATCATGGCTACAATAACTCCATTGCCATCATAAAACTGTTATTTCCTGTAGGATGGTCGGTTGTTGTTTTTTTTTCTTTTCTTTTTTTTTTTAAAAAAAAAATTAAGTTGGGGAGATGACTTATATAATTATAAAATCACATTGATACATATAATTTCTACATGTATATCTAAAATAAAAGTATAGAAATCTTAAATTTAATCTCGTGGTATCACAAACACTCAATAACATAAAACAATTAGCAAATAAATTAAACACAATTTATAAATAGGGTTTATGCAAATTGGTATTTTTGAACATGAACTCTTTTTTCTAATAAGATCTCCTTAAGCCTCAAATAATAGCAATGTTGAGAGTGAAACCATAACATTAATGTTAGAAAATATAAACGAAAGCAGAAAAACGAAATGCTCCTAAGGTTACAGCAAAAAGGTTATTTGCCCCCACCAGAAAGGTATGCAAAAAATGCTACAGCAAATATTTCTCCAGGATACAATGGAGCCCAGAAACCTCTGTTTGTTTTAATCTCGTTTTGCACTTACGAAAAATTAAAACCGAACACTTTCAGATTTTTTTATTATATCAAGAGACAGACAGAGACTTTTTAATTTTAAATACAAAAGGTATCAGAAAAAAGCATTGAAGATAAAAGAAAATTTTATTATTTCTTTTATTAAACATTGTACAGCAGTTATTTCTGTATATTTATGATAACTGGACAGCAGTTACTTCTGTATAATATTGAAATAACTGCTAATCCAACCGTCCATAACTGCTTAAGTAACAGTCATAAACTGCTATTTTAACAGACACTTAAATCTGACCATCAGATCAAATAACTGTCTATGATTGATTAATAATAACCATTAGATCGTTATTTATTAATCTCAACCATTAGATCAAATGTGATTTGACCTTACAATTTATTTATTTGATTGTCCAATAAATCCAACCACTGGATTTACCTAAGAAGCATCCTATGGTTTAGATTAAACCACTAGATCGATTGATCAGGACCATCCAAAATCGAAAGGTCATGATTAGATCGCTCCGAGCTCCGATGCTTCGTGCCAATTGCGCCATCAAAGTGCCACTAGTGCCCTACAGCCCACTGCCACGCGCGCGCGCGTGTGCGTCCGGTGCTTCGCACCGTATTAGAGTATACACCCAAGCATTACTTTAAATGCTTAAAGTGTGTTGGTCCTTATAAATGCCAACTTTAGTTTCTCTTTTTCCCATGTGGGACTATCTTCATTTAATGCTCTTTAATACCTTCCTTTTAAATCATTCCCAAGACACAAAATAAATATATATACATATTAATTTTGAAAATACTTTAACAATTAATAGTGCAATAATAAATGATTAAATCATTTAACTTATTATGTCAAAAACAAATATTGTAAACCTAAATAATTGCATAATAACAACTCAAAAAATAAATAAAAAGCATATATTTTCATCATATTCTACATTTTTGCTGGAGGGATCCATGCATTGGTGGGATTCATGCATAGTTGGATCTACATGCATGAATTCCACCAATGTGTATTGGTTGTGTAAAAACTGTGCACTTTTAATTATGCAAAAATCATTTTCCTGTGATATATAGGTTGATTTAACGCATTTTAAAGGTATTATATAGCAGTCACTTTAAAAATAAAATAAAAGTCATATAAATACAAAGCATCAACCAAATAAATTTAACACATTTTAAAGGTTTTTTTCGTATCTGTCACTTTAAAAATAAAATAAAAATCATTAAAGGTTTTTTTTCGTACCGGTCGCTTAAAAGATAATTTTTCGTACCAATCGCTTTATAAATAAAATAAAAGTCATTTAATACACAACATCAACTAAATAAGGCTGTCCTTGGGCGGCGTGTGTCTCTCACGCACCTCATAGGACGGCTCCCACCCAACTCGTTTCAATGCTGTGTTTGTTGTTGTTGTTTTTTTTTTTTTTTTTTTTTTTTTTTTGGGTTTATGAGTTGTATCATTCTCATCCTCTTTATCCCTATTTTGGTGTTTAGATCTTTATGACTCAATACACATTTCGAATTAGCTTTAATGGTGACTACGACTTTGTGGCATCTATGCCTCTAGTTATTGGGCCTGCATCTTCGGAAACATTACATTCGCGTACTTTCGCTCAAAGATTTTTATTTAGATTGTCCAAGCTTATTGTGTATTTTATCTTATGATGTAATTTGTTACTCATGTATCTTTAAAAATAAAATAAAAAAAATAGATAGGTGTAAAAATGCAGCTACCAAACAATGTCACAAATAAATAAATTCATAAAAAGAGACCTCTATATATATATATATATATAAAGTTAATGAAGAAATCTTTTATTAATAAGAAAGAATATGACTATTGCGTTTAGCTGTTTCAATGTCAAGAATACTATGATTAGCTTTATTCATATGAATTTATTCATCTATAATGCGAAGTGTTTATTTGGTTAGCCTATGAGTTAGTCCATCCAGGTGTAAATGACGACTTAAAACCTTTGAACGAAAGTAAGTAGAGACAATACTTTCGAAGACGCGAGCCCAACAATTTGAGGCATGAATGCCACAAAGTCGGAGTCACCATTGAAGGTGATTCACAAAAACTCAAACACCAAAACAATGATAAACATGAAGAGAATGATACAACACATAGTCACATAAGCTCAGAAAAATAATAAAAAGGCAACAACAAGCATAGCAATGAAACGGGTTGGGTGGGAGTTGTCCTGGGAGGCTCATGATAGACACATGCCGCCCAATGACAGCCTTATTTGGTTGATGTTGTGTATTCAATGACTTTTATTTTATTTTTAAAGCGATTGGTACAAGAAAACTTTTAAAATGCGTTAAATTTATTTGGTTGATGTTGTGTATTTATATGACTTTTATTTTATTTTTAAAGTGACTGGTGCATAAAACCTTTAAAATGCGTTAAATCAACCTATATATGATAGGAAAATGATTTTTGCACAATTAAAAGTGCATAGTTTTTACACAACCAATACACATTGGTGGGATTCATGCATGTAGATCACACTATGCATGGGTCTCCTCAATGTGTCTTGATTTTATAAAAATTATGCATTTTTGATTGTGCAACTAACACATCCCTATATGACATAGAACATAATATCGGCTTTTTTAAGAGCACTTACGGTGAGTTATGTAAAACTCACTTTTAGTTAAAATAAATAATAAAAGTGATAAAAAGAAACTAAATCAACTTATGCATTCAAAGTTTCAAACTCTAAACTAGGGTTTTGAAAAATTGGTCAGCATTGCAACTCCACTTGCACTGTCCACCAATCTCCGTCTCTTTCTCTCTGTTTCCCCCCGAGCTAACATTTTGCATCAGCTCAGACTTCAGAGATACTAATGTACTATGCTTTGAATGGAATCAATGGATTGAGATCGGGTCGGTACTACAAGTGGGTGCAATAGTTTTTAGTACGTGCTATTTCTTTTAAATGAGTAGTCCAAAATTTACGACGTCATTAACCCTTACTTTTATCATGACCACAACAACTCCATTGTCATCATAAAACTATTATTTCCTGTAGGATGGTCGGTTGTTGTTTCTTTTCTTTTCTTTTCTTTTTTTTTTTAAAAAATTAAGTTGGGGAGACGACTTATATAATTATAAAATCACATTGATACATATAATTTCTACATGTATATCTAAAATAAAAGTATAGAAATCTTAAATTTAATCTCGAGGCATCACAAACACTCAATAACATAAAATAATTAGCAAATAAATTAAACACAATCTATAAATAGGGTTTATGCAAATTGGTATTTTTGAACGTGAACTCTTTTTTTTACAAGATCTCCTTAAGCCTCAAATAATAGCAATGTTGAGAGTGAAACCATAACATTAATAGTGCAATAATAAATGATTAAATCATTTAAGTTGTTATGTCAAAAACAATTATTGTAAACCTAAATAATTGCATAATAACAAATCAAAAAATAAATAAAAAGCATAAATTTTCATCATATTCTACATTTTTGCTGGAGGGATCCATGCATTGGTGGGATTCATGCATAGTTGGATCTACATGCATGAATCCCACCAATGTGTATTGGTTGTGTAAAAATTGTGCACTTTTAATTATTCAAAAATCATTTTCCTGTGATATATAGGTTGATTTAACACATTTTAAAGGTTTTATATAGCAGTCACTTTAAAAATAAAATAAAAGTCATATAAATACACAGCATCAACCAAATAAATTTAACGCATTTTAAAGGTTTTCTCGTATCTGTCACTTAAAAAATAAAATAAAAGTCATTAAAGGTTTTTTTCGTACCGGTCGCTTAAAAGATAGTTTTTTGTACCAATCGCTTTACAAATAAAATAAAAGTCATTTAATACACAACATCAACTAAATAAGGCTGTCCTTGGGCGGCGTGTGTCTCTCACGCACCTCATAGGACGGCTCCCACCCAACTCGTTTCAATGCTGTGTTTGTTGTTGTTGTTGTTTTTTTTTTTTTTGGTTTATGAGTTGTATCATTCTTCTTCTCTTTATTCTTATTTTGGTGTTTAGATCTTTGTGACTCAATATACATTTCGAATCATCTTTAATGGTGACTTCGACTTTGTGGCATCCATGCCTTTAGTTATTGGGTCCGCATCTTCAGAAACATTACATTCGCGTACTTTCGTTCAAAGATTTTATTTAGATTGTCCAAGCCTATTGTGTATTTTATCTTATGATGTAATTTGTTACTAATGTATCTTTAAAAATAAAATAAAATAAATAGATAGGTGTAAAAATGCAGCTTCCAAACAATGTCACAAATAAATAAATTCATAAAAAGAGACCTCACAAATATCGATCAAGGAGCCAACTAATATATAATGTGAGGTTTTTTTTCATTTCGTCGTAGTTATTGAGATGAGAATAGAGATTATTAAATTGATTTAGGAATTAATAGAAAAAAAAAATGTGGTTATAACAAAAAGATACATTTGAAATTAGCTATTTTTTCCCCGAGCTTTTGAAATTTAGCCATTGAATTTGGCAAGCAGCATGGTCTTATATAATGATTTTTTAAAATATAGTCGTTCAATGTTTAGGTTCCTCTAACGAAGGAAACAGCATTTTTCCTTATTCTTTTTGTTTTCTTTTTTAGTTGAAAAAACTTTACTTATAACCTTTGATTTTTCACCATTTTTGTAATTAAGTACTTAAACTTTAAAAAGTGTCAATTTAGGGTATCAATCTTTCAATTTTTTTCAATTTAAACCCTTTGTTAAAATTTTCCGTTAAATCCTGCCGAAATTCCTCAAAATACATATATCTTCTTTTTTTTTTTTTTGGAAAAAAATGAAAAAATTGCAAGGATTTAGTTGTTTGTAAGAATTTAACAGAATTTACAAAAATACCCATACTTCAATCTTTGAAAATTTTTATATATTTTTTTTATTAAAAAAAAAGTATTTTGAAAATTTTGATAGGATTTAACGAAAAATTATAACGGATGGTTGAATTTGAAAAAAAAAATTGAAAGATGGATACTATAAATTGATAATTTTTAAAGTTTGAGTACTTAATTGTAAAAGTGATGAAAGATCA
Organism: Alnus rubra; assembly: GCA_028654335.1. Lineage (NCBI taxonomy): Eukaryota > Viridiplantae > Streptophyta > Magnoliopsida > Fagales > Betulaceae > Alnus > Alnus rubra. The sequence goes on along the minus strand of JAJPGS010001460.1, from coordinate 391,941 downwards.
GGAGTTATAAGTTAAAGTTTCCATTTTTCTTGTTTTCTTTTTTCAAAACAAAAACCTTAACAAATAACTTAAATCATAAAACATTAAAAATTAGAGGAAAATACAATTTACCTGCGGAAGTTTGACAACTTTTTCAAATGGCCTCTGATGTTTTAAAAGTTGCAATGTACCTAACACAAGTTGCCAAAATTCTCAATGTGACCAATCCGTTAGTGAATGCCGTCTTTTTTAACTGAAATTATATATTGAAAAGAATTAAATGCCCTTTAAAAAAATATGAGAAAAAAAGAAGAAAAAAAGTGTGGACATAGCTAGCTCCATGGGCCAAAAGGGGTGGCTCGGACACCCCCATCCGGCAGGAATGGGGGTGGCTAGGGCCAAATCGGCCACCCCATTTTTTTTATTTTTTTAAACAAGGGCAATTTGAGAATTAATATATATATATATATATATATATATATATATATATATATATATATATATATGGGGTAGTTTTCTAATATTTTGTAAAACAAATGCACATATTGCTATAAATTAATGTCGGGACTCGGGAGGAAGAACAAGATTCATAACTTAAATGGGAAATGGCAAATGGCAATCCTTCCTTCCTTCCTTCCCATCATTTAGGAGATCTATTTCTGTCTGTTAATGTTATATAAAGGATCAAAATTATTTTATCTTGATAGGAAAAATAGTCCACGCTCAAAATTACCGGTTTTCATAGACCTTATTTATAAATTATGTTTAGTTTATTTGCTAATTATTTTTATTTTATTGTGTATTTGCTTGATGAAATGTGTTATTTACACACCTTAGTGTACACCAAAGTAAAGTAACGTACAAAAACCATTAGCCTTGCAACTTATTAAAAAATAAATAAAAAGCACCCCCTCACACTAAAAATCTTGGCTCCAACCCTACGGTGATGACAGTTTGACGATGACAATGGAGTTATTGACTTGTTGTAGTCAAGATAAAAGTAAGGGTTAATGACGTCATAAATTTGGGACTATTCATTTAAAATAAAAATAGCAAGTATTAAAAGCTATTGCACTTTCTTGTTGTAGTAGTAGTAGTAGTACCGACCCGATCTCAATCCAGTCAAAGCATAGTACATCTGATTCTGAGCTGATGCAACCTAATTAGCTACCGTATTGAAGATGAGAAATGATTTTTGCATTATTCTTCTATAATTTTAATTATTATTTTTTTTTTTTATGATTAATTATTAGATTTGTTTTCCTAAAAGTAAGCCTTAAATATTCAATGATTATTTTTAAAAAATAGTAATTAAAATTATGCAAAAATTATATAAGAGTTATACAAAAAAATATTAGTCATTACAATGAATACCTTGTAGACCGAATACCATATATAGTCGCAACTGTACGTACGGCACAACAAGAGTAGTCCTTATCAGTGTCAGTGTTAACACCAAAATTTCTTAAATTCAACTTAAGTTGATGTCGCACAAAAATTAAATTGAGAGTACATAAAATTTTGTTCTCCGTTTTGGGTAAATTTATTTTAGGTATAATTACACTATTGGTCCCTGAATTAGTTTAAATTATAAATCAATCTATGTGGTACAAAAAGTTTATGGAGGGTTTTTGTGGTAAACTATAATTACGAATCACTCCCTAAACCCATTTTTCCTCCACCAAGTTAACAGAGTCCGTTAGTTTGCCATGTCATACCTAATAGACCATTAATCATATATATTATATAGTTGCAACTGTACGTACGGCACAACAAGAGTAGTCCTTGTCACTTGTCAGTGTCACTGTCACTGTCACCACCAAAATTTCTTAAATTGAACTTAAGTTGATGTCGCATCAAAATTAAATTGAGAGTTTGAAAAATTTTGTTCTCCATTTTTTTGTAAATTTATTTTAAGAATAATTACACTACCGGTTCCTGAATTAGCTTAAATTATGAATCATTTTATGTGGTACAAAAGATTTATGGAGGATCATTGTGGTAAACTATAATTGCGAATCACTCTCTGAACCCGTTTTTCGTCCACAAAATTAATAGAATCCGTTAGTTTGCCACGTCATACCTAATAGATCGAAGACCATATATATTATATAGTCGCAACTGTACGTACGACACAGCAAGAGTAGTCCTTGTCACTTGTCAGTGTCACTGTCACCACCAAAATTTCTTAAATTGAACTTAAGTTGATGTCGCACCAAAATTAAATTGAGAGCTCATAAATTTTTTTTCCTCTATTTTGGGTAAATTTATTTGAGGAATAATTACCCTACTGGTCCCTGAATTAACTTAAATTACGAATCACTTTATGTGGTACAAAAAGTTTATTAAGGGTCATTGTGGTAAACTATAATTACGAATCACTCCCTGAACCCGTTTTCCGTCCACCAAGTTAACAGAATCCGTTAATTTGCCACATCATACCTAATAGACGTAGATCATATATATTATATAGTTCAACTGTACGTACGGCACAACAAGAGTAGTCATTGTCACTTGTCAGTGTCAGTGTCACTGTCACCACCAAAATTTCTTAAATTGAACTTAAGTTGATGTCGCATCAAAATTAAATTGAGAGTTCGAAAAATTTTGTTCACCATTTTGGGTAAATTTATTTTATGAATAATTACACTACTAGTTTCTAAATTAACTTAAATTACGAATCACTCTATGTAGTATGATGTGTGTTTTAAATAGTACTCGCAAGCGCACGAATCGTTTGCAATATAGTGTGTGCAAGTGCGAGGTCGAATCCACAGGGAAATGGTCAAATATTAGTGTCTTGCTTAATCAACCCCATTTTAACCTAGTTCCAAAGGTTTGTGAATTGATTCAAGAACAAAATACTAACTAAAAGAGATGGAATGAAATATGCAAATTAAAAGAAACTAAGGCTAAGGAATTCACCAAACCAAATCCTACAACTCACACTCTTGGTTTCCACTTGAACACCCAAAGAACATTAAGTTTAGGGTGTCATTCAAGTTTCTTAACCATAAACCCGAGAACCATTAAATGAATCCAACTCATAGACAAATCACAAAGAGTACCAATTGAAATCAAAACATCCAATGTATCATTCAATCACAATGGATATCATCATTCAAACCGATAAAACAATGTATTCATCGGTTGAAACACATAAAATGTCCTCTTTCCACCACTAACCACATTCATTACAAAAGATAAAGCTTTAAATGAAGGAACTTGAACAACTAATATGATATATCATTAAATGTGCAAGTGGTACACCAAGATTGTGAGTGTCATCAATGGAAAGGTTTCATCCTCAACCCTAGTTGAGGTTACTAGCCTTCCATGACTAAGAACACCACAAGAAAATGATGAACAACCATGGAAATTAAAGAAAAGCTTTACAAAGAAAAGTATCTGAAAATAAAACTACTGAATACACTACAAGATGCACGAATTAAACCTATCTACTGAATTTCTGCTCTACTTACTCTATTCTCTCCTCTTCCAACAAGGAAGCATGGCTATGGCTTTTATAGAAGAAAGCTAGGCTATAAATGACCATCTACCCTCCTCTAGGGTTCCTCTGCTGCTAGAGACAACCAAACACGAAACCAGCGTGTTCTGCAGCGAAAATCAGAGGGAGGACTACTTTTTGGCTTCTGATTGGGCGTTCTGGCGCGCTCTGCAAAAGCAGTTTCTGGGAAATTTCGATCGATCGACTTTTATTTGATCGATCGACTTCGGGCAAATTTCGATCGATCGAATTTTAAGTTCGATCGATCGACTTTTCAGGGTCTCCGAATTTCCAGTTATTTCCTTATAAATTTGTCATTCCCTCTTATTGTCCTACAGAAACAGAAAACACAAAAACTAACCAAAATATTAGAAAATAACAAGGCTAAAGGTCTAACTAATGCAAATCAAGGGGTCAAATACACCATATTTGCACTCATCAAATACCCCCAAACTTACATTTTGCTAGTCCTTAGCAAAAACAAAATGAAAAACAAAATCAAAGCATGAAACATAAGTCCTCTTTCGTGGGAGAAACGATTGCATTTAGCATATGCAACAAGCCTTTTAAACCCCTAGGACTCCCTAGTGGACGAGTGAAGTTCGTGAGGGTTTGCCAGAAATGTACCCACAAACATTGAAATGCCGTATTATCAATTGAGCGAAAATCATCATTCAAACACATGGTTCACACATCATGAGCATGTTTAACAAAATGAATGTCACATTGTCATATTATCAAAAATCGATCAACTCATAGATGAAAATTGAGACAACACATGTTCAAAAGTGTAAGGTGTGAATAACATAGAGTCATGGGGCTTTGATTTTCCTCAAAGCACATATATCCAAAAATTGCAGGACTTCCGTCAAATAACCAAGGCTTATCTTACATTCATTATTATTTATTATTATTTGTGTCGGCTGTGCAATGTTGACTCCTTTAAGCTTTCTAATTGACCTATGTAAAAGTGTTGGGCCAGTGACTCCCAAACCAGATGGTCTTAGGGCACTAGATGTAAAAACATCCCTAAGGGCTTAATTACTCAAGTCAAAAAGGCTACGAAGTCAAACTAGCCAAACAATCATACAAGCTGAAATTCTCATCTTTTTACGCGAACACCCAATGCTTAATGAGGCAAGGGGCCCGGTTACTTAATGAAAAATCAAATTGGTGATATTATTCTAAGCATTTTTTTTTTATTTTATATATATATATCAATAAGCCATCCTACAAATCTCACGACACATAAATTTTAATTCAAATCTCATACCCCACAGAAACAAATGCTAATGTGCTTGTGATGAACAGTTTAAACATGTCAAGTCTCTCTAATCCAAAGATGAGTCAAAAGGTCTCAGATTTTAATGATATGCAAAATTCAACATTTTAAACAAACCAATGAGATGCAAACTATAGTAAGATGTAACCATGCTCAACTAACAATAAAACATTTTTTTTTTTGAATGAGTATTAACAAGGCAACACAACAAGAATTAAATGAAAACAGACAGAAATGTCTACCCCACCCCCAAACTAGAATAACACATTGTCCCAATGTGGCTAGAGATACAATACCGAAGGGTGATGCAAGTTGGGCTCACTGTAAGAGAAGCACTCCCCCAAACTTGAATGGCGGACACTGCCCTGAAAATCACAACTAATACACAAGAAAATCAAATGATAGGGAAAAATGATGATGAGGGTTGCCTCCCACAAGCGCTAAGTTTTCAGTCTTCAGCCAGACTTTCCATCATGACGACAATCACTCCGAGTAACTCGGGTCCTCTAAAGGGTCGTCTCAACCTCCGAGCTCTGTAACTCCAAAAATGGCTTCAGTCGTTGCCCGTTCACCTTGAACGTGCTGCCATTTCTTAGATCCTCAATCTCAATAGCCCCATAGGAAAACACTGATCGAACTATGAAAGGGCCTGTCCATCGATATCGGAGCTTCCCTGGGAACAGATGCAGGCGTGAATTGTAAAGAAGGACTTTCTGACCGGGCTCAAAAGATCGTCTCAATATGTTCTGGTCGTGAGCCTTCTTCATCCGTGCTTTGTACATCCTAGCATAGTCATAGTCATCGTTCCTCAGCTCTTCCAATTCATTGAGTTGGAGCTTCCTCTGTGAGCCAGCCTTTGTGAGATCGAAATTTAGCTGCTTAATGGCCCAGTAGGCTCTATGCTCCAACTCCACAGGCAGATGGCATGCTTTCCCGTACACGATACGGTAAGGTGACATGCCAATCGGTGTCTTGAACGCTGTCCGGTATGCCCATAATGCATCGTTCAACCGGAGAGACCAATCTTTCCTTGACGGGTTCACCGTCTTCTCCAAAATCCTCTTGATCTCTCTGTTTGAAACCTCCACTTGTCCACTCGTCTGAGGGTGATAAGGAGTGGCAACTTTGTGCGTGATGCAATATTTCTTCATCAGCTGTTCGAAGACCCGGTTGCAGAAGTGCTTTCCTCCATCACTAATAATTGCTCGAGGAGTACCAAAACGAGCAAATATAGTGTCTTTTAAAAACTGGACCACAACTCGGTGGTCGTTGGTCTTGCAAGCAACTGCCTCTACCCATTTGGACACGTATTCCACAGCAACCAAAATGTACAGATAGCCGAAGGAGTTTGGGAAAGGTCCCATGAAATCAATGCCCCATACATCGAAAATCTCAACAATAAGAATCGGGTTGAGGGGCATCATATTTCGACGTGAAATACTCCCTAGCTTCTGACAGCGCTCGCATGCAACACAATAAGTGTGAGCGTCTTGAAAGATGGTAGGCCAGTAAAATCCGCACTGTAAAATCTTTGCAGCAGTCTTCTTCGCACTGAAGTGGCCTCCACAGGCATGATCATGACAGAAGGAAATGACACTAGATTGGTCAGGCTCGGGAATGCATCTCCTAATGATCTGATCGGGACAATACTTGAACAAGTAAGGATCGTCCCAGAAAAAATTCTTCACCATGGACATAAATTTGGACTTATCTTGCCGTCCCCAATGCAAAGGCATTTGACCGGTGACAAGATAGTTTACTATGTCAGCAAACCATGGTGAGTGAGCCTGAGCAATATGCATCAACTGCTCATCGGGGAAGGTCTCAGAAATGGGGGCGGCTTCTTCCGTGAAGTCCACGGTAATCCTCGAGAGATGATCAGCCACCACGTTTTCGGAACCCTTCTTGTCCCGAATCTCAATGTCGAACTCTTGTAAGAGCAAAATCCACCGGATGAGGCGAGATTTAGCATCCTTTTTGGAAAAAAGATACTTCAATGCCGCGTGATCTGAGTAGATGATGACTTTCGATCATAATAGGTAGGATCGAAACTTATCCAGAGCAAAAACAACTGCCAGCAGCTCCTTCTCAGTGGTCGAATAATTCAGCTGGGCGTCGTTCAGAGTCCGACTAGCATAATAAATGACGTGGGGAAGTTTGTCAATGCGCTGCCCCAACACAGCTCCAACGGCGTAATCGGACGCGTCACACATGATCTCGAAAGGTGTACCCCAGCTTGGGGGCCGAATGATGGGTGTGGACGTCAGAATTGCCTTCAAGGCCCCAAATGCCTTCTTACAATCTTCATCAAAAATGAAAGGGGCCTCCTTCACCAACAGTTTGCACAGGGGCCGGGCGATCTTGCTGAAATCCTGAATGAATCGCCGATAGAATCCTGCATGGCCCAGAAAAGAGCGAACCTCTTTCACCGTCCGTGGGGGAGGAAGGTTGGATATCAGATCTACCTTCGCCTTGTCGACTTCAATCCCCCGACGAGAGATGACGTGCCCGAGCACGATTCCTTGTTGCACCATGAAATGGAACTTCTCCCAATTGAGCACTAGGTTCTTCTCTTTACACCTCTCCAAAACCAACGTGAGGTGGTGCAAACACTCCTCAAAAGATGACCCGAAAACTGAAAAGTCGTCCATAAACACTTCCAGAAAACGCTCCACCATATCAGAAAAGATGCTGATCATGCACCGCTGGAACGTAGCGGGTGCATTGCATAAGCCAAAGGGCATGCGTCGATAGGCGAACGTTCCGAACGAACAAGTGAAGGTCGTCTTCTCTTGGTCTTCAGGGTCCACAGGGACCTGGTTATATCCAGAATAACCGTCCAAAAAGCAATAATACTCGTGCCCGGCCAACCGCTCCACCATTTGGTCAATGAACGGAAGAGGAAAGTGATCTTTCCTGGTGGCGGTGTTCAGCTTGCGGTAGTCAATGCAGACTCTCCATCCAGACTGTACTCGAGTTGGAACCAACTCACCTTCCTTGTTCTGCACGACTATAACTCCAGCTCGCTTGGGCACGACATGAATGGGGCTCACCCATTTGCTGTCAGAGATAGGGTAGATGATGCCAGCATCTAACAACTTGATGACTTCTCCTCTGACGACTTCTTGGATGGTCGGGTTGAGCCTTCTCTGTGGCTCCCTCGATGGCTTGGTGTCTTCTTCCAAGTGTATCCTATGCATCACCACCGAGGGGCTGATTCCCTTAATGTCTTCAATGGTCCAGCCTATAGCTTCCTTATGCTCCCTCAAGACATCTAACAACCTCTCCTCCTGAGCGGTGTGTAGATCTGAAGCTATGATTACAGGCAAAGTCTCTGCTGGACCGAGGAACTTATACTTGAGATTGTCCGGTAAGGGCTTAAGTTCCTTCTTTGGTGGCTCAGGTACTGCTGCCTCCTCTTCCTTCTTGCTCTCCAGAGGAGCAAACTCCAAGACAGCATTTGCTTGCTCAAGCAGGACATCCAAGTCCAGATCCTCTCCAAATTGAGCAAGGCATGCTTCCAGGGGGTCTTGAATGCTTGATTCTTCAATGCTTTCCTCCAGGATTTCCTCTATCAAGCAGACATTGTTGATCTCATCACACTCCCTCGGCTGTTTGCTGATGGTGAAAATGTTTAGCTCTACCGTCATGTTGCCGAAAGAGATCTTCATTACCCTCGTTCTACAGTTGATCAGGGCGTTAGCCGTAGCTAAGAATGGTCGCCCTAGGATTACCGGTATCTGAACTCCAACGTTCTGTACCGGCTCGGTGTCAAGCACTATGAAATCCACGGGGAAGTAAAACTTATCCACCTTAATCAAAACATCCTCCACTATTCCCCGTGGTATCTTCACTGACCGATCAGCCAATTGCAATGTCATGGAGGTGGGCTTCAATTCTCCTAATCCTAATTGCAGGTAAACTGAATAAGGTAGGAGATTTACGCTGGCTCCAAGGTCAAGCAGGGCCTTCTCAATGTGGCTGACTCCTATTGTGCAAGAGATGGTAGGACATCCAGGGTCCTTGTACTTGATGGGCAGCCTGTATTGGAGGATGGAGCTGACTTGCTCGGTCAAATAAACTTTCCTCGGGACATTGTTCCTCCGCTTGACGGTGATTAAGTCCTTCAAGAACTTGGCGTAAGACAGCACTTGCTGGATGGCATCCAAGAACGGAATGTTGATCTGCACTTGTTTGAATACCTCCCGAATGTCCTCGAATGTTCCTCCTTTCTTGGGCGCGAGAAGTCTATCAGGGTAAGGCGCCCTAGGTATAAACGGCCTAGGAGGAGGAGTCTCTACGGTCGGAGCTAATGGCTCGGCATCTCTCTTCTCGACGCTCCTGCTTCCTTGTTCTCCTTGTGCAGCAGGGTTCTCCTTTGGGTGAACCACTAGGTTGTCCACTTGTTTCCCTGATCTAAGGGTGACAACGGCTTGCACATGCTCCTGTAGATGCACTGCATTTGATGATCCTCCCTCATGAAACTGCAACTTCGGATTCGGCACAGGCTGACTAGGGAGCTTTCCCTTCTCTCTCTCCCCCAGGTGACTAGCAATTTGCCCGATCTGGGTCTCCATCTTGGCAATAGCTTGAGTGTTCACCATGGTAGCATTCTTCACGTCATTGATGGATTGGCCGGTAATCTGGATGAAGGCCTTAAGAGTGTCTTCCAACGAAGATTGTGAAGAAGAGGCAGGGGCTTGAGTGGGGGACTGGTATGATGGTGCTGGCTGGGCTGGACGGCTTTGATGGTGAACCGGCTGATGAAATCTAAGGGGGTATTGAGTATGAGATTGGTGAGGAGCTCCCCCTTGAGCCATAGGCTGGTTCTGCTTCCAAGAAAAGTTAGGGTGGTTCCGCCACCCTGGATTGTATGATTCGGAGAAAGGTCCATTGGCTTGCTTTCGATAATCGTTGAAAGCGTTCACTTGCTCCATTGGTGATTCGACAAAAGCTGGCAATGATGGGCAAGTCTGTGCTAAGTGCAAAGGACTAGCACAGATGGAACAGCAGTCAACATGGAATGAGTTGGCAGCATTCATGGATTTGCTAACAACTAGGGCTTCGACCTTTTTGGTAAGGGCATCTATCTTCATTTTTAATTCTATATCCTCCTTAACCTCATAGATGCCTCCCTTTTTCTGAATGCGAGCAGCTCTATCTCGACAGCTTGAAAAATCCCACTGTTGAGAATTGTCGGATAACTGATCTAAGGTCCTATACGCTTCCTCTCCCGTCAAACTTAGAAATGCGCCTCCATTCATTGACTCGATCATGCTACGATTGGATTGAGTTAATCCTTGATAGAAAAATTGCACCAGTCTCCATTTCTCGTATCCATGTGGAGGGCACTTGATCAGCATATCTTGAAATCTCTCCCAACTCTAAGAAAATTTCTCATCTTCCTCTTGAGTAAATGAACTTATTTCCTTCCTACACTCATTATTGACTTTGGACATGGGGAAGAATTTGTTGTAGAACTTGTTGAGCAAGTTCTCCCAAAAAGTGATGGAACCAGGCATGTTTGAATCCAACCATGCTTTGGCCCTATCATGAAGTGAGAAAGGGAATAGCCTAAGATGCACAGACTTTTCATAAAAATTTTGAAATTTGAAGGTGGCACAGATATCTTTGAATTTCTTCACATGGCTATAAGGATTTTCGAGGTCCAAGCCATGGAATGCGGGTAGGAGTTGAATGACATGAGGCTTGAGGTCAAAATGAGTGGCATTGGTTGGGGGTAACACGATACATGAAGGAGAATTTGTTGCAACGGGTGCAAACAAATCCCTAAGTGTTCTAGTATGATCCACGTTTTCTCCCCGATTCCTCTCATTTTCATTTGCATGCATGTTATCTCCCATCTCAACAGAATTTCTAAGATTTCTCCTAAGAGTTCTTTCAATTTCAGGATCTAAAGATGTCAAGTCTAAGTTCAATGATCTTCTACCAAGCATACACCAAACATACACAAATGTTTAATCCAAAGAAAACAATCAAACAAAAATAAAGAAAACAATTTGCTAATAGGGAACAAAGTTCTCCAAAGTACAATCTAGGTTAATTCCCTGGTAGGTGAGGGGGGTCACAATGGACACACTTAAATCCCAAGACCAATCCTTGCCAGAATTCACCTTGTCATTGCCCTTAGATTGCTAAGTACCCTTACTAGCAAAATATTTTTCCTTTTTTTTTTTTGGTTCAAAATAAAACAAATTGAGGATAATATAAAACACAAACTAAACAGAATATGAACTAAGCTATAATGAACCAAAAGGAAATTTAAACAAACAACAAAATACTATTAAAACAGAAACAAATTATGAACAAAAAAAAATGAACAAAATGGACTAAAAGAAGTTCTGGAACAGAGATACTTACCTAGTTCCGAGCTGCTGCTGTGCAGAAAATCGTTCGATCGAAGTATATTTCGATCGATCGAGAGTCGATCGATCGAATATATTGTCGATCGATCGTCTTTTTATAGTGCAGATTCTAAGTCGACCGATCGAAAGTCGATCGATCGAATTTATTTTCGATCGATCGATTCTTCAGGGCACCCAGTAAGTTGCAGAAGCTGCAGAACAGATCCGGGAAAAACAAAGAAAAGACTTAGAATGCAGAACAGAAGCTAAACAACAGTAAAAATGAAACAAAAATCTATCTAACTAGTAGAAAAACAAAATCAATCAAACAAAAACCAATTTTTGAACCGATTTCCCCGGCAACGGCGCCAAAAACTTGATGTGCAAATTTTAATACTCGCAAGCGCACGAATCGTTTGCAATATAGTGTATGTGCAAGTGCGAGATCGTATCCACAGGGAAATGGTCAAATATTGGTGTCTTGCTTAATCAACCTCATTTTAACCTAGTTCCAAAGGTTTGAGAAATGATTGAAGAACAAAAGACTAAATAAAGGAGATGTAATGAAATATGCAAATTAAAAGGAACTAAGGTTAAGGAATCCTCCAAACCAAATCCTACAACTCACACTCTTGGTTTCCACTTGAACACCCAAAGAACATTAAGCTTAGGGTGTTATTCAAGTTTCTCAACCATAAACCCAAGAACCATTAAATGAATCCAACACATTAACAAATCACAAAGAGTACCGAATTGAAATCAAAACATCCAATGTATCATTCAATCACAATGGATATCATCATTCAAACCGATAAAACAATGTATTAGTCGGTTGAAACACATAAAATGTCCTCTATCCACCACTAACCACATTCATTGCGAAAGATAAAGCTTTAAATGAATGGAACTTGAACAACTAACATGATATATCATTAAATGTGCAAGTGGTACAGCAAGATTGTGAGTGTTATCAATGGAAAGGTTTCATCCTCAACCCTAGTTGAGGTTACTAGCCTTCCATGACTAAGAACACCACAAGAAAATGATGAACAACCATGGAAATGAAAGAAAAGCTCTACAAAGAGAAAGTATCTGAAAATAAACTACTGAATTACACTACAAGAAGCACGAATTTAAACCTATCTACAGAGTTTCTGCTCTATTCTTTCCTCTCCTATTCTCTCTTCTACTCCCTCAACAAGGGGATGGCTATGGCTTTTATAGAAGAAAAGCCATGGCAAGAAATGACCCCTCTACCCTCCTCTAGGGTTCCTCTGCAGCTAGAGACAACCCCAAACACGAAACCAGCGTGTTCTGCAGCGGAAATCAGAGGGAGGACTGCTTTTTGGCTTCTGATTGGGCGTTCTGGCGCGCTCTGCAAAAGCAGTTTCTGGGAAATTTCGATCGATCGAAATAAAAGTCGATCGATCGACTTCGGGCAAATTTTCGATCGATCGACTTTGTCAGGGTCTCCGAATTTCCAGTTATTTCCTTATGAAATTTGTCATTCCTCTCTTATTGTCCTACAGAAACAGAAAACACAAAAACTAGCCAAAACATTAGAAAATAACAAGGCTAAAGGTCTAACTAATGCAAATCAAGGGGTCCAAATACACCATATTTGGCACTCATCACTTAGCATCTTGGTCTATGAGCTCCATTACTTTTGCATTTGCCAATAAAACTTGTAGTGGCGATTGAATTGAGAAAGATATTGGTGTTGGAATCCACTTGTCACCCTATATTCAGATATCTCTCTCATCCGAATATGTTGGCTAGCACCTTGGATATCAATTTATAAATCACATTATAGAGGCTAATTGGGCGAAATTCCGAAACAAGTGTGGGTTTCTTCACCTTAGGAATAAGAGCGATATTTGTGGCATGAATTGTCTCATCAAGGTGACCAAAATTTAGGAAGCTAAGAATAACCGTACATACCTCCCCTCCAACTGTCGCCCAATTTTGTTGGTAAAACCCAGATGTGAACCCGTCTGGCCCAGGTGCTTTCAATGGCTGCATTTGACTCAGAGCATGACTGATCTCGTCCACAGTGCATTCGGACAGAAGCTGTGAACTCATCTATGGGCTCACATTATTTTTAATTGCATGGATACAGTCACCAATGTTATCCAGCTCTGCTATAGTAAATAAATTATGATAGTAATGGATAAAAGCACTTGTAATACCGCCGTTAGAAGTACAAAAACGACCATTTTCATCGAGGATCTGTGAAATTAGATTACCTTTTTTTCTTTGATTGGCGCAAGCATGAAAATATTTTGTATTGCGGTCGCCATGTTTAAGCCAATTCTCCTTTGCTCGCTGCATCCATTTCAAATCATCTTGTTCCATCAGCACATGCAGCTCATCTTGAAGGTGTTTTATCCCATCTACATATGTTGGTCCATCCTTCTGTTGTACCTCAACTAAATCCTTTGTCTTTTTCCTGACGATTTTCGCCATTGAGTGCACTGTTTTTTTAACCCATTGCTGAAGTGTTTTTTGATATCTGTTGAGCTTCCTTTGCACGACTCTCCACATGTTTCCATGTATGGGCCGTTCTTGCCAAGTTTTCTTACCACCTCCTTGTAGTCTGCATACATGCCCCATCCAGCCTCAAACCGAAAAGCATCTCCCTTGTTCCATCTATGTGCTCTCGCTTGAGAAAAAGATATGAGAATAGGATTATGATTTGAGCTTCTACATGCTAGAACTAACACCTCCACAACACCAAAAATCTCCCACCACTCCTTATTTGCTACAGCTCGGTCTAATCATTCATTAGCAAAACCATGATTTGTTCTCCCATTATTTCAAGTAAATTTTGAGCCATGAAAACCCAGATCACACAGTTGACTATCTTCCAATGCCTTTTTGAAATCCTCCATCTGACAATTCGGTTTGGAAGCCGCACCTCTTTTTTTTGACAAATTTAAAATCTCATTAAAGTCACCAATACACAGCCATGGGAGTGGGCAAAACTGAGTAAGATATCACAGCAAAGCCCAGGCCTCCTTTCGTTTTGCTACCTCTGGATGTCCATAAAATCCTGTAAATTTCCATTCCAAACCATCACGATCCAATTTAATCATAGCATTTATATGTCATCAACTATAATTTTGGATGGTTACATGAGCTTCTTCCTTCCAAAAGAGGGCTAAACCGCCACTCCTACCCACACAATCCACCACAAACATGCCATCAAAACCTAATTTATTCTTCAAAAAACAAATTTTGTTATTCATCATTTTGGTTTCCATAAGAAAAACCAAAGTGGGTCTCTTCTCATTCACCATAAGGTAACGATCGCGAACTGTCTGAGGGTTCCCAAGCCCCTGACAATTCCAACTTAGGGCACTCATAATGAGTGGTGAGGCTGGACTCCAGCCGCCATCAAATCAATTTTAGTCTTTGCAAAATCCACTACGTGCACCTTTCCTTTTTCTTTTTTCTTTTTTTCCACTGCCCATCACCAAACTCTCTGTTTCATGTCCTTCTAGGCGCTTTTTTCCTATCAGAGTCCTGCCATCCTTTGTCATAAAAGAGTGTTGAGAAACTGTTTGAGACCCCTTTTCCATCTCTTCGTAGTAGAATAAATAGACTCATTCAACACATTACCCACAGCCAGAGGAGAGAAATCCATGGATTGGGAATCTTCTGAATTCACATTTATTTTGCCATAAGTGATCAGCTGATTTGCCCCCACTGCACCGTGTGATGCCATATCTCCTACGGGCATTTGGGTGTCTTGCTTCGATGGTAAAAGATCTACGTCAGAAAAAGGAAAAAAGAAAAAGAAAAGAAAAGAAAGACAAAAGCTCATGAAAAAAGCTTTGTTCTCTCTCCTTAGAGCCCCCTCTGTCAGTCTTTATGAGATTTGATCTTCCGGTGTCAGTCTTTTGTGAGATTTGATCTTCTAGTGTCAGTCTTTTATTATATTTGTTTCGTCCAGTAGCTTCACTGTACTAAGAAACTTTCCTTCTTAAACACTTCATTTCTTACTTCTCCACTCTTCTCTTTTTACACACTTTCTCTCTCTCTCTTTCCCGGTCTACCACTTTCCTCTAGCCATGAATCAAGATCAGCTTGATCTTCAAGCTCTAATTGAAGAAACTAAAGCCTTAAGGTGGGATTCTCCTGAACAACTTGGTGTTGAAGATAATCTTCCGGGTCATGAGGGTTTCACTCTCATAGGTAAGATTATCTCTTTTAAACCACTTCATGCTCAGCTTGTTCGCACCACAATGGCCTTTGCTTAGAACTTTTCCTCCCCTCTTGCTATGGAGACGTTAGCCCCAAATAAGTTCCTCTTTGCTGTTCCATTACAAAGCGCCGTGTAGATCATATAATCCAGCAGGGGCCCTGCCGCCCTAGAATACACATGGTTCCCTTCTGATTCTACAGCCATGGTCTCCTTACTTAGCATTGGAGGAGGTTGATCCACACTCATGTTCGTTCTGGATTCAAGTGCATGGGTTGCCCAGGCATAACATGAATCTTCGGAATGTTGTTTGAATTAGAAAAGCTCTTGGGAAAACGGCTTAGGGTGGAAATCAACACAGACCTACCTTTGGTTTGGGGCTTCCTCATTCCTCGTCCAGACAAGGATCCTCTCTGGGTAAGTTTTAAGTATGAAAGGCTGGAGGATTATTGTTCTCTATGTGGCCTTATAGGTCATAGAAATTTTAATTGTCCTACGGCAAACTCAGTTATTCCCATGGAGAATTTTGGGATGTCACTCAAGGCCATGGCTTTTACAAGCCCTTGTCCTGTTTCAACAGGGGTTTTTGAGGCTTCCGATTCAGGAACCATGTCTGGTGTGTTTCCACCGGCAATCCATGTTCTCTCCAATTCCAGCAATAGCAGTGGTTGCACCTCAGGCCAAATTATCAAAGCGTCTTTTGCTCACCACGTGGCATCTCCCTATCAAAGCTTTAGGCCTTTAGCTGGATCCTCTTGCCACATAGCCCTGAAATCCAATCCGTTGATCTTGGCCATTCACAGATGGACACGTCCGCAGCTGCATGGAATCCTCCCACGCAGAATCCGACACCCTACTCACTGTCTACTAAAGGTAAGTCTCTCATGTATGCCACATCTCCGACAAAATCAATCTTGCCTTATCCTTTAATAAATGCATATGATTTTGCTTATCCGGTCTTATTCCTACCCAAGCACACTGTCACCCAAATCCAATCCAATCTAATCTAGTTCATTTTGAACCACCTCAATCAGCCCAATTCCAGGACTTTCTTTCTCATTGGGCCAATATTCCTCAAAAGCCAACTTCTTTTAAAAGGACAGGCCTTTCTGTCACAGTATATCCCTTTTAAAAAAAAATACAGATCCCATGATTCTACCTACTGACTTCCCAAAGCCCAACCTAACAAAAATCCAATCCTCACCTATCATATCCCAACCCTCACAATCTCAATCAAGCCCAATATCACCCATATCCATTTCTTCATCTGGACCAATCATCTCCCTTAGCCAAAGCCCTAAACTGATCAGTCCATCTCCTCATCCCATCTGTAACAAAAAAATCCACTCGCCCATAAAAAATGCTTTCCCGCTTTCCTCCTTTTTTTCCTACGTCTCCATCTCCATCTCCATCCAGCCAACCCTCTTCCCCCTCCCATGGCTTTGGGTTTCTTCCCCTCCCCTGGCACCTTCTCCCCCACTGTCCCCAGATATCCCATTTATCAAAAAAAAAAGTGTCCCACATACACTAAAGACACCGAGCCTATTGCCTTTTTAAAGAAATCCAAAGTCAATTGAAAAGTCTCAATTTGACTCTCCTTCCCAAATGGAATTGGCTGCTATCTTTTTAACTACAAAGCAATATTCAACTTCACCTATGGAAACTAGTGCTACACCCCCTTTCCAACCTTGTCTAACTGAACTATCACTAGATCTCACTCACTTTGGATCAAATTATGGGTTTCTGAACAGGCTAGGGAAAATAGCTCCTCCACCTGTACAAGTGATCATAACTACTCAGGCACTGATGGTGGATCCTCCCCCCATCTACCGTAGGTTTCTTACATCATCAAGTGGGAGAAAATTGTTTAATCTGGCTATCTATTCTGATGTTTCTTAGAAGGTCTCAAGTTCTGCATCAACTGCATCTTCTACTTCTACAAAGGTGTACCCAGCAGGGCCACCTCCTCCACCATAAAGCTATTATCTTGGAACTGTTGAGGGCTGACCCATGCCTCGGCAGTTCATAGCTTAAGGGTCAAGGCTAGAAAGCTTTCACCTGATGTAATATTTTTGACAAAAAAAAAAAAAAAAATCTCTTGCTACTGCTTGTTTAATCTTAAACCAACTGGTTTTTTTTGTTTTTTTTTGTTTATGTCCACTGCCCCTCCTACTGGTTCTAAGGGAGGCCTTTTGTTGGCATAGCACAATGATGTGAATTTTGCTTGCTTTCTGAATACTGAAAATATGATAAACGCTTGGTGCTACTTGGATCCTTCTAATAAACCACGGTTGTTGTCTTGTATATATGGCCCCCCTTACAGAAAAAATAAATGTGTTTTTTGGGATTCTATCGCAAAAATAGGTGAATTTTATAATGGTGCTTGGTTGTGTATAGGAGATTTTAATATAATAGTAGATCAATCTGAAAAATTTGGTGGGCGCCCTTTTGTTTGCTCATCCGCTGATCCATTCCGTCTGTTTATAAATAATAATGAAATGGTAGATTTAGGTTTTTTTGGTAATCCCTTTACTTGGTCCAATAATAGAGATGGTGTTCATCTTTTTAAAGAAAGATTAGATAGAGTTTTAGCCTCACCCCAGTGTATACATCTGTTTCCATATTTTTCTATACAACATCTCCCTACCATCACCTTTAACCACAATCACTTGCTATTGCAAACTACTACTCCATTATGTTGGTTTATTTTTATTGGCTATATTCTGGTTGACAAAAACACTTCCATATCAAAGCCTTCCATTTCAGGGATCGCTATAACAGGGACACCGTATTTCCAGAATCTTCCAGAAGAATATTGCAGAATATTAATTCTAATATGGAATGGACTTACAAGACATGAATCTGCACAAAATATCTCTAAAGAAGGCAAGTTCCTGCTGAAGGAAATATTTTAGAGACTTTACAGCTCAGAAAGTCGGTTTTACCTACAACCCGTCCAGACGCCCAGATGCCAGAGTCCGGATGCAAGCCACCGAGAGCAAAAGTCCTATGAAGGCCCGAACGATGCAGCAAATGCTGAAGTCTGAGAACAAAAGTCTAGAAAGTCTGGACGGCCCAGCAAACGCGAGCCATAGAAAGCAAAAGTCTGCAAGTAGGTCCAGACGCAAATGTGATGACAGCGGACTGTGGAAGTACTTTATGCAACCGTCCGGACTTTAGGGTTGCATGTCCGGATGCACTTCAGTGATTACTCGAAGTTGTAAGTTGTAGGTCCAGATGCTAGAGACCAGGTTCGGACGCCACCTATGAAATCCGAGTTTGAGTAGAACTAGGTTTTCTTAAGCCTATTTAAAGAGGCTCATAGGTTGTGTACTTATAAGGAATTCAATGTTGAATTATGAGTGTGCTAAGAGATGGTGTTTAGGCAGATATTGTTAGATGTGCTAGCTCTCTTAGAGTTTGTGTGTGATTTGATCAACCATTGAAGTCTAACTTAGGGAGGAGCCTTAAGCTAAAGGAGTCAATTCAAGAACCCTTCAGACAGGCAGTCTGGTTGGGAGTCGTTCATGTATATGTACATGTCAGAGTTCAAGGTACGACTATTGCGATGTGATTTGTGAGTACGACTGTCTTGTAACTAGCTATTTTTTCTTAATAGTGAATTTCTTGGGTTTAGCTGCCCCGGAGTGGTTTTTCTCTTTGTTTAAAGATTTTTCACTTCGTAACCAAAATATATGTGTATACTCTTTCTTGCTTTATATATTTTGCTTGAATGTTTGGTTTTGATCACACACACACACACACACACACACACACACACACACACACACACACACACATTAGAGTCATATTTATTTTTCAATTGGTATCAGAGTTGGTTCACTCGGTTTTTTTTTTTTTTTTTTGGATTAAATTCCTGAGTAAATCCTAGACTCCTATTTGTTTTTATATCATGTCTCTTAATCTTAATTTTGTTCCTGCCTTTGATGGCACGAATTATAATTATTGGAAAGTGAGAATGAAATTCTTTTTAAAATCTATAGACGTTTGACAAATTGTTGAGACTAGGTGGTCCCCACCAAGTATAGCAATCGGCGAATGGACTAGTGTTGAAACTAGTGCTCGTCTTTCCAATGACAAATCCTTACATGCTCTTTGTCAAGTAATTTCACCATCAGAATTCTCACAAATTTCACACTGTGAATCTGCTCAAGAAGCATGGCAAATAATGGAAACCACATATGAAGGCACAAAAATTGTAAAATCTGTCAAACTTCAAATGTTGGTTTCCCAATTTGAAGGAATTAAGATGTCTCTACGTCTATTATTAGCATAGCTTTTCTGTCTACTCCGGGTTGCTTGTAATCTTTCCCTGATCACTACAATCTTCTCACAAGTTTTTTGAACAATCTCTGGCCCTAAAATTTTTCGTTCACCAACCTCATCCCAACAAAGTGGAGTTCTGCATTTCTTTCCATATAAAGACTTGTAAGGAGCCGCCTCAATACTAGCCTAATAACTGTTATTATATGCAAATTCTACCAAAGTAAGTGATCAACCCAACTACCCTTGAAATCTAGGACACAATCTCTTAACATATCTTCTAAAATCTGTATAATCCTTTCTGACTGGCCATCTGTTTGGGGGTGAAATGCAGTGCTGAAATTTAACTTTGTTCCCAAGGCTCTATGCAAGCCACTCCAGAATCTTGAAGTAAAACACGAATCTCGGTCTGAAACAATGGATAATGGCACACCATGCAACCTTATTATTTCCTTAACATAAAGCTGAGCAAATTTATCAAGAGGATAATTCATCCGAACAGGAATGTAATGAGATTACTTTGTTAATCTATCAATAATTACCCAAATTGCATCCTTGACCACTAGGAGCTCTTGGTAAGCCCGGCACAAAATCCATAGATATATGTTCCCATTTCCATTCAGGTATAGAAAGTGGTTGTAACAGGTCTCTGGTGCTTAATTTTAACCTATTGACAAGTTAGACAATGCTCCACAAAATGGGCTATCTCTCTCTTCATACCACTCCACCAATAAGTCACACGAAGATCATGATACATTTTCGTACTACCCGGATGTACCGTATAAGGAGAAAGATGAGCTTCCTCTAAAATTATTCTTTTTATCTCTTAATCATTTGGCGCACACAGCCTATTCCCAAATCTTAAAATTTCGACATCTGATACATTAAATTCAAGTCTTTTTCCATTCTGCACCCCATCTATAATTTTTGTTAACTGTGAGTCACTAGCTTGAGAAGTTTTAATCTTTTCAATCAAAGCAGGTTGCACACTAAGACTAGCTATGCAAGATTAAGAATCACCTGAAATAACTTCAACTTTTAATCTTTCTAGATCAAGCATAATTTGTCTTTGAGTAATCAACATAGCAACATAACCTTCAAAAGATTTCCTACTAAGGGCATCTACCACAACATCAGCTTTGTCGGGGTGATAATTAATATAACAATCATAATCCTTAATCAACTCAAGCCATCTACACTGTCTCATATTCAATTCTTTCTTAGTAAAAAAAATACTTTAGACTTTTATGATGAGTATATATTTCACATTTCTCACCATATAAATAGTGTCTCAAAATTTTTAATGCAAAAACTACGATCGCTAACTCCAAGTCATGTGTCGGATAGTTTTGTTCATAAGGTTTCAACTGACGAGAGGCATATGCTATCACTCTTTCATGTTGCATTAACACACATCCGAAACCCTTGAGGGAAGCATCATTATAAATCACAAAACCTCTGGAATTTGAGGTAACTGTTAAGACAATGGCTATAACTAAACGATGCTTTAGTTCTTGAAAACTTTTCTCACACTCTTCAGTCCAATTGAACTTAACATTCTTTCGCGTTAATGGAACTGCTATGCAAGAGAATCCTTCCATGAATTTTCTGTAGTACCTAGCAAGACCCAAGAAACTTTGAACCTTAGTCTCACTAGTTGGTCTTGTCCAATGAACCACAGCATCCACCTTACTAGGATCTACATAAATTCCATCCTTGGATACTACATGCCCCAAAAAGATAACTTGATTTAGCCAAAATTCACATTTCTTAAACTTGGCGTACAACTTCTTTTCTCTTAAGATTTGTAACACCATCCTCAAATCGTCTTCATGCTCTCTCAAAATTTTAGAGTTCACCAATATATCATCTATAAACACAATAACAAAATAATCCAGATAATCACAGAAGACTCTATTCATTAAATCCATAAATGTAGCTTGAGCGTTAGTCAACTCAAATGGCATAACCAAAAACTCATAATGCCCATATCTAGTCCTGAAAGCGTCTTTAAAATATCTTTATTTTTAGTTTTTAACTGATGGTACCCTGAGCAAAGATCAATCTTTGAAAATACTTGCGCTCCCTGTAATTGATCAAACAAGTCATCAATGCGGGGAAGAGGGTATTTTTCTTCACTGTAACTCGATTTAATTCTCTATAATCAATACATAGTCTTAAGATCCCATCTTTTTTCTTTACAAATAACATTGGAGCTCTCCAAGGATATCATACACTAGGTCTGATAAGCCCCTTATCCAACAATTCTTACAACTATTTCTTAAGTTCCTTCAACTCAGCTGGAGCCATCCTATAAGGTGTCCTTTTCTCAGTAAACAATTAGCCTTAAGAATAGAGATAATTTCAATAAAAGAACATATTTGAGAACCCAAAACTTAAACTCCGGTTCACCTGAAGGTTTGAACACAACTTCCTTATTCAAACAATCAACATTAGCATGATAGACTGCCAACCAATTCATTCCCAGAATTACATCAAAACCAGACATATCCAATAAAATCAAATTCTCAGGTAACCCTCTACCATAAATATTTATAGCACATGATTTAATCACTAAACTAGCACTCATAGAAGCACCCGAAGGAGTAAACACCAAGAATTCAGAATCTAATGGTTCAACCTTTGTATTACACAGACTAGCATAATTGTATGAGATGAAAGAGTGAGTAGATCCAAAATCAAAAAGTATATTAGCATGTGCAATAAAAAGTGGAAAAGTACTTGTAACAACCGTGTTTGATGCCTGGGCATCCTAAGGAGTAAGTGCATATACCCTTCCCTGAGTAGTGCCCTTCTGACCAGTCCCCACATTCTGAGATGAAGAACCTCCTTGTTTGAGGCGACAGTCCCGTGAAAAATATGACCCATCTTTCTACAATGAAAACATGTCATGTTACCATTGAAACAATTGTCTGTATGAAATCTTCCACACTTTGAGCATACTCCAGAAGCTCCCCTTTGTGAATTTTGTGAACTCATAGGATTTCTGTTACCTTGTCCCATCCTACTGGAAGATTCTCTTTTATTCCAAGAACCTTGACCTTTCCCTAATTGAAACCTTGACGGTAAAGGCCTTTTATTGTGTTCCTTAAGAACAGCTTGTCGTTTTAGATTTGCTTCAATTTTCATAGCTTTACCAACCAACTCCACAAAGTCTTTAACTTCCAACCCTACAACACCATCAAGGATGACGGGATTTAATCCCTCTTCAAACTTCTGAGCTTTCATAATCTCGTTTGGAATTAGGTATGGTGTAAAGCAGGATAATTTAAATTTCACTTGATGTTGCTACACAGTCATACTCCCTTGCACTATATCTGCAAATTCTCGTGCTTTATTTTTCTGGATAATCTGCGGGAAATAGTGCTTAAGAAAAAAAATTTGAAGGTGTCCCACGTTATCGGATTTTCTTCCCCCAAATCTTTATGCAACATAGCTTTCATGGCTATCCACCATCGTTTAACATCTCCAAAGAACTTAAAAGGCAGTATATTTTACCTTTTGGTCATCTGTGCTCTCAAGAACTTCATGTAAATCTTCCATTTGCATCAACCAATTTTCAGCTTCCATTGGACCACTCTTTCCATAAAAACTATGGGATTTTTCTTGCAAAACGTTTCGAAACTGCACCCAATTTGGGGTTCATTTTCCTTGACACTTTCATAGGTAGCATTGGCGAGCCTCTCCATAATTCTATTTGCAACCTCATCAATTGGAAAAGCAGTCTCAGGCTCCATTCTTCTCTCTGAAGTTTCTGAACCAACAGAATCGCCATGAATATCTAGTTCAGCTTCTGCTCTTACTAATAGGTGGACTATCTCTACCACGACCACGATTTTCAACTGGTGGCCTAACCCGAGGTGGCATATTGTACCTATAATCACCATTATCCACATAACTTCAAATTTCCCCCACATAAATATAAAATCAAAAGCACAAATAATAATATAGTGATCTTATCAAGTAACCGTACCACTATAACAAGAATCTATCCAAATTCGAACTTAAATTGAAAACTTACTACCCTGGTCAAAATCAATATCATTTCCTATATACAAAAGTCTATAGAATCTTAACATGAGCTCTGACACCAAACTTGTAACACCCCAATCCAATAATCTGCATAGAAGCATACTTTCTATTTCTAATAACCCCAAATGGATCAATCACAATAATTTTCACAGGTTCCAAGGCATCTAAAATCTTCAAGCATCAATCAATATTATCCAAAGATCATTTAATTTTAATACTCCCAAATAAAGTTTAAACATCTCTATTATACCACATAAGTTCCATAAGCCACTTCAAAATATTTAGAAATAATGAGCTACCTCAGTAAGTAGAACTAATTAATCAAGGGAGTGATGTCGAGCCATTTACCATTTGGAATTATGCACATAATTTAATAAAACAATTTCCAATATTTTCAAAACAAGATATGAAATATTACCTTTGTAGCATTCAATAACTATGAGAATAATTTGTGCACACGAGTAACCATTCTTACAGTGAGCAATAAAATAATGCAAATAATTCAAATCTATTAAAACCATCTCCCAAATGTCATACACTCGTTGTCAAACGTTTTCGCCCCGTCTGATTGGGTTGTATGGTCCCTATATTGGGAATGAAACTTCTTCTCGGGCAAGAAGAAGCAACCCTCCTTGGAATCTCTATCCATGGGACTGCCTATATAATTTATGAGGAATTCACCCATGACCTATTACTATATTGCCTCTCTCTCCAAACCACGCATAGTTGTACAATCCCAAAATTTAGAATCCAAACACTCGACATCTTCATACAAGGACTAGCTTCAATACTGAGCTTATAAATCTCACTATGTCATAGGGGGTTTTCAAATCATAATCAAAGTCCTGACAGATAACTAAATCATTCAGACAATTATACATAAAGTGCAAATTTCCATTTTCTGAAAAACAAAATGCCATATTTCATCATAAAATTCTCATTTGACACATTAATAACCCAATGCCTTTCCAGATCAATCAATGCAATTCGCATTTATAAAATTTCACAATGCCACCACTATATCAAATATAATATTATGCATCATCAATATCAAAATATAGCTCGACTCACTATGTGCATGATTTATTCAAAATTTCTCATTTACTTTGAAAATCAATAACAATAAGACATATGCACATGTATATACACCCAAATACATTTTATTTTGAAGATATTTACTTTTGGGCATATTATTTTCATAAAATCATTGATTAATCAGTTCTACTTACCTTAAATTTATGTACCACTATCATGGGAATTTACTACACCTTAGCTTATGCCACTTGTTCCTAAAAATAAAATAATTAATTATCAATACCTAAAATAAAAAATCATATTATTTAAGTTATAAATTCATAAAAGCCAATTTTTTCACTTTTATCTTTTATCTCTTACATTTCCCAAATTTTGTCTTTTTCTCACATTTTCGTTTTTTTCCTTTTTTATTCACATTCGTACATGACTTTCTTTCTTTTCTTTTCTTTTTCCCTTTCTTTTCTTCTTTCTCTTCTTTTTCTCTCTTTCTCTCTCTCTCTCTCTCTCTCTCTCTCTCTCTCTCTCTCTCTCTCTCCCACGCACCAGACTCCCCTCTCTTCCCTCTCTCATTTTTTTTCTTCCCTTCTCTTTTCCTTTCTTTCTTTCTCTCTTCTTCCTTCGCTGTCACGCCCTAATTAATAACTCCAAATCTCTTAAAGAATGAAACAGCCACAATCAACTATTTTCCCTACCAAAATTCCCAAAAGAGAACATGCAAAACATATGCAACTAATTGATGTGTCACAAATATTGTATATTTGGACCACTTAATTTACATTAGTTAAACCTTTAGCTTTGTTATTTTCTAATGCTTTTGTTAGTTTTGGTACTTTTAGCATTTTTTAGATAATAGAGAGAAAAGAGTCCCAATTGTTGCACAATTCTTTCCAAGGGCAGCACGTGGACAGCAGCAAATCACGTCCAACAGCACTCCCCTAGCACCGAATCCCAACTTGCTGGACATCAACAACACTCTGCAGCACCTGACAGCATGGACAACAGCTGCTGGACAACAACCTGGATGACCTGCAACACCTTTTGCACTTGGACAGCACGCCTGGCAGCACCTGCAAGGGACAGCAGCTGCTGGACAGTAACCTACAGCACCTTCTGCACCTGGACAGCACGCCCAGCAGCTCCTCCAGACAGCACCTTGGATACCACACTCCAGCTTGGACAGCATGGACATCACGTGAAGGCAGCACACTCCACCAAGACAGCAACCTGCAGCATGTTATTTCTTTATAAAAGGCAGCACCATGCCATGGAAGAACAAAGGAGAGAGAAAACGGAAAGAAGAGAAGAGGCATAGAGAAAAGAAAGAGAAGTGAGAGAGCAGAGGCTACGCCTCTGCTTCTCTCCTTCTTGGGCTAGATTTTCTGCACCATATGTCTTTTGTAAATGTTTGATTTTTATGTTTTTAATTTAATGTCTTAGGTTTTATTTATTTTATTATGTGTAGTTAAACCTTCTACTAAGGTTGAGGATGAAACCTCACCATTGAAGAGCGAAAATGTTTTCATGAGAGTTTATACTATCCGATTTTATTGGGGTTAATATTTTCAATGTTTTACTTCTTATCAATTTTTGAGATGATTTTTGGATATCTCTTGTGATTTCCGGATACAAGTGATGATTTGAAATAGTCTCATTTAATTGATTGCTTGGTTTATATATATAAATGTTGGATATTCATTGTGTTTCGCTCTACGGATACATTTGATGATTTGGTTTAAACCGGATATCTTTTGTGATTTGTACAAAGAATGGATTCATTGAATGATTTAAACAATTTTTTAAGCATAGTAGAACATACATAAGATTTTTATAGTGACAACTTCGGATAAGTTTTGATGAACATGAGAATATTTTGCTATGATTTGGAGGGCGTGGATTCCAAAACCCTAGACCCCTTTATTTTCATTAATTTTGTTTATGTTTTCTTTCATCAAAAACCCCTAAATTTGGAACTAGGTTAAAATATGATTAGTTTGAATAGGGATTAATTTTCACAACACAATTTCTCTTGGGATCGATCTCGCACTTGCATAACGCTATATTGTAAACGATTCGTGCACTTGCGAGTATTATAATTTGCACAACAAGTTTTTGGCGCCGTTGCCGGGGAATTATTTTGCTTGTGAAAATTGATTTTTGTTTAAATTGATTTTATTTTTCTACTAGTTTAGGTAGATTTTTGTTTTTGTTTTATTTGTTTTTGCCTTTTGTGTTCTACAAAAAAAAAAAAAAAATGGCGCTAGAAGGAACCAAAGTCTGATGCTTGATGTCCAGATTTGTCTCATTGTTTTCTTCTTTCTATTTTCAACTCAGTTTCTAGCAGCTTCGTTTCATTTTTCTTTTCTTTTGTTTATTTGTTTTAGTTTTTTATGTTCAAACACACAAAAAAAAAAAAAAAAAAAACCGACGGAAAGGCATCCTTTCTCGTTTATGTTCTCTTATGTTTTTGTTAAGATTGTCTCTTTTATTTTCCTAAAAAAAAAAATGGCACGCCTGGTGGCCAGTGGTGGGACACGAGAGTTGTAGTTTTTTTTAAGATTGTTACTCAATGTTTATGTTCATTAATAAAAAAGAAGAGAAGTTTACTTTTTCATTTTACTTTTTGTCATTTTATTTTTGTTTCTGACAACAACTAATATTTTGGTGTTTGTTTCTATGAGAAAATATTGATGTTAGTTTTTGTCGACAGGTGTTTTGGTGTTTAAGTTTGGGGGATGCCTTGACCTTTTTCACATCTTGATTTTTCCTTACTTCTGGTAATGTATTTCTACACTACACATTGAGGACAATGTGTAATTCAAGTTTGGGGGTATGGAAAAACACTTGTCTGTTTGTTTGTTTATTTATTTATTCTGTTTGTTTAGTTATTTTTAGTTGTCTTTTTGTTCTAAAAAAAAATTGTTGTCAAGTTTGAGTAAGTCATAGCTGTGGTTTGCATTTCATTGGCTTGCTTAAAGTTTTAAACACATCATGTCATTAAGAATCTGAGTCTTTTGACTTATTTTTGGGCTAGAGAGACTTCACTTATTTTGAGTTGAATTATCACGAGCACATTAGCATATAATCTGTGGGGTATGAATTTGTGCTTAATTGTGTATTTTGAGAGTTGTTGGATAACCTATTGATAAATAACCTTGGCTTGCAAGATATATATATATATAAAATAAGAGAAAAAAAATAAGATCATTTTGAGTTTTTCATTGAGTAACCGGGCCTCTTGCCTGACTAAGCATTGAGTGTTCGCGTCAAAATGTGAGAATTTCAATTTAGTTAATTGTATGACTAGTTTGGCTTCGTAGCCTTTTTGACTTGAGTAATTAAGCCTTTAGGGATGTTTCTACATCTAGTTCCCTAAGACCATCTGGTTTGGGAGCCACTGGCCCAACACTCGTTACATGGGTCAACTAGAAAGCTTAAGGGAGCCGAGCATTGCACAGCCTACACAATATATATATATATATATATATATATATATATATATATAAAATAAAATAATTTGCATATCTTGCCTTGGTTGTTTCATTTGATAGGGAATCCAATGATTTTTGAGGTACTTATCTTGAGATTAAAATGAAACCTCATGATTGCATGTTAATTTCACTCTACACTTTTGAGAAAATGTGATGTCTTAAATGTCCATTTATGAGTGATTTGATGTTGGATCCTCTGTTAATGTTGATGGTGGGGTTTGTCTTTTTAAGCATGCTAATGACGTATGAACCGTGATTTGCGTAAAAATTCTTTCTTATTGACAACGTAGTGTTTCAATGTTTGTGGGTATCATTTCTGGCAAACCCTCACGAGACTTCACTCGTCCACTAGGGAGTCGTAGGGGTTTAAAAGGCTTGTTGCATACGCTAAATGCAATCGTGTCTCCCACGAAAGAGGACTTATGTTTCATTCTTTGATTTTGTTTTTCATTTTGTTTTGCTAAGGGAATAGCAAAATGTAAGTTAAAGAATAAAACATACACAATCAACTATTAGTAACTCCAAATCATGTCTCCCAGACTCCCCTATCTTCCCTCTCTCATTTTTTTTCTTCCCTTCTCTTTTCCTTTCTTTCTTTTTCTCTTCTTCCTTCGCTGTCATGCCCTAATTAGTAACTCCAAATCTCTTAAAGAATGAAACAGCCACAATCAACTATTTTTCCTACCAAAATTCCCAAAAGAGAACATGCAAAACATATGCAACTAATATCTCCAACACCTAACAAAATCCTAATTAAAGAAAATCATCAAGTAAATTAAAGAAGAGAATTTTCACCTTGGAGATGGAAGCTTCTCCTTCAACTGTTACCCTCTCTCTCTCTCTCTCTCTCTCTCTCTACTCCCCCTCTCTTCTCTTTTCTTTACTTTTCTTTTCTTCCTTCTTTTTCTCCTTCTTCAAACTTTCAACTTTCTTTACATACCGATTCCAAATCCCACATCCCATAAATCACCATCAACAAGTAGATAATCAGTTTACAACAAAAATAAATAATTTTCATCTGTAGAAATTATTAGCCTCGTACACCTGATTGAATTGCCAATTTGGCAGTGCAATGTTGTCGGATTGCACCATCCTACCGTCAGTTACTCAGTAGTAGTCACTTGGAAAAACAACCTTTGCCCTCCCAACCGTTCAAATGTATGCCAATTTTGACCCCAATTACGTGTCATTTGTATCCAATCAGTATGGGAGCCCTTGATTTTCACACTAGCAACTTGGCCAACACCACCAACATTATAGACCAGCACAAGCAACCAAAATGGATTTCCCTTAAACTTAATCTCACTTGGCCTGAAACACATCACTCGTCAATACCAAACCGAAACAAGTCCGGCTTTATACTCTACAATCTTTAGAAACATCTGCATTAACAGATCGAAGTGCTTTTGCTGCAGGTTGTGTTATGTGTATAGTCATTGTTAGGTAGTGAGTCTGTTAGGAAATATTATCTGTTAGATTATTTAGTTCAATAGTGTTTTATAGCTTTACTAGATGTTCAGTTCATTAGTTGTTTTATTAGTTTACTATTGTTGTTTGGATAAAAGTATGTCTCATGTTTATCTTTTTATGTTGCTATTTGGATATGATTAGGTTTATCTCTTTTATCTTTTTTAAAAATCTGTTGTCAGCAGGTTAGGTTGTTGAGTTATAAGTCAAATGGAAGTTCTATTTCATGTGGGACTCCATTTTTTATTGTATTCCATTCTTTTAAATACTACTTTGTTATTGAATAAAAAGAATCAATCAAGTAAATTAACAAACATTGTGTTTGTGAGTTCGGAGCATCTCTAATTACTCATAAGAGGTCTAGGATTCCTCAAAAATCCTACCATATCTATCATTCTTGTTAAGTTCTCATCCTATGTACATTACGTAAGCACGTATCAAGTTGCACCAAACTCATTCTGTTTTGGTGTAGTTAGAGGAAAAAAGTTGGTTGCAGTTATCTGAATTGAACCTATCCCTTTTCTGCACCATGTTGAGTCTGAGCACCTCGATTCATAACAAGTTCCGAAGGCAGCCCCATTGTCGAAAAGAGCAATACTTAATGCTGCTGTCTCAAGACCATATCCTTGTTCCAATATGTTTCTGTAACCACAAGCTCCCACTACAACACAAAAACATGTCAGTTTTCTTGATCTTCTATCTACTACAAAGACAATGTTTTTGTGTCTATTTTTGCACATGTGTGAAGAAATAGAATTTAACTTCATAAAATCCCCTTTGTGATGGTGGTGTGACATACGGATAATGAGCCACAACAACTTCCTGTTCGAATTATTAGTAATTTGGGCAGGTAATGTAAGAGTCTGGAAGACCTCCCTATCTGAAGCCTACATGTCCAAATAAATTTTGAGATGCACGGCCACCTACCTGGACAAGTTGGTCTTATATGGGATATCTCACTTTATTTGTCTAAATTAATCATAGCAATATGGGCAAGTAATTGTTGTGGATCTCACTCTAATGATATATTGGGAAATGAAAAGACTTCTAGTTGCTTGAGTTGAAAGAGAAAAATAGTACTTAGTCATGGTTTTAGCACCGCTCTATCACCATAAAATGTTACATGAGCATACTCCCACCCATGAGCAACGTTAGCAGCAAAGGCCAAAACCATAAGCATGGCCTAAGCAGCCAGTCATTTTGGCTCAAGAAAATGGGGCTAATCACCTTCTAAACCATATACAGGCTTTAAGAAAGAAATAGTGGGACGGGAGATGAGGCTATGGAATTATAAATGATCTAGTTTTTAATTAATATAGGACAAGTAATTAGTAGTGTTTCTACATTTCCTTAAAAGGGAGATGCCAATTAATCGATTTTTGGTCATTAAGCTTTATATCACAACTGATCAATGTCTTGATCATTCATCTAGTTATTTACATGAGCTAGCAAAGCTTTATATCACGTTTCAATGTGGTGATTAGCTAGACTAGCTGGATAGTTAGTTATGTAATATGTTAAGTAGTTCTTGTATAAGTACAAATATTGTATTATCATTCATTTAATGAGAATCAATTCATTCTCTCATATATCTCTCATTTTTCTTTTGCAAACTCTGTTTATTCATCAAGATACTTTATTTTCCATCATTAAGACTATACAAAAGGTTAATTCAAATTTATGATGAGGTACTGTAATATTGGCTATTCAGGACTAAGGGTTTGGTACGCGTAATGGCTATTCCATTAGAAAGATGAATAAATTTTGTTGGAATGTAAGAAAGTTGAATGGAATAACCGTTTTCATGACCCATGAGAGAATATCTTTTTCAAGCGTTAGAGTATATGATAAGAATTATATCCTTATCATATACTCTAATACCATAGCTATCATATTTCACATTCTTCAATTCCTTATAAAAGCTATTCATTTTTTTCTAATAAAATAGTCATTCCGCACACCAAACATACCATAAGTGCAAAAATACAGTACCAAATGGTATCGGTTATTCGGATCACTGAAATGAAAAAAAAAACCTATTTTATGGTACAGATTAAATTTCACATATTTAATGGTGTATTGCTGCCACATCATTTAAAATTTTTAAATGACATGGCACCATGTACCTTGTAGATTTAACAAAATAAAATTTGGACCACAAAATAGTTTCCTTCCGTTTCACTTGAAATAGAAAGGATGATATTCCTTGTCAAAGTTGGGAAAAAAAATGAAAACCAAAATGATCTTTAGTTTTACAAAAATGACAATGATTTTTCTTTAGGTAAAGTCCACATAACCTCCTCAAACTGCAACACAATTGACAATGTCCCCTCAAACTTTCAATTTGAACAATGTCTCCCCTCCCCCACCCCCAAAACTACTAAAAATTGTCAGTGCCCTCAATGACGAAAATACCCTTAATAAAATAAAATTTAAAAATATATATATATATATATATATATATATATATATATATATATATATATATATATATATATATATATAAAGAAATACATAAAAACAAGGGGTGGCCGTATTTAAAAATTAAAAGTTTTTGTTTATATTAGAATTTTCATTTTTTTTAAAAAAAAAAAAAAAAAAAAAAAACCGTGTTTAAAAAGAAAATTATTTTTTTGAATTTATAGGGATACTTTTGTTTTATTGAAAAAATTATAAGGTCATTTTTGTCTTTTGCTGGCCTTAGGGGAGACATTGACAATGTTTTGGTAGTTTGAAGGGGACATTGTCTCAATTGAAAGTTTAGGAGGAACATTGTCAATTGAGTAGTGGTTTTTAAGGATACGTAGACTTTTCTTTTCTTTTTCTTTTTTCTTTTAGTTTTGGTTATTTTAAGCAAGTAGTTGATTTGGGTTAGGAGAGAAAGAGATGAAAACAGGATAAGATGGTTGGTGACTGCGGTAGAAAATTTCATTAAAGCTGAAAGAATAATAGAGAGAACCCAAATGAAACGAATTAATTAAGCATAGAGCTACCTAGGATTTATGGAAAGGTAATTAGGTATCTTTTACGATAACATCTCCATTTTTCGGTCAAAGAGGCCACATCAGTAAATTAAATCCAGCTAATTTAAGTGTGTGTGTATATATATCAGATTCCACTAAATTAGGTTATTACATTATGTTTTGCTGTAAAATATTTTTAAGTATATTCGTAATAGAATACTTTAAAAATTCTAAAGAGCTTTAATCAATATTAGGAAAGCAAAGAGGTATGCTATCAATCAAAGCAATTATACGAGTAATGATTCATCATCACTCAAATATACAATTTTCATAAAGTGCAAATTTCCATTTTCTGAAAAACAAAATGCCATATTTCATCATAAAATTCTCATTTGACACATTACTAACCCAATGCCTTTCCAGATCAATCAATGCAATTCACATTTATAAAATTTCACAATGCCACCACTATATCAAATATAATATTATGCATCATCAATATCAAAATATAGTTCGACTCACTATGTGCATGATTTATTCAAAATTTCTCATTTACTTTGAAAATCAATAACAATAAGACATATGAACATGTATATACACCCAAATACATTTTATTTTGAAGATATTTACTTTTGGGCATATTATTTTCATAAAATCATTGATTAATCAGTTCTACTTACCTTAAATTTATGTACCACTATCATGGGAATTTACTACACCTTAGCTTATGCCACTTGTTCCTAAAAATAAAATAATTAATTATCAATACCTAAAATAAAAAATCATATTATTTAAGTTATAAATTCATAAAAGCCAATTTTTTCACTTTTATCTTTTATCTCTTACATTTCCCAAATTTTGTCTTTTTCTCACATTTTCCTTTTTTTCCTTTTTTATTCACATTCGTACATGACTTTCTTTCTTTTCTTTTCTTTTTCCCTTTCTTTTCTTCTTTCTCTTCTTCCTCTCTCTCTCTCTCTCTCTCTCTCTCTCTCTCTCTCTCTCTCTCTCTCCCACGCACCAGACTCCCCTCTCTTCCCTCTCTCATTTTTTTTCTTCCCTTCTCTTTTCCTTTCTTTCTTTCTCTCTTCTTCCTTCGCTGTCACGCCCTAATTAATAACTCCAAATCTCTTAAAGAATGAAATAGCCACAATCAACTATTTTCCCTACCAAAATTCCCAAAAGAGAACATGCAAAACATATGCAACTAATTGATGTGTCACAAATATTGTATATTTGGACCACTTAATTTACATTAGTTAAACCTTTAGCTTTGTTATTTTCTAATGCTTTTGTTAGTTTTGGTACTTTAGCATTTTTTAGATAATAGAGAGAAAAGAGTCCCAATTGTTGCACAATTCTTTCCAAGGGCAGCACGTGGACAGCAGCAAATCACGTCCAACAGCACTCCCCTAGCACCGAATCCCAACTTGCTGGACAGCAACAACACTCTGCAGCACCTGACAGCATGGACAACAGCTGCTGGACAGCAACCTGGATGACCTGCAACACCTTTTGCACTTGGACAGCACGCCTGGCAGCACCTGCAAGGGACAGCAGCTGCTGGACAGTAACCTGCAGCACCTTCTGCACCTGGACAGCACGCCCAGCAGCTCCTCCAGACAGCACCTTGGATACCACACTCCAGCTTGGACAGCATGGACATCACGTGAAGGCAGCACACTCCACCAAGACAGCAACCTGCAGCATGTTATTTCTTTATAAAAGGCAGCACCATGCCATGGAAGAACAAAGGAGAGAAAAAACGGAAAGAAGAGAAGAGGCATAGAGAAAAGAAAGAGAAGTGAGAGAGCAGAGGCTACGCCTCTGCTTCTCTCCTTCTTGGGCTAGATTTTCTGCACCATATGTCTTTTGTAAATGTTTGATTTTTATGTTTTTAATTTAATGTCTTAGGTTTTATTTATTTTATTATGTGTAGTTAAACCTTCTACTAAGGTTGAGGATGAAACCTCACCATTGAAGAGCGAAATGTTTTCATTAGAGTTTATACTATCCGATTTTATTGGGGTTAATATTTTCAATGTTTTACTTCTTATCAATTTTTGAGATGATTTTGGATATCTCTTGTGATTTCCGGATACAAGTGATGATTTGAAATAGTCTCATTTAATTGATTGCATGGTTTATATATATAAATGTTGGATATTCATTGTGTTTCGCTCTACGGATACATTTGATGATTTGGTTTAAACCGGATATCTTTTGTGATTTGTACAAAGAATGGATTCATTGAATGATTTAAACAATTTTTTAAGCATAGTAGAACATACATAAGATTTTTATAGTGACAACTTCGGATAAGTATTGATGAACATGAGAATATTTTGCTATGATTTGGAGGGCGTGGATTCCAAAACCCTAGACCCCTTTATTTTCATTAATTTTGTTTATGTTTTCTTTCATCAAAAACCCCTAAATTTGGAACTAGGTCAAAATATGATTAGTTTGAATAGGGATTAATTTTCACAACACAATTTCTCGTGGGATCGATCTCGCACTTGCATAACGCTATATTGCAAACGATTCGTGCACTTGCGAGTATTATAATTTGCACAACAAGTTTTTGGCGCCGTTGTCGGGGAATTATTTTGCTTGTGAAAATTGATTTTTGTTTAAATTGATTTTATTTTTCTACTAGTTTAGGTAGATTTTTGTTTTTGTTTTATTTGTTTTTGCCTTTTGTGTTCTACAAAAAAAAAAAAAAAAAAAAATGGCGCTAGAAGGATCCAAAGTCTGATGCTTGATGTCCAGATTTGTCTCATTGTTTTCTTCTTTCTATTTTCAACTCAGTTTCTAGCAGCTTCGTTTCATTTTTCTTTTCTTTTGTTTATTTGTTTTAGTTTTTTATGTTCAAACACAAAAAAAAAAAAAAAAAAAAAAAAAAAAAACCGACGGAAAGGCATCCTTTCTCGTTTATGTTCTCTTATATTTTTGTTAAGATTGTCTCTTTTATTTTCCTAAAAAAAAAAATGGCACGCCTGGTGGCCAGTGGTGGGACACGAGAGTTGTAGTTTTTTTTAAGATTGTTACTCAATGTTTATGTTCATTAATAAAAAAGAAGAGAAGTTTACTTTTTCATTTTACTTTTTGTCATTTTATTTTTGTTTCTGACAGCAACTAATATTTTGGTGTTTGTTTCTATGAGAAAATATTGATGTTAGTTTTTGTCGACAGGTGTTTTGGTGTTTAAGTTTGGGGGATGCCTTGACCTTTTTCACATCTTGATTTTTCCTTACTTCTGGTAATGTATTTCTACACTACACATTGAGGACAATGTGTAATTCAAGTTTGGGGGTATGGAAAAACACTTGTCTGTTTGTTTGTTTATTTATTTATTTATTTATTCTGTTTGTTTAGTTATTTTTAGTTGTCTTTTTGTTCTAAAAAAAAATTGTTGTCAAGTTTGAGTAAGCCATAGCTGTGGTTTGCATTTCATTGGCTTGCTTAAAGTTTTAAACACATCATGTCATTAAGAATCTGAGTCTTTTGACTTATTTTTGGGCTAGAGAGACTTCACTTATTTTGAGTTGAATTATCACGAGCACATTAGCATATAATCTGTGGGGTATGAATTTGTGCTTAATTGTGTATTTTTAGAGTTGTTGGATAACCTATTGATAAATAACCTTGGCTTGCAAGATATATATATATATATATATATATATATATATATATATAAAATAAGAGAAAAAAATAAGATCATTTTGAGTTTTTCATTGAGTAACCGGGCCTCTGGCCTGACTAAGCATTGAGTGTTCGCGTCAAAATGTGAGAATTTCAATTTAGTTAATTGTATGACTAGTTTGGCTTCGTAGCCTTTTTGACTTGAGTAATTAAGCCCTTAGGGATGTTTCTACATCTAGTTCCCTAAGACCATCTGGTTTGGGAGCCACTGGCCCAACACTCGTTACATGGGTCAACTAGAAAGCTTAAGGGAGCCGAGCATTGCACAGCCTACACAATATATATATATATATATATAAAATAAAATAATTTGCATATCTTGCCTTGGTTGTTTCATTTGATAGGGAATCCAATGATTTTTGAGGTACTTATCTTGAGATTAAAATGAAACATCATGATTGCATGTTAATTTCACTCTACACTTTTGAGAAAATGTGATGTCTTAAATGTCCATTTATGAGTGATTTGATGTTGGATCCTCTGTTAATGTTGATGGTGGGGTTTGTCTTTTTAAGCATGCTAATGACGTATGAACCATGGTTTGCGTAAAAATTCTTTCTTATTGACAACGTAGTGTTTCAATGTTTGTGGGTATCATTTCTGGCAAACCCTCACGAGACTTCACTCGTCCACTAGGGAGTCGTAGGGGTTTAAAAGGCTTGTTGCATACGCTAAATGCAATCGTGTCTCCCACGAAAGAGGACTTATGTTTCATGCTTTGATTTTGTTTTTCATTTTGTTTTGCTAAGGGAATAGCAAAATGTAAGTTAAAGAATAAAACATACACAATCAACTATTAGTAACTCCAAATCGTGTCTCCCAGACTCCCCTATCTTCCCTCTCTCATTTTTTTTCTTCCCTTCTCTTTTCCTTTCTTTCTTTTTCTCTTCTTCCTTCGCTGTCATGCCCTAATTAGTAACTCCAAATCTCTTAAAGAATGAAACAGCCACAATCAACTATTTTTCCTACCAAAATTCCCAAAAGAGAACATGCAAAACATATGCAACTAATATCTCCAACACCTAACAAAATCCTAATTAAAGAAAATCATCAAGTAAATTAAAGAAGAGAATTTTCACCTTGGAGATGGAAGCTTCTCCTTCAACTGTTACCCTCTCTCTCTCTCTCTCTCTCTCTACTCCCCCTCTCTTCTCTTTTCTTTACTTTTCTTTTCTTCCTTCTTTTTCTCCTTCTTCAAACTTTCAACTTTCTTTACATACCGATTCCAAATCCCACATCCCATAAATCACCATCAACAAGTAGATAATCAATTTACAACAAAAATAAATAATTTTCATCTGTAGAAATTATTAGCCTCGTACACCTGATTGAATTGCCAATTTGGCAGTGCAATGTTGTCGGATTGCACCATCCTACCGTCAGTTACTCAGTAGTAGTCACTTGGAAAGACAACCTTTGCCCTCCCAACCGTTCAAATGTATGCCAATTTTGACCCCAATTACGTGTCATTTGTATCCAATCAGTATGGGAGCCCTTGATTTTCACACTAGTAACTTGGCCAACACCACCAACATTATAGACCAGCACAAGCAACCAAAATGGATTTCCCTTAAACTTAATCTCACTTGACCTGAAACACATCACTCGTCAATACCAAACCGAAACAAGTCCGGCTTTATACTCTACAATCTTTAGAAACATCTACATTAACAGATCGAAGTGCTTTTGCTGCAGGTTGTGTTATGTGTATAGTCATTGTTAGGTAGTGAGTCTGTTAGGAAATATTATCTGTTAGATTATTTAGTTCAATAGTGTTTTATAGCTTTACAAGATGTTCAGTTCATTAGTTGTTTTATTAGTTTACTATTGTTGTTTGGGTAAAAGTATGTCTCATGTTTATCTTTTTATGTTGCTATTTGGATATGATTAGGTTTATCTCTTTTATCTTTTTTAAAAATCTGTTGTCAGCAGGTTAGGTTGTTGGGTTATAAGTCAAATGGAAGTTCTATTTCATGTGGGACTCCATTTTTTATTGTATTCCATTCTTTTAAATACTACTTTGTTATTGAATAAAAAGAATCAATCAAGTAAATTAACAAACATTGTGTTTGTGAGTTCAGAGCATCTCTAATTACTCATAAGAGGTCTAGGATTCCTCAAAAATCCTACCATATCTATCATTCTTGTTAAGTTCTCATCCTATGTACATTACGTAAGCACGTATCAGGTTGCACCAAACTCATTCTGTTTTGGTGTAGTTAGAGGAAAAAAGTTGGTTGCAGTTATCTGAATTGAACCTATCCCTTTTCTGCACCATGTTGAGTCTGAGCACCTCAATTCATAACAAGTTCCGAAGGCAGCCCCATTGTCGAAAAGAGCAATACTTAATGCTGCTGTCTCAAGACCATATCCTTGTTCCAATATGTTTCTGTAACCACAAGCTCCCACTACAACACAAAAACATGTCAGTTTTCTTGATCTTCTATCTACTACAAAGACAATGTTTTTGTGTCTATTTGTGCACATGTGTGAAGAAATAGAATTTAACTTCATAAAATCCCCTTTGTGATGGTGGTGTGACATACAGATAATGAGCCACAACAACTTCCTGTTCGAATTATTAGTAATTTGGGCAGGTAATGTAAGAGTCTGGAAGACCTCCCTATCTGAAGCCTACATGTCCAAATAAATTTTGAGATGCACAGCCACCTACCTGGACAAGTTGGTCTTATATGGGATATCTCACTTTATTTGTCTAAATTAATCATAGTAATATGGGCAAGTAATTGTTGTGGATCTCAATCTAATGATATATTGGGAAATGAAAAGACTTCTAGTTGCTTGGGTTGAAAGAGAAAAATAGTACTTAGTCATGGTTTTAGCACTGCTCATATCACCATAAAATGTTACATGAGCATACTCCCACCCATGAGCAACGTTAGCAGCAAAGGCCAAAGCCATAAGCATGGCCTAAGCAGCCAGTCATTTTGGCTCAAGAAAATGGGGCTAATCACCTTCTAAACCATATACAGGCTTTAAGAAAGAAATAGTGGGACGGGAGATGAGGCTATGGAATTATAAATGATCTAATTTTTAATTAATATAGGACAAGTAGTTAGTAGTGTTTCTACATTTCCTTAAAAGGGAGATGCCAATTAATCGATGTTTGGTCATTAAGCTTTATATCACAACTGATCAATGTCTTGATCATTCATCTAGTTATTTACATGAGCTAGCAAAGCTTTATATCACGTTTCAATGTGGTGATTAGCTAGACTAGCTGGATAGTTAGTTATGTAATATGTTAAGTAGTTCTTGTATAAGTACAAATATTGTATTATCATTCATTTAATGAGAATCAATTCATTCTCTCATATATCTCTCATTTTTCTTTTGCAAACTCTGTTTATTCATCAAGATACTCTATTTTCCATCATTAAGACTATACAAAAGGTTAATTCAAATTTATGATGAGGTAGTGTAATATTGGCTATTCAGGACTAAGGGTTTGGTACGCGTAATGGCTATTCCATTAGAAAGATGAATAAATTTTGTTGGGAATGTAAGAAAGTTGAATGGAATAACCATTTTCATGACCCATGAGAGAATATCTTTTTCAAGTGTTAGAGTATATGATAAGAATTCTATCCTTATCATATACTTTAATACCATAGCTATCATATTTCACATTCTTCAATTCCTTATAAAAGCTATTCATTTTTTTCTAATAGAATAGTCATTCTGCACACCAAACATACCATAAGTGCAAAAATACAGTACCAAATGGTATCGGTTATTCGGATCACTGAAATGAAAAAAACCTATTTTATGGTACAGATTAAATTTCACAAATTTAATGGTGTATATGCTGCCACATCATTTAAAATTTTTAAATGACATGGCACCATGTACCTTGTAGATTTAACAAAATAAAATTTGGACCACAAAATAGTTTCCTTCCGTTTCACTTGAAATAGAGAGGATGATATTCCTTGTCGAAGTTGGGAAAAAAATGAAAACCAAAATGATCTTTAGTTTTACAAAAATGACAATGATTTTTCTTTAGGTAAAGTCCACATAACTCCCTCAAACTGCAACACAATTGACAATGTCCCCCCAAACTTTCAATTTGAACAATGTCTCCCCTCCCCACCCCCAAAACTACTAAAAATTGTCAGTGCCCTCAATGACGAAAATACCCTTAAAATATATATATATATATATAAAAAAAAAAAATACATAAAAACAAGGGGTGGCCGTATTTAAAAATTAAAAGTTTTTGTTTATATTAGAATTTTCATTTTTTTTAAAAAAAAAAAAACCGTGTTTAAAAAGAAAATTCTTTTTTTGAATTTATAGGGATACTTTTGTTTTATTGAAAAAATTATAAGGTCATTTTTGTCTTTTGCTGGCCTTAGGGGAGACATTGACAATGTTTTGGTAGTTTGAGGGGACATTGTCTCAATTAAAAGTTTAGGAGGAACATTGTCAATTGAGTAGTGGTTTTTAAGGGTACGTAGACTTTTCTTTTCTTTTCTTTTTTTTCTTTTTTTTTTCTTTTATTTTTAGTTATTTTAAGCAAGTAGTTGATTTGGGTTAGGAGAGAAAGAGATGAAAACAGGATAAGATGGTTGGTGACTGCGGTAGAAAATTTCATTAAAGCTGAAAGAATAATAGAGAGAACCCAAATGAAACGAATTAATTAAGCATAGAGCTACCTAGGATTTATGGAAAGGTAATTAGGTATCTTTTACGATAACATCTCCATTTTTCGGTCGAAGAGGTCACATCAGCAAATTAAATCCAGCTAATTTAAGTGTGTGTGTGTATATATATCAGATCCCACTAAATTAGGTTATTACATTATGTTTTGCTGTAAAATATTTTTAAGTATATTCGTAATAGAATACTTTAAAAATTATAAAGAGCTTTAATCAATATTAGGAAAGCAAAGAGGTATGCTATCAATCAAAGCAATTATACGAGTAATGATTCACCATCACTCAAATATATAATTTTTCACCACTTTATCTATGTGGTAAGGTGATCTCTTACTACTTTTTGAATTTTTTTATTTTTTAAAAATAAATTAAGGTGAGGGATCACCTTGCCACATAGGGAAGGTGGTAAAAAGTTGTATGTTTGAGTGGTGTTAAAATCATTACTCATTATAATATTACGATACTTGTTA
The DNA here is from genome assembly GCA_028654335.1 of Alnus rubra. Classification (NCBI taxonomy): domain Eukaryota; kingdom Viridiplantae; phylum Streptophyta; class Magnoliopsida; order Fagales; family Betulaceae; genus Alnus; species Alnus rubra. Next base: position 350,456 of record JAJPGS010001460.1, on the reverse strand, counting down.
TACATCATCCTCTCATCCTTTTTTTCATCCTCTCAATTTTTAGAATTATTAACTTCATGGAGTCCATATGGATTCTACATATAAATCCCACGGATTTAATAATAATTTTAAAAAATAAAAAGAGTAAAAAAATAGAAGAAAGACCAGAGGAAAAAAAAATCATTTCTCTAATATTATTCAATAGAATTTTTTTTTTTTTTTTTTTGAAAAAAAAACCATTATCACATCTTGATCTTTCATCACTTTTGCAATTAATTACTTAAACTTTAAAAAGTTTTAATTCAGGGTATTTTCATCTTTCACTTTTTTCTTTTTCTTTTTTTAATTTCAACCATCCGTTATAATTTTCCGTTAAACCCTGTCGAAATTCTCAAAATACCCTAATTTTTTTTTTTTTAGGAAAAGAAAAGAAAAAAATTACAAAGATTTAGGTGTGACTCTTTAAAATATGTTAATGTTTAATAATATGGTTATTATTATTTTATTTAAAAAAAAAAAAAAAAAAAAGAGTAGAAATGTTTTAACAAAAACTTGACGTTGATGAACGTTTTTTTTTTTTATCTTTTTGGTATCAAAATAGGATCTTGTTGATAGAAAAGAGCTAAACTTGCTCTGCTACAATAACGGACTGGATCGGGGGAGGGCACATCTCCCACCAGACCAGTGAATCATTACATGAAAAAGCAAATTTTGCTAACAAATGCACTCCTGTGTTGGCCATTCGCTTGACATGTCTAACCTCTATAGTACTGAACCTCTGGAATAAAGCTTTTGTATCATCAATTAGAGTTCCCTTACAGCTCCAATCCGGCCCAGTCTTTGTCAGTGCTGAAACTACCTCCAGAGAGTCTCCCTCACAAATCATATTTTGAAACCCCCATTCACTACTAAGACTAACTCCACACCAAGCACCTAAGGCTTCTCCTATCGACGGCTCCACAAGAAATGAAAAATGCCTTGTAGATGCTACCACCACCTGCCCATTTGAATCTCTCACAACTAATCCACTCTAGGGATGCCTTGAGCCCGATCAATAGCCACGTCCCAATTGAGTTTTAGGATTCCCGTGGGGGAATTCTGCCATTGAGGAGGCGAAAGAACGGGTTGAGCAATCTGCTCCACCCCCCACCATTTTGTACTCGAAGGAAGTCTATCAAAACACTCTTGGCTTGCATGGCCACTGTTACTGGGGGAGTGAAAGTGTTATTAAAAATCACTGCATTCCGTCTAAGCCATATAGATCCGACCACCAAGAGGGCTTCAACCAGCTCTTCACCTTCCAACTTTTCAATAAGCTGCTCCAGAAAACCCGCCCAGTCACTATATATCCTCAAGCACCATTTTTTGGAGCTTCCTACTAGCGTCTTGCCATACTGCCACAATAGCTGGACAGCTCCACACGACATGGAAAATTGACTCGGATGCATAATTGCAGAGTGGACAGGAGGGGTCAGTGAGAATGCCTTTACTATGGACGAAGGATTTTGTGGCCAGAATTCCATGACATAATTTCCACGTGAAGTGCTTTAACATTGGCGGGGCTTGCAACTCCCAGATCAGCTTCCACATTCTTTCTTGTTCCCTGGCCCGAGAGCTTTCTCCCCTTTCAGTTCGACTTCTTTGAATCTCAATGTGGTAAGCGCTTCGAACAGTGAAGAATCCTGATTTTGTGCCCAACCATACCATATATCTTGTCCGGTGCTTTGAGAGGGCTAAGGGGCAGACTACAAATCATATCAGCCTCTACCTTGGCAAAGCTAGACTGGATCAAGGTATAGTTCCACCACCCCGTTGTCAGATCAATAAGAGTATTGACTCTGGCCAACGGATCCATACTCTCACAAGGTGACTGGATCTTATAAGTAGTAGGTTTCGAAATCCATTTGTCCTGCCAAATCTGAATGTTGTCACCATTGCCCACCCGCCACATGAGTCCCCTTTCCAGCACTTTTCTAGCGTTAAAAATGCTAAGGCAGGCGTAAGAAGGGTTCCTGCCCAATTGGGCCTGCAAAAAGGAACCTTGAGGAAAATATTTCTCTTTCAAGATCCTTCTCACCAAGGAGTCTTGAGCCTGAAGTATGCGCCAGCCTTGCTTAGCCAAAAGAGCTGTGTTAAAAACCTCAATATTACGAAACCCCATCCCTCCTTTTGACTTAGGCAAGCCTAATCTGTTCCAACTCATCCACGAGACCTTGCTTTTGTTTGACTGGTTTCCCCACCAAAAGCGCGGATCATTGAATTTAAGCTTCTGCACAGATTTTTAGGGAGTTGAAATACACTCATGTTGTAGGTCAGTATGGCCTGAAACACAGCCTTGAGTAGAATCTCCCTCCCCGCTTGGGATAGGAACTTCTCCTTCCACCCATCTAGCCTTCTTTGAACTCTGTTAAAAATTCTTTTGAAAGTGCTCACCTTTGCCCTACCCACTAGAGTTGGGAGACCAAGGTATGTTTCGTAATTTTTAGAGGCTGTAATACCAATATTCGAACATATAAGCTCTCGAAACTCCCTGCCAGTGTTATGGCTATAAAAAATTGTTGTCTTGTTATTATTAAGCTTTTGTCCCGACGCCTGTTCATATTGTCTAATTAGTTGCAAGAGATTCCTCCACTCCACAAAATTAGCTCTTCAGAAGAGTAAACTGTCATTTGCAAAGAACATGTGACTCAACTTGAAACTCCAGTGTGCAATTGGAACCCCTGTGATCTTCCCTTCCTGCTCGGTTGTCCTCAAAAGAGAACTCAACCCCTCTGCACAAAGAAGAAAAAGATAGGAGGATAGAAGATCCCCTTGTCTAATTCCTCTAGAGGGTATAATCAACTCATTGGGTTGGCCATTAATAAGAACTCTATAGGTCACCGTGGTCACACGTGTCATAATTAGGGAGATCCATTGTGGCGCAAACCCAAGCTTCATTACAGCTTCAAGGAACAGCCACTCTACCCGATCATACACCTTACTCATACATCGTTGGTCATTAACAAGGTTTACGTTTTTTTTTTTTTTTTTTAGTATTCAAGAATTTTCTTTTTAACCCTTTTTTTTTTTAAACTGTTTGATCTTCAAGTCATAAGACTCATAACGTTTCATGACTTTTGTAACTTCGTTCTTCAAACGGTCAAACATTAAACATGCAGTCAAATTTTCATTTATGATATTTTTTCCTTTGATTGCCAACGTGAATGTATATATATATATATACACATACATGTAGCTTTCCAAAAAGAAGATAGAACACTACATACATTATTGCAAAATGCTTGCTTTAAGGCATGAGGCCATATATTATATTATTAATTTTTCTATAAAGAAAAATATTTTTCAAAGTCCCCCACCCATTTTAATCAAAGAATTGTTCTATTTGATCTTCATTCTTGGAAGTGTGTCCTTAACGAAGATAAATGCTATAGTCTAATCCTGGGAGGTTACGTGTCAAGAGATCCGATTACACCGAGTTATATACTTCGGGAGGCACGGATCAACCTTTAAGAACAACTATCTTCCATGATTCTATAGCATTATGAAATCTTTTCTTGCTTTAATTTTAATATCTTGTACTGTATTTATTTTTTTTGTTATTTTGGATTAATATGGTCTAATATCAACAAGAATATTTTCAACCAATTATTTATTTAACAATTATTTATTTGATTGTTGATTTTCATATTAGTATTATTTTATTTACAAAGTATTTTGTGTACCATCCAAAATTATTTACAACAATGCATGCAAAGTCCAAAGTCCTCTACAATAAGCACGAAACCATACATCATGATGTTTTATGTTTTATGTTTGAGTAGGGCTAAAAATTATTTTTTTTTATTTTTTTTCTTTTAGATGAATAAAATCATTTTATAGAAAACAGCACAAATGTACAAATGCTCGCTCCAGTAACAAAACTGGAGCAACACAAACACATCAATTCAATAAATGCTACTCCATAACGCTGCTCCCTAACAAAACAGAGCGACAAACAAAATACACCATAAAACATCCAACATCACAACTCTCTTAACTCTTCTACTCAATAATCCTATGCTGATTTTCACTAAATCATCGGACCGAGCAGGAAGCCAGCACCATTCTTTGTTTTTAACACCGAAATCAGTGTTTCTTCCCCACTGCACTGCCGGAATCATAATGCTATATGTATATAGCATTACTATTTCTGTTTTATGGTTATTAACTTGCAAAATAATCATAATTGCCAATAAGGTAGGATTAACTCCCTCAGGCTTAACTCTTCATTACCATATACTTTCTTTATTAGTAAGTGATTGTCAACTAGTTTAGTCATTATGATCTTTTACCATCCTAGAAGAGTGAGGCTAGAAATCACATTTTTACTCCACAACTATCTCACAATACTGATATGACCGTTCTAACTAATCTTGAATTTTTATTATTATTATGATTATTATTATATTTATAAAATAAAAAGACTAATCTAAGGGTTTATTGAGATGTCACACGTCAACATTATGAGAGAGTTGTGAGATAAAAATACGGTTTCTAACTAACATTATTCTTGTGATTTTTAATTTGAGAAAATAAAAACCCTAAAATATACCCGAGCAATGATTTTTTTTAAGGGAATTTTCATACTTGCAATCAGGCACGTTGCAATCCGAGTAGGCAATTGCGGGCAATCCCCTCCTTTAGCCTACTTGGCACTTGCTTGTTCAAAATCAAACCAAAAAAAAAAAAAAGAGAAAAAACTATAATATTCTCTAAAGTTTAGTGTAAGTAGCATTAGATGCTGCTGACAATTAGTGACGCCAACTTCACAAGCCATTTATCTAAACCCGAAACCCTTAGATACACGCGCACACACACCGTTCTCTTTCATTCTGCATCATCACTTTCTAAGAACACACTCCCGTGGAATATGCCATCAAGGACAGACTTTGAAAGACTTAGAAACAATACGACAGTCGACAGTTAACACTTTAGAAGACCCTTCATGCTTTATCTGTTCAATAAGCTTTTGAAATTCTTCAAACAAGATCCACCTTTGCTGACACTCTTTTCAGCGATTTCCTTCAGCTTCAGTGCATTTGTTTTTCTTTTTTTCACCCTTATCACATAGCATTGTTTTTATCTTTGTTTTGATTTCATGCCTTGTGATGAGCCCATTTTCATCTAGTGTCAAGCCTAAACCAAACTTCCAAGTATCGCAAATGGCATTCCCATGCTTTACCCTACAAGGTTGAATTCCATGTACGATGGCTAAGGAAACATGCAGTAGAAGGGTTAACTAACACCTTCTCTTGAGCTGCCCATTCAACAATCTTTCCGGCTACTAAACTTTACCCTTTCCGACATTATGTTTCACCTCCAAACATTAACCTTTCCTTGCCCTATTAGAACCCACAATTCATGAATTTTTACTTATATTACAACCATAAAACCCTAACCCTAGATTCTCCCTGAATCCTGCGACAAGCTGCTGCCACTGAAAAGTCTTGCAAGATGCTTCCTATTTCCAGCCCCTTAAAACCCTTTCAAATTAAATCTTTCCTAACCCAATTAGAATCATAAGCTCTCCATTTCTTTTCCCATCCTTTAAAACTTCAAAGCAACAATCTTCCCCTAAGATTTATCTTTAATTGAACGCAGACAAACAACCTGCCCTGTTTTCCAACATCACATGAATTGGTATTGCTTCAATTCTAATCTCCGAGCTCAGAAAAGTCTGACAATTTTTGGATTGCTGTGAATCTCCATGACAACCTCAAAAATATGTGACGGTTGTGAAATAATATCTAATAGGTTTATGACTGTTAATATACTTCATAGCCTACATGATCTAATCCTCTGAAGCGCCACAGCAAAGACAATACCACGTTACTAGATTGTGCATCAACCCTAAGAAAAAGATGGATGAAATTGAGAACCAGAAAATGCATGGCCCACTATTCATTATTCTACTTGTGATGATTGATATCTGAAACATGAAGTGGTAATGCAACAACCCTGCCCACTAATCTAGTATGTTAGATGAGGAGTCCTATCCAAAGGCAATACCATCATGGTAGAGCTATAGTTGCAACCTTTTAATTTGAGCAAGACTATCACAGAGGTTCCCATACAAATTACGAAAGACGAAGTCATACGAAAAGACAGGTTCATTGCAGAGAGGGGGAGGGGGGAGGGGGGAGTAATAAGTGGAAAAGAATTTTTTTTTATATTTTTTTATTATTTTTTTTATATAAGTAAGCAAAAATCATTAAAAAAACGCAAAGGTAGATTTTAGTCTCCTACAAATTTTTGACATCAAATTTCATCAACAATATCCCCCAGAATAAGGATAAAAACACCATCAAAGAAAGGAACCTTCAAACTGTCATCACGGTTTTTTTGTCTTGACTCTGTGAATCATGAAATCTTAACTTTTGTACCTGGTCGAGCAGGTCCAAAGTAGTTTGTTACTAATCCCATAATAGCAAAACCTGGTGTTCAGAAAGTATAATCAAATTAGTAATAGCAATAAATAGATATGTCATAATTCTCACACATTACACGTGAGCTAATGAATCGATAACACCATCATATTAAAGCAGAGATAAGAAAAGCAGTCACATTGAGGTGAAAGTAATCCAGAAAAGAAACCAGTATCCTTCTCATGAACTTGTAGATCATCATTAGACACTGATGTAAAATTTTCCAAATAGAAGGTCACCAATAATTTGGAGTGTAGCTACACTACACTTTGTCGATATACTGACTATTGGAATCCCCTGTTCTTTAGCTTTTTTCTGCTTTCTGGCTGCGATAGTATGTTATCTCCAATTATATGTCAATATTTTTGCACACAATGAAGCCCTAAAACTGAACTGAGAGGTACACATTAGGCAAATCTGACACTAGTCTCTACTTGCAGTGTCCCTTTTAATCCAACAGATATGATTTGGAGGGGGTGGATTCCAAAACCCTAGACCCCTTTATTTTCATTAATTTTGTTTATGTTTTCTTTCATCAAAAACCCCTAAATTTGGAACTAGGTTAAAATATGATTAGTTTGAATATGGATTAATTTTCACAACACAATTTTCTCGTGGGATCGATCTCGCACTTGCATAACGCTATATTGCAAACGATTCGTACACTTGCAAGTATTATAATTTGCACAACAAGTTTTTGGCGCCGTTGCCGGGGAATTATTTTGCTTGTGAAAATTGATTTTGTTTGAATTGATTTTATTTTTCTACTAGTTTAGGGTAGATTTTGTTTTGTTTTATTTGTTTTTGCCTTTTGTGTTCTACAAAAAAAAAAAAAAAAAATGGCGCTAGAAGGAACCAAAGTCTGATGCTTGATGTCCAGATTTGTCTCATTGTTTTCTTCTTTCTATTTTCAACTCAGTTTCTAGCAGCTTCGTTTCATTTTTTTTTCTTTTGTTTATTTGTTTTTGTTTTTTATGTTCAAACACACAAAAAAAAAAAAAAAAAAAAACCGACGGAAAGGCATCCTTTCTCGTTTATGTTCTTTTATGTTTTTGTTAAGATTGTCTCTTTTATTTTCCTAAAAAAAAAAAAATGGCACGCTGGTGGCCAGTGGTGGGACACGAGAGTTGTAGTTTTTTTTTAAGATTGTTACTCATGTTTATGTTCATTAATAAAAAGAAGAGAAGTTTACTTTTTCATTTTACTTTTTGTCATTTTATTTTTGTTTTTGACAACACTAATATTTTGGTGTTTGTTTCTATGAGAAAATATTGATGTTAGTTTTTGTTGACAGGTGTTTTGGTGTTTAAGTTTGGGGGATGCCTTGACCTTTTTCACATCTTGATTTTTCCTTACTTCTGGTAATGTATTTCTACACTACACATTGAGGACAATGTGTAATTCAAGTTTGGGGGTATGGAAAAACACTTGTCTGTTTGTTTGTTTATTCTATTTATTTTCTGTTGTTTAGTTATTTTTAGTTGTCTTTTTGTTCTAAAAAAAAAAAAAAAAAATTGTTGTCAAGTTTGAGTAAGCCATAGCTGTGGTTTGCATTTCATTGGCTTGCTTAAAGTTTTAAACACATCATGTCATTAAGAATCTGAGTCTTTTGACTTATTTTGGGCTAGAGAGACTTCACTTATTTTGAGTTGAATTATCACGAGCACATTAGCATATAATCTGTGGGGTATGAATTTGTGCTTAATTGTATATTTTGAGAGTTGTTGGATAACCTATTGATAAATAACCTTGGCTTGCAAGATATATATATTATATATAAAAAAAATAAATAAGAGAAAAAAAATAAGATCATTTTGAGTTTTTCATTGAGTTAAAGCATTGAGTGTTCGCGTCAAAATGTGAGAATTTCAAATTTATGACTAGTTTGGCTTCGTAGCCTTTTTGACTTGAGTAATTAAGCCCTTAGGGATGTTTCTACATCTAGTTCCCTAAGACCATCTGGTTTGGGAGGCCACTGGCCCAACACTCGTTACATGGGTCAACTAGAAAGCTTAAGGGAGCCGAGCATTGCACAGCCTACACAATATATATATATATATATATAAAAAAAAAAAAAAATTTGCATATCTTGCCTTGGTTGTTTCATTTGATAGGGAATCCAATGATTTTTGAGGTACTTATCTTGAGATTAAAATGAAACCTCATGATTGCATGTTAATTTCACTTACACTTTTGAGAAAATGTGATGTCTTAATTGTCCATTTATGAGTGATTTGATGTTGGATCCTCTGTTAATGTTGATGTGGGGTTTGTCTTTTTAAGCATGCTAATGACGTATGAACCATGGTTTGCGTAAAAATTCTTTCTTATTGACAACGTAGTGTTTCAATGTTTGTGGGTATCATTTCTGGCAAACCCTCACGAGACTTCATTCGTCCACTAGGGAGTCGTAGGGTTTAAAAGGCTTGTTGCATACGCTAAATGCAATCGTGTCTCCCACAAAAGAGGACTTATGTTCATGCTTTGATTTTGTTTTTCATTTTGTTTTGCTAAGGGAATAGCAAAATGTAAGTTAAGAATAAAACATACACAATCAACTATTAGTAACTCCAAATCGTGTCTCCAGACTCCCCTATCTTCCCTCTCTCATTTTTTTTCTTCCCTTCTCTTTCCTTTCTTCTTTTCTCTTCTTCCTTCGCTGTCATGCCCTAATTAGTAACTCCAAATCTCTTAAAGAATGAAACAGCCACAATCAACTATTTTCCTACCAAAATTCCCAAAAGAGAACATGCAAAACATATGCAACTAATATCTCCAACACCTAACAAAATCCTAATTAAAGAAAATCATCAAGTAAATTAAAGAAGAGAATTTTCACCTTGGAGATGGAAGCTTCTCCTTCAACTGTTACCCTCTCTCTCTCTCTCTCTCTCTCTCTACTCCCCCTCTCTTTCTTTTCTTTACTTTCTTTCTTCCTTCTTTTCTCCTTCTTCAACTTTCAACTTTCTTTACATACCGATTCCAAATCCCACATCCCATAAATCACCATCAACAAGTAGATAATCATTTACAACAAAAATAAATAATTTTCATCTGTAGAAATTATTAGCCTCGTACACCTGATTGAATTGCCAATTTGGCAGTGCAATGTTGTCGGATTGCACCATCCTACCGTCAGTTACTCAGTAGTAGTCACTTGGAAAGACAACCTTTGCCCTCCCAACCGTTCAAATGTATGCCAATTTTGACCCCAATTACGTGTCATTTGTATCCAATCAGTATGGGAGCCCTTGATTTTCACACTAGTAACTTGGCCAACACCACCAACATTATAGACCAGCACAAGCAACCAAAATGGATTTCCTTAAACTTAATCTCACTTGACCTGAAACACATCACTCGTCAATACCAAACGAAACAAGTCCGGCTTTATACTCTACAATCTTTAGAAACATCTACATTAACAGATCGAAGTGCTTTTGCTGCAGTTGTGTTATGTGTATAGTCATTGTTAGGTAGTGAGTCTGTTAGGAAATATTATCTGTTAGATTATTTAGTTCAATAGTGTTTTATAGCTTTACAGATGTTCAGTTCATTAGTTGTTTTATTAGTTTACTATTGTTGTTTGGGTAAAAGTATGTCTCATGTTATCTTTTTATGTTGCTATTTGGATATGATTAGGTTTATCTCTTTTATCTTTTTTAAAATCTGTTGTCAGCAGGTTAGGTTGTTTGGGTTATAAGTCAAATGGAAGTTCTATTTCATGTGGGACTCCATTTTTATTGTATTCCATTCTTTTAAATACTACTTTGTTATTGAATAAAAAGAATCAATCAAGTAAATTAACAAACATTGTGTTTGTGAGTTCAGAGCATCTCTAATTACTCATAAGAGGTCTAGGATTCCTCAAAAATCCTACCATATCTATCATTCTTGTTAAGTTCTCATCCTATGTACATTACGTAAGCACGTATCAGGTTGCACCAAACTCATTCTGTTTTGGTGTAGTTAGAGGAAAAAAGTTGGTTGCAGTTATCTGAATTGAACCTATCCCTTTTCTGCACCATGTTGAGTCTGAGCACCTCAATTCATAACAAGTTCCGAAGGCAGCCCCATTGTCGAAAAGAGCAATACTTAATGCTGCTGTCTCAAGACCATATCCTTGTTCCAATATGTTTCTGTAACCACAAGCTCCCACTACAACACAAAAACATGTCAGTTTTCTTGATCTTCTATCTACTACAAAGACAATGTTTTTGTGTCTATTTGTGCACATGTGTGAAGAAATAGAATTTAACTTCATAAAATCCCCTTTGTGATGGTGGTGTGACATACAGATAATGAGCCACAACAACTTCCTGTTCGAATTATTAGTAATTTGGGCAGGTAATGTAAGAGTCTGGAAGACCTCCCTATCTGAAGCCTACATGTCCAAATAAATTTTGAGATGCACAGCCACCTACCTGGACAAGTTGGTCTTATATGGGATATCTCACTTTATTTGTCTAAATTAATCATAGTAATATGGGCAAGTAATTGTTGTGGATCTCAATCTAATGATATATTGGGAAATGAAAAGACTTCTAGTTGCTTGGGTTGAAAGAGAAAAATAGTACTTAGTCATGGTTTTAGCACTGCTCATATCACCATAAAATGTTACATGAGCATACTCCCACCCATGAGCAACGTTAGCAGCAAAGGCCAAAGCCATAAGCATGGCCTAAGCAGCCAGTCATTTTGGCTCAAGAAAATGGGGCTAATCACCTTCTAAACCATATACAGGCTTTAAGAAAGAAATAGTGGGACGGGAGATGAGGCTATGGAATTATAAATGATCTAATTTTTAATTAATATAGGACAAGTAGTTAGTAGTGTTTCTACATTTCCTTAAAAGGGAGATGCCAATTAATCGATGTTTGGTCATTAAGCTTTATATCACAACTGATCAATGTCTTGATCATTCATCTAGTTATTTACATGAGCTAGCAAAGCTTTATATCACGTTTCAATGTGGTGATTAGCTAGACTAGCTGGATAGTTAGTTATGTAATATGTTAAGTAGTTCTTGTATAAGTACAAATATTGTATTATCATTCATTTAATGAGAATCAATTCATTCTCTCATATATCTCTCATTTTTCTTTTGCAAACTCTGTTTATTCATCAAGATACTCTATTTTCCATCATTAAGACTATACAAAAGGTTAATTCAAATTTATGATGAGGTAGTGTAATATTGGCTATTCAGGACTAAGGGTTTGGTACGCGTAATGGCTATTCCATTAGAAAGATGAATAAATTTTGTTGGGAATGTAAGAAAGTTGAATGGAATAACCATTTTCATGACCCATGAGAGAATATCTTTTTCAAGTGTTAGAGTATATGATAAGAATTCTATCCTTATCATATACTTTAATACCATAGCTATCATATTTCACATTCTTCAATTCCTTATAAAAGCTATTCATTTTTTTCTAATAGAATAGTCATTCTGCACACCAAACATACCATAAGTGCAAAAATACAGTACCAAATGGTATCGGTTATTCGGATCACTGAAATGAAAAAAACCTATTTTATGGTACAGATTAAATTTCACAAATTTAATGGTGTATATGCTGCCACATCATTTAAAATTTTTAAATGACATGGCACCATGTACCTTGTAGATTTAACAAAATAAAATTTGGACCACAAAATAGTTTCCTTCCGTTTCACTTGAAATAGAGAGGATGATATTCCTTGTCGAAGTTGGGAAAAAAATGAAAACCAAAATGATCTTTAGTTTTACAAAAATGACAATGATTTTTCTTTAGGTAAAGTCCACATAACTCCCTCAAACTGCAACACAATTGACAATGTCCCCCCAAACTTTCAATTTGAACAATGTCTCCCCTCCCCACCCCCAAAACTACTAAAAATTGTCAGTGCCCTCAATGACGAAAATACCCTTAAAATATATATATATATATATAAAAAAAAAAAATACATAAAAACAAGGGGTGGCCGTATTTAAAAATTAAAGTTTTTGTTTATATTAGAATTTTCATTTTTTTTAAAAAAAAAAAAACCGTGTTTAAAAAGAAAATTCTTTTTTTGAATTTATAGGGATACTTTTGTTTTATTGAAAAAATTATAAGGTCATTTTTGTCTTTTGCTGGCCTTAGGGGAGACATTGACAATGTTTTGGTAGTTTGAGGGGGACATTGTCTCAATTAAAAGTTTAGGAGGAACATTGTCAATTGAGTAGTGGTTTTTAAGGGTACGTAGACTTTTCTTTTCTTTCTTTTTTTTCTTTTTTTTTTCTTTTATTTTTAGTTATTTTAAGCAAGTAGTTGATTTGGGTTAGGAGAGAAAGAGATGAAAACAGGATAAGATGGTTGGTGACTGCGGTAGAAAATTTCATTAAAGCTGAAAGAATAATAGAGAGAACCCAAATGAAACGAATTAATTAAGCATAGAGCTACCTAGGATTTATGGAAAGGTAATTAGGTATCTTTTACGATAACATCTCCATTTTTCGGTCGAAGAGGTCACATCAGCAAATTAAATCCAGCTAATTTAAGTGTGTGTGTGTATATATATCAGATCCCACTAAATTAGGTTATTACATTATGTTTTGCTGTAAAATATTTTTAAGTATATTCGTAATAGAATACTTTAAAAATTATAAAGAGCTTTAATCAATATTAGGAAAGCAAAGAGGTATGCTATCAATCAAAGCAATTATACGAGTAATGATTCACCATCACTCAAATATATAATTTTTCACCACTTTATCTATGTGGTAAGGTGATCTCTTACTACTTTTTGAATTTTTTTATTTTTTAAAAATAAATTAAGGTGAGGGATCACCTTGCCACATAGGGAAGGTGGTAAAAAGTTGTATGTTTGAGTGGTGTTAAAATCATTACTCATTATAATATTACGATACTTGTTATACATCATCCTCTCATCCTTTTTTTCATCCTCTCAATTTTTAGAATTATTAACTTCATGGAGTCCATATGGATTCTACATATAAATCCCACGGATTTAATAATAATTTTAAAAAATAAAAAGAGTAAAAAAATAGAAGAAAGACCAGAGGAAAAAAAAATCATTTCTCTAATATTATTCAATAGAATTTTTTTTTTTTTTTTTGAAAAAAAAACCATTATCACATCTTGATCTTTCATCACTTTTGCAATTAATTACTTAAACTTTAAAAAGTTTTAATTCAGGGTATTTTCATCTTTCACTTTTTTCTTTTTTCTTTTTTTAATTTCAACCATCCGTTATAATTTTCCGTTAAACCCTGTCGAAATTCTCAAAATACCCTAATTTTTTTTTTTTTAGGAAAAGAAAAGAAAAAAATTACAAAGATTTAGGTGTGACTCTTTAAAATATGTTAATGTTTAATAATATGGTTATTATTATTTTATTTAAAAAAAAAAAAAAAAAAAAGAGTAGAAATGTTTTAACAAAAACTTGACGTTGATGAACGTTTTTTTTTTTTATCTTTTTGGTATCAAAATAGGATCTTGTTGATAGAAAAGAGCTAAACTTGCTCTGCTACAATAACGGACTGGATCGGGGGAGGGCACATCTCCCACCAGACCAGTGAATCATTACATGAAAAAGCAAATTTTGCTAACAAATGCACTCCTGTGTTGGCCATTCGCTTGACATGTCTAACCTCTATAGTACTGAACCTCTGGAATAAAGCTTTTGTATCATCAATTAGAGTTCCCTTACAGCTCCAATCCGGCCCAGTCTTTGTCAGTGCTGAAACTACCTCCAGAGAGTCTCCCTCACAAATCATATTTTGAAACCCCCATTCACTACTAAGACTAACTCCACACCAAGCACCTAAGGCTTCTCCTATCGACGGCTCCACAAGAAATGAAAAATGCCTTGTAGATGCTACCACCACCTGCCCATTTGAATCTCTCACAACTAATCCCACTCTAGGGATGCCTTGAGCCCGATCAATAGCCACGTCCCAATTGAGTTTTAGGATTCCCGTGGGGGAATTCTGCCATTGAGGAGGCGAAAGAACGGGTTGAGCAATCTGCTCCACCCCCCACCATTTTGTACTCGAAGGAAGTCTATCAAAACACTCTTGGCTTGCATGGCCACTGTTACTGGGGGAGTGAAAGTGTTATTAAAAATCACTGCATTCCGTCTAAGCCATATAGATCCGACCACCAAGAGGGCTTCAACCAGCTCTTCACCTTCCAACTTTTCAATAAGCTGCTCCAGAAAACCCGCCCAGTCACTATATATCCTCAAGCACCATTTTTTGGAGCTTCCTACTAGCGTCTTGCCATACTGCCACAATAGCTGGACAGCTCCACACGACATGGAAAATTGACTCGGATGCATAATTGCAGAGTGGACAGGAGGGGTCAGTGAGAATGCCTTTACTATGGACGAAGGATTTTGTGGCCAGAATTCCATGACATAATTTCCACGTGAAGTGCTTTAACATTGGCGGGGCTTGCAACTCCCAGATCAGCTTCCACATTCTTTCTTGTTCCCTGGCCCGAGAGCTTTCTCCCCTTTCAGTTCGACTTCTTTGAATCTCAATGTGGTAAGCGCTTCGAACAGTGAAGAATCCTGATTTTGTGCCCAACCATACCATATATCTTGTCCGGTGCTTTGAGAGGGCTAAGGGGCAGACTACAAATCATATCAGCCTCTACCTTGGCAAAGCTAGACTGGATCAAGGTATAGTTCCACCACCCCGTTGTCAGATCAATAAGAGTATTGACTCTGGCCAACGGATCCATACTCTCACAAGGTGACTGGATCTTATAAGTAGTAGGTTTCGAAATCCATTTGTCCTGCCAAATCTGAATGTTGTCACCATTGCCCACCCGCCACATGAGTCCCCTTTCCAGCACTTTTCTAGCGTTAAAAATGCTAAGGCAGGCGTAAGAAGGGTTCCTGCCCAATTGGGCCTGCAAAAAGGAACCTTGAGGAAAATATTTCTCTTTCAAGATCCTTCTCACCAAGGAGTCTTGAGCCTGAAGTATGCGCCAGCCTTGCTTAGCCAAAAGAGCTGTGTTAAAAACCTCAATATTACGAAACCCCATCCCTCCTTTTGACTTAGGCAAGCCTAATCTGTTCCAACTCATCCACGAGACCTTGCTTTTGTTTGACTGGTTTCCCCACCAAAAGCGCGGATCATTGAATTTAAGCTTCTGCACAGATTTTTAGGGAGTTGAAATACACTCATGTTGTAGGTCAGTATGGCCTGAAACACAGCCTTGAGTAGAATCTCCCTCCCCGCTTGGGATAGGAACTTCTCCTTCCACCCATCTAGCCTTCTTTGAACTCTGTTAAAAATTCTTTTGAAAGTGCTCACCTTTGCCCTACCCACTAGAGTTGGGAGACCAAGGTATGTTTCGTAATTTTTAGAGGCTGTAATACCAATATTCGAACATATAAGCTCTCGAAACTCCCTGCCAGTGTTATGGCTATAAAAAATTGTTGTCTTGTTATTATTAAGCTTTTGTCCCGACGCCTGTTCATATTGTCTAATTAGTTGCAAGAGATTCCTCCACTCCACAAAATTAGCTCTTCAGAAGAGTAAACTGTCATTTGCAAAGAACATGTGACTCAACTTGAAACTCCAGTGTGCAATTGGAACCCCTGTGATCTTCCCTTCCTGCTCGGTTGTCCTCAAAAGAGAACTCAACCCCTCTGCACAAAGAAGAAAAAGATAGGAGGATAGAAGATCCCCTTGTCTAATTCCTCTAGAGGGTATAATCAACTCATTGGGTTGGCCATTAATAAGAACTCTATAGGTCACCGTGGTCACACGTGTCATAATTAGGGAGATCCATTGTGGCGCAAACCCAAGCTTCATTACAGCTTCAAGGAACAGCCACTCTACCCGATCATACACCTTACTCATACATCGTTGGTCATTAACAAGGTTTACGTTTTTTTTTTTTTTTTTAGTATTCAAGAATTTTCTTTTTAACCCTTTTTTTTTTAAACTGTTTGATCTTCAAGTCATAAGACTCATAACGTTTCATGACTTTTGTAACTTCGTTCTTCAAACGGTCAAACATTAAACATGCAGTCAAATTTTCATTTATGATATTTTTTCCTTTGATTGCCAACGTGAATGTATATATATATATATACACATACATGTAGCTTTCCAAAAAGAAGATAGAACACTACATACATTATTGCAAAATGCTTGCTTTAAGGCATGAGGCCATATATTATATTATTAATTTTTCTATAAAGAAAAATATTTTCAAAGTCCCCCACCCATTTTAATCAAAGAATTGTTCTATTTGATCTTCATTCTTGGAAGTGTGTCCTTAACGAAGATAAATGCTATAGTCTAATCCTGGGAGGTTACGTGTCAAGAGATCCGATTACACCGAGTTATATACTTCGGGAGGCACGGATCAACCTTTAAGAACAACTATCTTCCATGATTCTATAGCATTATGAAATCTTTTCTTGCTTTAATTTTAATATCTTGTACTGTATTTATTTTTTTTGTTATTTTGGATTAATATGGTCTAATATCAACAAGAATATTTTCAACCAATTATTTATTTAACAATTATTTATTTGATTGTTGATTTTCATATTAGTATTATTTTATTTTACAAAGTATTTTGTGTACCATCCAAAATTATTTACAACAATGCATGCAAAGTCCAAAGTCCTCTACAATAAGCACGAAACCATACATCATGATGTTTTATGTTTTATGTTTGAGTAGGGCTAAAAATTATTTTTTTTTATTTTTTTTCTTTTAGATGAATAAAATCATTTTATAGAAAACAGCACAAATGTACAAATGCTCGCTCCAGTAACAAAACTGGAGCAACACAAACACATCAATTCAATAAATGCTACTCCATAACGCTGCTCCCTAACAAAACAGAGCGACAAACAAAATACACCATAAAACATCCAACATCACAACTCTCTTAACTCTTCTACTCAATAATCCTATGCTGATTTTCACTAAATCATCGGACCGAGCAGGAAGCCAGCACCATTCTTTGTTTTTAACACCGAAATCAGTGTTTCTTCCCCACTGCACTGCCGGAATCATAATGCTATATGTATATAGCATTACTATTTCTGTTTTATGGTTATTAACTTGCAAAATAATCATAATTGCCAATAAGGTAGGATTAACTCCCTCAGGCTTAACTCTTCATTACCATATACTTTCTTTATTAGTAAGTGATTGTCAACTAGTTTAGTCATTATGATCTTTTACCATCCTAGAAGAGTGAGGCTAGAAATCACATTTTTACTCCACAACTATCTCACAATACTGATATGACCGTTCTAACTAATCTTTGAATTTTTATTATTATTATGATTATTATTATTATTTTATAAAATAAAAAGACTAATCTAAGGGTTTATTGAGATTGTCACACGTCAACATTATGAGAGAGTTGTGAGATAAAAATACGGTTTCTAACTAACATTATTCTTGTGATTTTTAATTTGAGAAAATAAAAACCCTATAAATATACCCGAGCAATGATTTTTTTTAAGGGAATTTTCATACTTGCAATCAGGCACGTTGCAATCCGAGTAGGCAATTGCGGGCAATCCCCTCCTTTAGCCTACTTGGCACTTGCTTGTTCAAAATCAAACCAAAAAAAAAAAAAAGAGAAAAAACTATAATATTCTCTAAAGTTTAGTGTAAGTAGCATTAGATGCTGCTGACAATTAGTGACGCCAACTTCACAAGCCATTTATCTAAACCCGAAACCCTTAGATACACGCGCACACACACCGTTCTCTTTCATTCTGCATCATCACTTTCTAAGAACACACTCCCGTGGAATATGCCATCAAGGACAGACTTTGAAAGACTTAGAAACAATACGACAGTCGACAGTTAACACTTTAGAAGACCCTTCATGCTTTATCTGTTCAATAAAGCTTTTGAAATTCTTCAAACAAGATCCACCTTTGCTGACACTCTTTCAGCGATTTCCTTCAGCTTCAGTGCATTTGTTTTTCTTTTTTTCACCCTTATCACATAGCATTGTTTTTATCTTTGTTTTGATTTCATGCCTTGTGATGAGCCCATTTTCATCTAGTGTCAAGCCTAAACCAAACTTCCAAGTATCGCAAATGGCATTCCCATGCTTATACCCTACAAGGTTGAATTCCATGTACGATGGCTAAGGAAACATGCAGTAGAAGGGTTAACTAACACCTTCTCTTGAGCTGCCCATTCAACAATCTTTCCGGCTACTAAACTTTACCCTTTCCGACATTATGTTTCACCTCCAAACATTAACCTTTCCTTGCCCTATTAGAACCCACAATTCATGAATTTTTACTTATATTTACAACCATAAAACCCTAACCCTAGATCTCCCTGAATCCTGCGACAAGCTGCTGCCACTGAAAAGTCTTGCAAGATGCTTCCTATTTCCAGCCCCTTAAAACCCTTTCAAATTAAATCTTTCCTAACCCAATTAGAATCATAAGCTCTCCATTTTCTTTTCCCATCCTTTAAAACTTCAAAGCAACAATCTTCCCCTAAGATTTATCTTTAATTGAACGCAGACAAACAACCTGCCCTGTTTTCCAACATCACATGAATTGGTATTGCTTCAATTCTAATCTCCGAGCTCAGAAAAGTCTGACAATTTTTGGATTGCTGTGAATCTCCATGACAACCTCAAAAATATGTGACGGTTGTGAAATAATATCTAATAGGTTTATGACTGTTAATATACTTCATAGCCTACATGATCTAATCCTCTGAAGCGCCACAGCAAAGACAATACCACGTTACTAGATTGTGCATCAACCCTAAGAAAAAGATGGATGAAATTGAGAACCAGAAAATGCATGGCCCACTATTCATTATTCTACTTGTGATGATTGATATCTGAAACATGAAGTTGGTAATGCAACAACCTGCCCACTAATCTTAGTATGTTAGATGAGGAGTCCTATCCAAAGGCAATACCATCATGGTAGAGCTATAGTTGCAACCTTTTAATTTGAGCAAGACTATCACAGAAGGTTCCCATACAAATTACGAAAGACGAAGTCATACGAAAAGACAGGTTCATTGCAGAGAGGGGGGAGGGGGGAGGGGGAGTAATAAGTGGAAAAGAATTTTTTTATATTTTTTTATTATTTTTTTATATAAGTAAGCAAAAATCATTAAAAAAACGCAAAGGTAGATTTTAGTCTTCCTACAAATTTTTGACATCAAATTTCATCAACAATATCCCCCAGAATAAGGATAAAACACCATCAAAGAAAGGAACCTTCAAACTGTCATCACGGTTTTTTTGTCTTGACTCTGTGAATCATGAAATCTTAACTTTTTGTACCTGGTCGAGCAGGTCCAAAGTAGTTTGTTACTAATCCCATAATAGCAAACCTGGTGTTCAGAAAGTATAATCAAATTAGTAATAGCAATAAATAGATATGTCATAATTCTCACACATTACACGTGAGCTAAGTGAATCGATAACACCATCATATTAAAGCAGAGATAAGAAAAAGCAGTCACATTGAAGGTTGAAAGTAATCCAGAAAAGAAACCAGTATCCTTCTCATGAACTTGTAGATCATCATTAGACACTGATGTAAAATTTTCCAAATAGAAGGTCACCAATAATTTGGAGTGTAGCTACACTACACTTTGTCGATATACTGACTATTGGAATCCCCTGTTCTTTAGCTTTTTCTGCTTTCTGGCTGCGATAGTATGTTATTCTCCAATTATATGTCAATATTTTGCACACAATGAAGCCCTAAAACTGAACTGAGAGGTACACATTAGGCAAATCTGACACTAGTCTCTACTTGCAGTGTCCTTTAATCCAACAGATATGATTTGGAGGGGGTGGATTCCAAAACCCTAGACCCCTTTATTTTCATTAATTTTGTTTATGTTTTCTTTCATCAAAAACCCCTAAATTTGGAACTAGGTTAAAATATGATTAGTTTGAATATGGATTAATTTTCACAACACAATTTCTCGTGGGATCGATCTCGCACTTGCATAACGCTATATTGCAAACGATTCGTACACTTGCAAGTATTATAATTTGCACAACAAGTTTTTGGCGCCGTTGCCGGGGAATTATTTTGCTTGTGAAAATTGATTTTTGTTTGAATTGATTTTATTTTTCTACTAGTTTAGGTAGATTTTTGTTTTTGTTTTATTTGTTTTTGCCTTTTGTGTTCTACAAAAAAAAAAAAAAAAATGGCGCTAGAAGGAACCAAAGTCTGATGCTTGATGTCCAGATTTGTCTCATTGTTTTCTTCTTTCTATTTTCAACTCAGTTTCTAGCAGCTTCGTTTCATTTTTTTTTTCTTTTGTTTATTTGTTTTAGTTTTTATGTTCAAACACACAAAAAAAAAAAAAAAAAAAAACCGACGGAAAGGCATCCTTTCTCGTTTATGTTCTTTTATGTTTTTGTTAAGATTGTCTCTTTTATTTTCCTAAAAAAAAAAAAAATGGCACGCTTGGTGGCCAGTGGTGGGACACGAGAGTTGTAGTTTTTTTTAAGATTGTTACTCAATGTTTATGTTCATTAATAAAAAAGAAGAGAAGTTTACTTTTTCATTTTACTTTTTGTCATTTTATTTTTGTTTTTGACAACAACTAATATTTTGGTGTTTGTTTCTATGAGAAAATATTGATGTTAGTTTTTGTTGACAGGTGTTTTGGTGTTTAAGTTTGGGGGATGCCTTGACCTTTTTCACATCTTGATTTTTCCTTACTTCTGGTAATGTATTTCTACACTACACATTGAGGACAATGTGTAATTCAAGTTTGGGGTATGGAAAAACACTTGTCTGTTTGTTTGTTTATCTATTTATTTTCTGTTTGTTTAGTTATTTTTAGTTGTCTTTTTGTTCTAAAAAAAAAAAAAAAAAATTGTTGTCAAGTTTGAGTAAGCCATAGCTGTGGTTTGCATTTCATTGGCTTGCTTAAAGTTTTAAACACATCATGTCATTAAGAATCTGAGTCTTTTGACTTATTTTTGGGCTAGAGAGACTTCACTTATTTTGAGTTGAATTATCACGAGCACATTAGCATATAATCTGTGGGGTATGAATTTGTGCTTAATTGTATATTTTGAGAGTTGTTGGATAACCTATTGATAAATAACCTTGGCTTGCAAGATATATATATATATATATATAAAAAAAAATAAGAGAAAAAAAATAAGATCATTTTGAGTTTTTCATTGAGTAAAGCATTGAGTGTTCGCGTCAAAATGTGAGAATTTCAATTTATGACTAGTTTGGCTTCGTAGCCTTTTTGACTTGAGTAATTAAGCCCTTAGGGATGTTTCTACATCTAGTTCCCTAAGACCATCTGGTTTGGGAGCCACTGGCCCAACACTCGTTACATGGGTCAACTAGAAAGCTTAAGGGAGCCGAGCATTGCACAGCCTACACAATATATATATATATATATATATAAAAAAAAAAAAAAAATTTGCATATCTTGCCTTGGTTGTTTCATTTGATAGGGAATCCAATGATTTTTGAGGTACTTATCTTGAGATTAAAATGAAACCTCATGATTGCATGTTAATTTCACTTTACACTTTTGAGAAAATGTGATGTCTTAATTGTCCATTTATGAGTGATTTGATGTTGGATCCTCTGTTAATGTTGATGGTGGGGTTTGTCTTTTTAAGCATGCTAATGACGTATGAACCATGGTTTGCGTAAAAATTCTTTCTTATTGACAACGTAGTGTTTCAATGTTTGTGGGTATCATTTCTGGCAAACCCTCACGAGACTTCATTCGTCCACTAGGGAGTCGTAGGGGTTTAAAAGGCTTGTTGCATACGCTAAATGCAATCGTGTCTCCCACAAAAGAGGACTTATGTTTCATGCTTTGATTTTGTTTTTCATTTTGTTTTGCTAAGGGAATAGCAAAATGTAAGTTAAAAAATAAAACATACACAATCAACTATTAGTAACTCCAAATCGTGTCTCCTAGACTCCCCTATCTTCCCTCTCTCATTTTTTTTCTTCCCTTCTCTTTTCCTTTCTTTCTTTTCTCTTCTTCCTTCGCTGTCATGCCTTAATTAATAACTCCAAATCTCTTAAAGAATGAAACAGCCACAATCAACTATTTTCCCTACCAAAATTCCCAAAAGAGAACATGCAAAACATATGCAACTAATATCTCCAACACCTAACAAAATCCTAATTAAAGAAAATCATCAAGTAAATTAAAGAAAAGAATTTTCACCTTGGAGATGGAAGCTTCTCCTTCAACTGTTACCCTCTCTCTCTCTCTCTCTCTCTCTCTCTCTCTCTCTCTACTCCCCCTCTCTTTTCTTTTCTTTACTTTTCTTTTCTTCCTTCTTTTTCTCCTTCTTCAAACTTTCAACTTTCTTTACATACCGATTCCAAATCCCACATCCCATAAATCACCATCAACAAGTAGATAATCAGTTTACAACAAAAATAAATAATTTTCATCTGTAGAAATTATTAGCCTCGTACACCTGATTGAATTGCCAATTTGGCAGTGCAATGTTGTCGGATTGCACCATCCTACCGTCAGTTACTCAGTAGTAGTCACTTGGAAAGACAACCTTTTCCCTCCCAACCGTTCAAATGTATGCCAATTTTGACCCCAATTACGTGTCATTTGTATCCAATCAGTATGGGAGCCTTTGATTTTCACACTAGCAACTTGGCCAACACCACCAACATTATAGACCAGCACAAGCAACCAAAATGGATTTCCCTTAAACTTAATCTCACTTGGCCTGAAACACATCACTCGTCAATACCAAACCGAAACAAGTCCGGCTTTATATTCTATAATCTTTAGAAACATCTGCATTAACAGATCGTAGTGCTTTTGCTGCATGTTGTGTTATGTGTATAGTCATTGTTAGGTAGTGAGTCTGTTAGGAAATATTATCTGTTAGATTATTTAGTTCAATAGTGTTTTATAGCTTTACTAGATGTTCAGTTCATTAGTTGTTTTATTAGTTTACTATTGTTGTTTGGGTAAAAGTATGTCTCATGTTTATCTTTTTATGTTGCTATTTGGATATGATTAGGTTTATCTCTTTTATCTTTTTTAAAAATCTGTTGTCAGCAGGTTAGGTTGTTGAGTTATAAGTCAAATGGAAGTTCTATTTCATGTGGGACTCCATTTTTTATTGTATTCCATTCTTTTAAATACTACTTTGTTATTGAATAAAAAGAATCAATCAAGTAAATTAACAAACATTGTGTTTGTGAGTTCGGAGCATCTCTAATTACTCATAAGAGGTCTAGGATTCCTCAAAAATCCTACCATATCTATCATTCTTGTTAAGTTCTCATCCTATGTACATTACGTAAGCACGTATCAGGTTGCACCAAACTCATTCTGTTTTGGTGTAGTTAGAGGAAAAAAGTTGGTTGCAGTTATCTGAATTGAACCTATCCCTTTTCTGCACCATGTTGAGTCTGAGCACCTCAATTCATAACAAGTTCCGAAGGCAGCCCCATTGTCGAAAAGAGCAATACTTAATGCTGCTGTCTCAAGACCATATCCTTGTTCCAATATGTTTCTGTAACCACAAGCTCCCACTACAACACAAAAACATGTCAGTTTTCTTGATCGTCTATCTACTACAAAGACAATGTTTTTGTGTCTATTTGTGCACATGTGTGAAGCAATAGAATTTAACTTCATAAAATCCCCTTTGTGATGGTGGTGTGACATACGGATAATGAGCCACAAAAACTTCCTGTTCGAATTATTAGTAATTTGGGCAGGTAATGTAAGAGTCTGGAAGACCTCCCTATCTGAAGCCTACATGTCCAAATAAATTTTGAGATGCACGGCCACCTACCTGGACAAGTTGGTCTTATATGGGATATCTCACTTTATTTGTCTAAATTAATCATAGCAATATGGGCAAGTAATTGTTGTGGATCTCAATCTAATGATATATTGGGAAATGAAAAGACTTCTAGTTGCTTGGGTTGAAAGAGAAAAATAGTACTTAGTCATGGTTTTAGCACCGCTCATATCACCATAAAAATGTTACATGAGCATACTCCCACCCATGAGCAACGTTAGCAGCAAAGGCCAAAGCCATAAGCATAGCCTAAGCAGCCAGTCATTTTGGCTCAAGAAAATGGGGCTAATCACCTTCTAAACCATATACAGGCTTTAAGAAAGAAATAGTGGGACGGGAGATGAGGCTATGGAATTATAAATGATCTAGTTTTTAATTAATATAGGACAAGTAATTAGTAGTGTTTCTACATTTCCTTAAAAGGGAGATGTCAATTAATCGATGTTTGGTCATTAAGCTTTATATCACAACTGATCAATGTCTTGATCATTCATCTAGTTATTTACATGAGCTAGCAAAGCTTTATATCACGTTTCAATGTGGTGATTAGCTAGACTAGCTGGATAGTTAGTTATGTAATATGTTAAGTAGTTCTTGTATAAGTACAAATATTGTATTATCATTCATTTAATGAGAATCAATTCATTCTCTCATATATCTCTCATTTTTCTTTTGCAAACTCTGTTTATTCATCAAGATACTCTATTTTCCATCATTAAGACTATACAAAAGGTTAAT
Source organism: Alnus rubra (assembly GCA_028654335.1). Taxonomy (NCBI): domain Eukaryota; kingdom Viridiplantae; phylum Streptophyta; class Magnoliopsida; order Fagales; family Betulaceae; genus Alnus; species Alnus rubra. The sequence goes on along the minus strand of JAJPGS010001460.1, from coordinate 325,456 downwards.
TCAAATTTATGATGAGGTAGTGTAATATTGGCTATTCAGGACTAAGGGTTTGGTACGCGTAATGGCTATTCCATTAGAAAGATGAATAAATTTTGTTGGGAATGTAAGAAAGTTGAATGGAATAACCGTTTTCATGACCCATGAGAGAATATCCTTTTCAAGTGTTAGAGTATATGATAAGATCCTTATCATATACTCTAATACCATAGCTATCATATTTCACATTCTTCAATTCCTTATAAAAGCTATTCATTTTTTTCTAATAGAATAGTCATTCTGCACACCAAACATACCATAAGTGCAAAAATACAGTACCAAATGGTATCGGTTATTCGGATCACTGAAATGAAAAAAACCTATTTTATGGTACAGATTAAATTTCACAAATTTAATGGTGTATATGCTGCCACATCATTTAAAATTTTTAAATGACATGGCACCATGTACCTTGTAGATTTAACAAAATAAAATTTGGACCACAAAATAGTTTCCTTCCGTTTCACTTGAAATAGAGAGGATGATATTCCTTGTCGAAGTTGGGAAAAAAATGAAAACCAAAATGATCTTTAGTTTTACAAAAATGACAATGATTTTTCTTTAGGTAAAGTCCACATAACTCCCTCAAACTGCAACACAATTGACAATGTCCCCCCAAACTTTCAATTTGAACAATGTCTCCCCTCCCCACCCCCAAAACTACTAAAAATTGTCAGTGCCCTCAATGACGAAAATACCCTTAAAATATATATATATATATATAAAAAAAAAAATACATAAAAACAAGGGGTGGCCGTATTTAAAAATTAAAAGTTTTTGTTTATATTAGAATTTTCATTTTTTTTTAAAAAAAAAAAACCGTGTTTAAAAAGAAAATTCTTTTTTTGAATTTATAGGGATACTTTTGTTTTATTGAAAAAATTATAAGGTCATTTTTGTCTTTTGCTGGCCTTAGGGGAGACATTGACAATGTTTTGGTAGTTTGAGGGGGACATTGTCTCAATTAAAAGTTTAGGAGGAACATTGTCAATTGAGTAGTGGTTTTTAAGGGTACGTAGACTTTTCTTTTCTTTTCTTTTTTTTCTTTTTTTTTTCTTTTATTTTGTGTTATTTTAAGCAAGTAGTTGATTTGGGTTAGGAGAGAAAGAGATGAAAACAGGATAAGATGGTTGGTGACTGCGGTAGAAAATTTCATTAAAGCTGAAAGAATAATAGAGAGAACCCAAATGAAACGAATTAATTAAGCATAGAGCTACCTAGGATTTATGGAAAGGTGATTAGGTATCTTTTACGATAACATCTCCATTTTTCGGTCGAAGAGGTCACATCAGCAAATTAAATCCAGCTAATTTAAGTGTGTGTATATATATCAGATCCCACTAAATTAGGTTATTACATTATGTTTTGCTGTAAAATATTTTTAAGTATATTCGTAATAGAATACTTTAAAAATTATAAAGAGCTTCAATCAATATTAGGAAAGCAAAGAGGTATGCTATCAATCAAAATAATTATACGAGTAATGATTCATCATCACTCAAATATACAATTTTCCACCATCTTATCTATGTGGTAAGGTGATCTCTTACTACTTTTTGAATTTTTTTATTTTTTAAAAATAAATTAAGGTGAGGGATCACCTTGCCACATAGGGAAGGTGGTAAAAAGTTGTATGTTTGAGTGGTGTTAAAATCATTACTCATTATAATATTACGATACTTGTTATACATCATCCTCTCATCCTTTTTTTCATCCTCTCAATTTTTAGAATTATTAACTTCATGGAGTCCATATGGATTCTACATATAAATCCCACGGATTTAATAATAATTTTAAAAAATAAAAAGAGTAAAAAAATAGAAGAAAGACCAGAGGAAAAAAAAATCATTTCTCTAATATTATTCAATAGAATTTTTTTTTTTTTTTTTTGAAAAAAAAAACCATTATCACATCTTGATCTTTCATCACTTTTGCAATTAATTACTTAAACTTTAAAAAGTTTTAATTCAGGGTATTTTCATCTTTCACTTTTTTCTTTTTTCTTTTTTTAATTTCAACCATCCGTTATAATTTTCCGTTAAACCCTGTCGAAATTCTCAAAATACCCTAATTTTTTTTTTTTAGGAAAAGAAAAGAAAAAATTACAAATATTTAGGTGTGACTCTTTAAAATATGTTAATGTTTAATAATATGGTTATTATTATTTTATTTAAAAAAAAAAAAAAAAAAAAAAAAAGAGTAGAAATGTTTTAACAAAAACTTGACGTTGATGAACGTTTTTTTTTTTTATCTTTTTGGTATCAAAATAGGATCTTGTTGATAGAAAAGAGCTAAACTTGCTCTGCTACAATAACGGACTGGATCGGGGGAGGGCACATCTCCCACCAGACCAGTGAATCATTACATGAAAAAGCAAATTTTGCTAACAAATGCACTCCTGTGTTGGCCATTCGCTTGACATGTCTAACCTCTATAGTACTGAACCTCTGGAATAAAGCTTTTGTATCATCAATTAGAGTTCCCTTACAGCTCCAATCCGGCCCAGTCTTTGTCAGTGCTGAAACTACCTCCAGAGAGTCTCCCTCACAAATCATATTTTGAAACCCCCATTCACTACTAAGACTAACTCCACACCAAGCACCTAAGGCTTCTCCTATCGACGGCTCCACAAGAAATGAAAAATGCCTTGTAGATGCTACCACCACCTGCCCATTTGAATCTCTCACAACTAATCCCACTCTAGGGATGCCTTGAGCCCGATCAATAGCCACGTCCCAATTGAGTTTTAGGATTCCCGTGGGGGAATTCTGCCATTGAGGAGGCGAAAGAACGGGTTGAGCAATCTGCTCCACCCCCCACCATTTTGTACTCGAAGGAAGGCTATCAAAACACTCTTGGCTTGCATGGCCACTGTTACTGGGGGAGTGAAAGTGTTATTAAAAATCACTGCATTCCGTCTAAGCCATATAGATCCGACCACCAAGAGGGCTTCAACCAGCTCTTCACCTTCCAACTTTTCAATAAGTTGCTCCAGAAAACCCGCCCAGTCACTATCCTCAAGCACCATTTTTTGGAGCTTCCTACTAGCCTCTTGCCATACTGCCATAGTCGCTGGACAGCTCCACACGACATGGAAAATTGACTCGGATGCATAATTGCAGAGTGGACAGGAGGGGTCAGTGAGAATGCCTTTACTATGGACGAAGGATTTTGTGGCCAGAATTCCATGACATAATTTCCACGTGAAGTGCTTTAACATTGGCGGGGCTTGCAACTCCCAGATCAGCTTCCACATTCTTTCTTGTTCCCTGGCCCGAGAGCTTTCTCCCCTTTCAGTTCGACTTCTTTGCATCTCAATGTGGTAAGCGCTTCGAACAGTGAAGAATCCTGATTTTGTGCCCAACCATACCATATATCTTGTCCGGTGCTTTGAGAGGGCTAAGGGGCAGACTACAAATCATATCAGCCTCTACCTTGGCAAAGCTAGACTGGATCAAGGTATAGTTCCACCACCCCGTTGTCAGATCAATAAGAGTATTGACTCTGGCCAACGGATCTATACTCTCACAAGGTGACTGGATCTTATAAGTAGTAGGTTTCGAAATCCATTTGTCCTGCCAAATCTGAATGTTGTCACCATTGCCCACCCGCCACATGAGTCCCCTTTCCAGCACTTTTCTAGCGTTAAAAATGCTAAGGCAGGCGTAAGAAGGGTTCCTGCCCAATTGGGCCTGCAAAAAGGAACCTTGAGGAAAATATTTCTCTTTCAAGATCCTTCTCACCAAGGAGTCTTGAGCCTGAAGTATGCGCCAGCCTTGCTTAGCCAAAAGAGCTGTGTTAAAAACCTCAATATTACGAAACCCCATCCCTCCTTTTGACTTAGGCAAGCCTAATCTGTTCCAACTCATCCACGAGACCTTGCTTTTGTTTGACTGGTTTCCCCACCAAAAGCGCGGATCATTGAATTTAAGCTTCTGCACAGATTTTTAGGGAGTTGAAATACACTCATGTTGTAGGTCAGTATGGCCTGAAACACAGCCTTGAGTAGAATCTCCCTCCCCGCTTGGGATAGGAACTTCTCCTTCCACCCATCTAGCCTTCTTTGAACTCTGTTAAAAATTCTTTTGAAAGTGCTCACCTTTGCCCTACCCACTAGAGTTGGGAGACCAAGGTATGTTTCGTAATTTTTAGAGGCTGTAATACCAATATTCGAACATATAAGCTCTCGAAACTCCCTGCCAGTGTTATGGCTATAAAAAATTGTTGTCTTGTTATTATTAAGCTTTTGTCCCGACGCCTGTTCATATTGTCTAATTAGTTGCAAGAGATTCCTCCACTCCACAAAATTAGCTCTTCAGAAGAGTAAACTGTCATTTGCAAAGAACATGTGACTCAACTTGAAACTCCAGTGTGCAATTGGAACCCCTGTGATCTTCCCTTCCTGCTCGGTTGTCCTCAAAAGAGAACTCAACCCCTCTGCACAAAGAAGAAAAAGATAGGAGGATAGAAGATCCCCTTGTCTAATTCCTCTAGAGGGTATAATCAACTCATTGGGTTGGCCATTAATAAGAACTCTATAGGTCACCGTGGTCACACGTGTCATAATTAGGGAGATCCATTGTGGCGCAAACCCAAGCTTCATTACAGCTTCAAGGAACAGCCACTCTACCCGATCATACACCTTACTCATACATCGTTGGTCATTAACAAGGTTTACGTTTTTTTTTTTTTTTTTTAGTATTCAAGAATTTTCTTTTTAACCCTTTTTTTTTTTAAACTGTTTGATCTTCAAGTCATAAGACTCATAACGTTTCATGACTTTTGTAACTTCGTTCTTCAAACGGTCAAACATTAAACATGCAGTCAAATTTTCATTTATGATATTTTTTTCCTTTGATTGCCAACGTGAATGTATATATATATATATACACATACATGTAGCTTTCCAAAAAGAAGATAGAACACTACATACATTATTGCAAAATGCTTGCTTTAAGGCATGAGGCCATATATTATATTATTAATTTTTCTATAAAGAAAAATATTTTTCAAAGTCCCCCACCCATTTTAATCAAAGAATTGTTCTATTTGATCTTCATTCTTGGAAGTGTGTCCTTAACGAAGATAAATGCTATAGTCTAATCCTGGGAGGTTACGTGTCAAGAGATCCGATTACACCGAGTTATATACTTCGGGAGGCACGGATCAACCTTTAAGAACAACTATCTTCCATGATTCTATAGCATTATGAAATCTTTTCTTGCTTTAATTTTAATATCTTGTACTGTATTTATTTTTTTTGTTATTTTGGATTAATATGGTCTAATATCAACAAGAATATTTTCAACCAATTATTTATTTAACAATTATTTATTTGATTGTTGATTTTCATATTAGTATTATTTTATTTTACAAAGTATTTTGTGTACCATCCAAAATTATTTACAACAATGCATGCAAAGTCCAAAGTCCTCTACAATAAGCACGAAACCATACATCATGATGTTTTATGTTTTATGTTTGAGTAGGGCTAAAAATTATTTTTTTTTATTTTTTTTCTTTTAGATGAATAAAATCATTTTATAGAAAACAGCACAAATGTACAAATGCTCGCTCCAGTAACAAAACTGGAGCAACACAAACACATCAATTCAATAAATGCTACTCCATAACGCTGCTCCCTAACAAAACAGAGCGACAAACAAAATACACCATAAAACATCCAACATCACAACTCTCTTAACTCTTCTACTCAATAATCCTATGCTGATTTTCACTAAATCATCGGACCGAGCAGGAAGCCAGCACCATTCTTTGTTTTTAACACCGAAATCAGTGTTTCTTCCCCACTGCACTGCCGGAATCATAATGCTATATGTATATAGCATTACTATTTCTGTTTTATGGTTATTAACTTGCAAAATAATCATAATTGCCAATAAGGTAGGATTAACTCCCTCAGGCTTAACTCTTCATTACCATATACTTTCTTTATTAGTAAGTGATTGTCAACTAGTTTAGTCATTATGATCTTTTACCATCCTAGAAGAGTGAGGCTAGAAATCACATTTTTACTCCACAACTATCTCACAATACTGATATGACCGTTCTAACTAATCTTTGAATTTTTATTATTATTATGATTATTATTATTATTTTATAAAATAAAAAGACTAATCTAAGGGTTTATTGAGATTGTCACACGTCAACATTATGAGAGAGTTGTGAGATAAAAATACGGTTTCTAACTAACATTATTCTTGTGATTTTTAATTTGAGAAAATAAAAACCCTATAAATATACCCGAGCAATGATTTTTTTTAAGGGAATTTTCATACTTGCAATCAGGCACGTTGCAATCCGAGTAGGCAATTGCGGGCAATCCCCTCCTTTAGCCTACTTGGCACTTGCTTGTTCAAAATCAAACCAAAAAAAAAAAAAAGAGAAAAAACTATAATATTCTCTAAAGTTTAGTGTAAGTAGCATTAGATGCTGCTGACAATTAGTGACGCCAACTTCACAAGCCATTTATCTAAACCCGAAACCCTTAGATACACGCGCACACACACCGTTCTCTTTCATTCTGCATCATCACTTTCTAAGAACACACTCCCGTGGAATATGCCATCAAGGACAGACTTTGAAAGACTTAGAAACAATACGACAGTCGACAGTTAACACTTTAGAAGACCCTTCATGCTTTATCTGTTCAATAAAGCTTTTGAAATTCTTCAAACAAGATCCACCTTTGCTGACACTCTTTTCAGCGATTTCCTTCAGCTTCAGTGCATTTGTTTTTCTTTTTTTCACCCTTATCACATAGCATTGTTTTTATCTTTGTTTTGATTTCATGCCTTGTGATGAGCCCATTTTCATCTAGTGTCAAGCCTAAACCAAACTTCCAAGTATCGCAAATGGCATTCCCATGCTTATACCCTACAAGGTTGAATTCCATGTACGATGGCTAAGGAAACATGCAGTAGAAGGGTTAACTAACACCTTCTCTTGAGCTGCCCATTCAACAATCTTTCCGGCTACTAAACTTTACCCTTTCCGACATTATGTTTCACCTCCAAACATTAACCTTTCCTTGCCCTATTAGAACCCACAATTCATGAATTTTTACTTATATTTACAACCATAAAACCCTAACCCTAGATCTCCCTGAATCCTGCGACAAGCTGCTGCCACTGAAAAGTCTTGCAAGATGCTTCCTATTTCCAGCCCCTTAAAACCCTTTCAAATTAAATCTTTCCTAACCCAATTAGAATCATAAGCTCTCCATTTTCTTTTCCCATCCTTTAAAACTTCAAAGCAACAATCTTCCCCTAAGTTTTATCTTTAATTGAACGCAGACAAACAACCTGCCCTGTTTTCCAACATCACATGAATTGGTATTGCTTCAATTCTAATCTCCGAGCTCAGAAAAGTCTGACAATTTTCGGATTGCTGTGAATCTCCATGACAACCTCAAAAACATGTGACAGTTGTGAAATAATATCTAATAGGTTTATGACTGTTAATATACTTCATAGCCTACATGATCTAATCCTCTGAAGCGCCACAGCAAAGACAATACCACGTTACTAGATTGTGCATCAACCCTAAGAAAAAGATGGATGAAATTGAGAACCAGAAAATGCATGGCCCACTATTCATTATTCTACTTGTGATGATTGATATCTGAAACATGAAGTTGGTAATGCAACAACCTGCCCACTAATCTTAGTATGTTAGATGAGGAGTCCTATCCAAAGGCAATACCATCATGGTAGAGCTATAGTTGCAACCTTTTAATTTGAGCAAGACTATCACAGAAGGTTCCCATACAAATTACGAAAGACGAAGTCATACGAAAAGACAGGTTCGTTACAGAGAGGGGGGAGGGGGGAGGGGGGAGTAATAAGTGGAAAAGAATTTTTTTTATATTTTTTTTGTTATTTTTTTTATTTAAGTAAGCAAAAATCATTAAAAAAAATGCAAAGGTAGATTTTAGTCTTCCTACAAATTTTTGACATCAAATTTCATCAACAATATCCCCCAGAATAAGGATAAAACACCATCAAAGAAAGGAACCTTCAAACTGTCATCGCGGTTTGTCTTGACTCTGTGAATCATGAAATCTTAACTTTTTGTACCTGGTCGAGCAGGTCCAAAGTAGTTTGTTACTAATCCCATAATAGCAAACCTGGTGTTCAGAAAGTATAATCAAATTAGTAATAGCAATAAATAGATATGTCATAATTCTCACACATTACACGTGAGCTAAGTGAATCGATAACACCATCATATTAAAGCAGAGATAAGAAAAAGCAGTCACATTGAAGGTTGAAAGTAATCCAGAAAAGAAACCAGTATCCTTCTCATGAACTTGTAGATCATCATTAGACACTGATGTAAAATTTTCCAAATAGAAGGTAACCAATAATTTGGAGTGTAGCTACACTACACTTTGTCGATATACTGACTATTGGAATCCCCTGTACTTTAGCTTTTTCTGCTTTCTGGCTGCGATAGTATGTTATTCTCCAATTATATGTCAATATTTTGCACACAATGAAGCCCTAAAACTGAACTGAGAGGTACACATTAGGCAAATCTGACACTAGTCTCTACTTGCAGTGTCCTTTAATCCAACAGATATGAAACTTAATAGGCATACAATGACTGCTTTCATATAGAAGACTAAGATGAGGTCTTCAAACCTATCCTAACAAGAACGGGTACCCAAAAGTTGATGAATTTGTCCCCTTCTTTCAGCTGCATATGGCTTCTTAAAAGGTATGGACCTGTCACCCTTTTATCTACTTGTTTGTTAATAAATTTTGATAAAAGCATTGATGAACTACTTTACTCATATTTTTCAATCTTCCAACAAAGAACTGTATCTCTATAACTTTGCATCTTAATTCTATAAGTCCAGAAGAACAAGCAAACTACAATCAGCAAGCGGATAACCAAGTTAACTGTGTGTAAATAAACCTACCCTTGACACAATCTAAAAATTAACTACACAAGGAAATTGTAACTAGAAAACTCAAATTTTTGTTACAAATTTCCTAGTATCTCCAATATGTTCAATCGAGCGCTCAGCGATATAATTGTGGGGAACCAGAAAAATACAAATTAATTCTCTAGTAAAACGAAAAAAGAAAAAACTATCTGCATGTTGAACACTTAGTTTTGACAATGTTGGAGAAGATCTAAACCCTAAACATTTCTTTCACCGATACGAACATACAAAAAAAATTGCATCACATAGATTTGTACGATAACGCAGAATGTACGCGAAAGAAATACAAGCACATATACATACATCATGGCCATGGAGATCTGCTTGAGGTCATTCTCGACATTCCGCATGTTGGCGAGCGATTGGGCGCAGAATACAATAGCAAGCCACGAGCTTAGCTTGTACTGCACAACATCAAATTGCCAACAAAAACTCAAATTTCAGAGGCATAAATATATGTTTTGTACGTATGTATGCATGTATATTATAGATCAGAAAAATTGAAGGAAGGAACTTTGATTTTGACGGACCCGGAACATGACACCGACGATGCCGAAGATGACGGCAATGAAACCGGAGTAATCGACGGGGAGATCTTGCGGGGACACCATCGGCGCCACGTAGGGCTTCGCCGCCGACGGCTGACGTGGATCGTTCACCGACGCTGCGTTCCCGTGCGACGACATCTCTCTCTTCTATTCGATCGATCTCTCTGTCTCTCTCTCCGCGTGACCGAACGCAAAATGGGGGACAAGGATCCAGTCAAGAGACTTGGCCTACTAAAATTACATCACGTGTACTTTTGAGTAAAACTGTGCGTTTTGATTGGTTCGGGTTTAAGTGTACGTGCGTTTAAGCCCATGGCCAGCAATTCTCACGTGCGTTTTAATTGTTAGGGTTTAAGTGTACGTGCAATTTTTAGTACATTATGTTTCTGTGCGTCTAAAGCGACATAGGACTTTATTATATCTTTTACAATTTCAAACAAATTTGAGATTTTCAAAAAATAAATAAATTAAGCCGTTTTTTACATTAAAATAACGTGAAAAATGCTATATATTAAAGATACGATCTCTTCAAACGACACAGTTTTCTCTTTTTTTTTTGCCTTACCCTATCGCTCTGTTTCTGCCAAAAGCCTCTCTTAGTTTCAGTTTTATAATTTCTGTTATCTTCCACGACTGGTATATTTTCTAAAAATTGCGCTTTGTTCTCTGTTTTTTGTATTGGGTTCTCAGAAACTCTTCAATAATATGACTGAAACTCTTTAAGTATGTCCTTTCTACTGTTTATTTATATAGTTTTTAGTGTTTGAGTTGAAGGAAAGTACTTCATTAATTTAGTTTAGCATTTGTTTAGTTGTTTGTGAGTTGAGAGTTGTTTAGTTTGCAAGGATATATTTGGGTGTGCAATTTTTTTATATTATTTTTTATTATATTCAAAATTATGAGTATCAAAAAAATTTATTTTTTAAATTATATTTAAATAGTTTAAAAAATTTGAGACAAAATTAAAATTTTTTTGATAAAAAAATTTACACTAGATAAAATCATAAAATTAAGTAGCCAATATCAAACAATTGAGAAATGCGTCTAGTAAGTTCAAATAAACAGAAGTCAGCAAACAGATTAAGCTCCAATTTGACTATTTATTTCTCATTTTAATCTCTAATTAGTAACCTAATTACATGATAAAAAACATTAAAACATGTCAATTTATGGTATCCATCCTTCAATTTTAACCTTGCATTAAAAATTTATGTTAAATTTTATCAAAATTTTTAAAATACCCTTGTATTTTGTTAAGGGGTGCCCTACACTTTTTAATATATACGATGCTGCTGTTTTTATAGGAATATATTATGATTAGTTTAACAAAATTTTGAGGACAAAATTTTTATAAAAAGGAAATGATATAACACCTCAAAAAATTTAGCATTTTCTTTTATTATACGAGAAGTGCGAACCCAAAAAAAATTGTTATAATATTAGGTGTTTTATAAGATTTTTGTATTTAAGTATTATTGAAGGGAATTAAAAAGATAATTATTTAAAAAAAAAAAATTCGTGTCAAAGAAATGCCTAATCGTGTCTCACTATTTTCCCTTGTGTTGGCACCTTTCAAGCATGCACCAGTCTCCTGCAGATTTTGAGCCACGAGTACACACACGCGCGCCCCCTTTCTCCCCGCTTTTCTTCCCTTATTCTTATTTCCTTCTTCTTCTTGTACCTGCGACAGTGAGAGAGAGACCACGAGAGACAGAGGAGAGGAGAGAGAGAGAGAGAGAGAGAGAGAACCGACCGAGAGGATGAGACTCACCGGGAGAGAAGAAGAGAAAGAGACCGGTGGTAATTACATATGAGTTCGTTCCAGGTAGATTTTTGATTTTTGATTCTTGATTGATTTATGTTGGATTTTGTGAGAATTTATGGGTTGAAATATGCTGTAGAAGATGAATGGGTGTTCTTGATTTTCTTTTTAATCGAATTGGTATTGCTGGGTTTTTGGGGATTTTGTTTTAGTGAAGGTGTTTTTCGGTGAAACAAAATGGGTTGTTGTTTATGAGCCTTGAGACTTAATTTTTATGGATTTCGGTAGATACACCAAGTGGGTATCAAAATTTTGGGTTTGTTTGAGAAGAGAACCGAATGGGCATTGGGCTAGATTTCTGGATTTTCTTGTGATACTGATTTGTTAATCTTGTTTTTGAATTTTTGATACTGATTTGTTGGATTGATTTCTGAAATTCTGGGTTTGTTTTGGACTTGAAACCGAATGGGTGTGAATCAATCCTATTGCTAACTTTTAGTTTGGGTTGGCTGATTCTCAGTTTTGTGGGTAGCCGTGTGGAAGAAATTTTTGGAAGAACCGAGTGGGTGTAGAAAATTCTGGAAATATTTTGTTTGAAGGTTTTTGACAAGTTTCTACTTGGAAATTCTGAGGTTGAATTCATAAGCTTGGCTTAATATCTATTGGTTTTGTTAATATTGAGAGTGTGGTGAGATATGTTGTTACATACATAGTGTCTTACTATAAATTCTCGTCTTTATAGATTTATGAACGTTAAAGATGTCCTTGTATGAAATGTTTGAGGTATCTAGGATGGAAATTCTCCACAAATTTAGTTGTCTATAGCTGAATATAAATGGTTTAGTTTATTCACATAGCAAGGTTGTTTGGGCTTCTAAGATTTTGGAATCTTTATGTGCTCATTGGATTTAAATTAAATGATGTTGCCATAAACTTTAATGATTTGGGTTTTGGATTATGAATTAGGTGCAAGAGAGTTGCTGTTTTTTGGGGGGAATTTTCTGTGGATAAGCTGAACGAGTTCTTGTTTCTTTTTATGTCGAAGTTGCCTAGTATTGATAGTTAATCCTATTAAGGTAGTGTTGATTGGACTGTTCTGAGCTTCAAGAGAAGTCATAAGTTAGTGATTTCAGATATATGCAGTAAATTTGGATAGAGATTTTGTATTTATATGCAGTACAATTTGGAGATTTATGGTTACATGTTATGTAGGATATGTATAGGATACCTTAGTTTAAGTTTTAGACCTTAAAATTTCAGAATATTCGTCTAAGCTTCTTCTTGCAATTTATTTAGATAGAAGGTCGACCCCAGCGCTATTGGCAAATCCAGGTAAGGGGACACAACACCGAAAAACCCCAACAAGATTTTATTACGAATCTTTTGAGAAAGTGTTGGGAAATTTTATGAAGCATTTACTTTCGTGATTTTTAATTATTTCAATGCTAAGCTTTTATTAGTCATATGTTATTATTCAATAATTTTGTGCATAAATTACAGTTATGATTAAGAGCATTTGAAAGTTTTGGTTTATGCATGATTACAGTTGTGAATGAGAGCATTTAAAAGTTATGATTTATGCATAATTACAGTTATGATTAAGAGCACTTCAAAGTTATGATTTATGCATAATTACTCTTATGAATAAGAGCATTTAAAGTTATGATTTATACATGAATACAGTTTTGAATGAAAAGAGTATCTAAAGTATAAAAATCTGCACTTAACTATAGTTTGAAAACAACTCTACAGTTTTAAACAATGTAATATTTCGAGCTTATAGATTTACAGAAGGCGTTATGTGCAGTAATTGTTTCACCCCGAGGCACTACTATAGTTATGATCGGCACCTACAGGGTAGCATGGCAAGCACACCGAAGGACGGTGTGTGCTATTGGCCAGGTGGCCTTCACCTAGGGAAATTCCCAACCCAGTGGCTCTCTCTATGACGACAAGATGAGTCTATAGTCGTCCACTGGGACGAGCCAACGTGCTCCGCTCACGGTTAACAGTGGTGTGGAGTCAAAAATGGGGAAAACTACAGTATAGTTTTAAAGAAAAAGAATCAAAAGAAGTTGTTAGAAGATTTATAAAATTATTGCACCATTATACATATTCCTCATTCATTTATTCTTGCTTTAATTGTTCATTATGTTATTTCGCATAAACAGTCATTATGGCATGAAGATTTTACAACATGTTTTATTTTTTTATGGTGTTGTGATTTCCTTACTGAGTTATCGAACTCATCCCTTTTCCCTAAAAACCTTTTAGATGGCCGGATTCTTTTAAGTGGAAGGCAGAAAACCTCCCTAGAGCGATAGAGCATAGATTGGATTCGATCATTTTGTTTGAAGTACAGTGGCAGCACCTTGGTTGGTTCCCTAGCATAGTATCTACATAGTAGAATTATGTTAATAAATCCTTCTATTAGTGTTGTATCCTGGAAATACATATGAATAGATTTATTAATAACTTCTATTTTTTTTTTTTTTTTGTATAGCTCAAGTTTCTGTTCCCCTTATATTTCAAAACGGGGGCATGACATGACGTGAAAGACCGATAAAAAAAAAATGGACGGAATCTAGACGGAAGTACTAAGTGAATATTTCATTAATGACATCTACCATTTATGATACTTTTTGAAACCGAAGTGACTTTTTGATTTTGACCGTTACCAACTTACCATACATACCAATTAGGTATTTAACCCTATTAGTTAAAATAATAATAATAATAATAATAATAATAATAATAAATTGACATACTGGATCATCTTATTCAGTGGGACTAAGCTGAAACCGCAGCAATGGAAAGCGTAGATTCACCAACTCCTGCTTGTTCTCCTTCTGATTCAAAACCACCGCCAAGCCCTAACCCTAGCTCTATCCCTTCGCCATTACCTCCATCAGCGACCAGGCTATGGAGGCCTGCCGCTCAGCGAAACCTCCGAAACCAGTGGTCCAAATTGGCTTCTCAAAGGCAACAATGGGCTTCTGCTTCTTCTAGTGGAAAGTCTCACGCCAACTCTCTCGTCAACGCCTATCTCTCTCAGAGGTACTCCAAAAAATTTCTTTCTTTTGTGGTTTTTGTTTTTGTATTTTCATTGGGTATTCAATTGTGTTATGTTGTGGGTCTATTGTATTGTATTTTTTTTAAGGTGGTATTGGGGTTTAGAGGCTAGAGCTCTGTCCAGGGTTCTGAGAAAAAAAAAAAAAAAAACTTAAGATTTTGATTTCCCACATGTATTTTGGTGTTCTGGCTTGGTAATTGGTTTTGCATGTTTTGCTCTGTTTGGTTGCTGAGAAAAATGTAGGAAAACAATAAGGTTTGAGTTTTTAGTCTTCTTGGATCATGAATGTTTCTTTTTTTGGGATTCTAGAAAATGAGAAGCTTCGTTTAACTGTACCAGGTGTTGTCTGGCTTAGTTAAGGTGGACTTTTGATTTTTTGACTCATTTTGTTGTGGGTTGACTTTAATATAGATTCATGGCTATAGTGAAGTTTTTTACTTCATGTTAGTGAGGTTTAATTGTTGTGATTTACGGGAGTTCTGAAATTCAGGGTTTATATGGGTTGATAATTGATTCAGATACATGCCTTCAATGGAGCTGGGTGTTCTAAGTGATATGGCCGATATAAGAAAGAAAGCCTGTCGAAAATTGTTTAAGCAACAGGTGATTATTATTTTGACTGATTGCTAATTGCTTTGCATTGTACCAGTGCTTGAGATTGTTAGACTTATTGGCTAAAGGCCGATTTTAGTTGCATTTTAGGATAAATTTGATGAAGATCTGACGTTTTGCTTTCATAAATTTATCTAAATCTTGGAATTTGGGAAAAGCTTGTCCTAAATTCACAGTAAATATCAGTTTCATATTGATATTTAGGTGAGTATTTTAAATATTTTCTGGAAGTTTGAAAATTTTAGACCAGCTTATTAGAGTTATGGAAAGCCAAGCTTGAAGTTTTCTTTACCAGACTTCTGATTTATGGTAAGAAAATTATTTCCCCGGATTTTGCTCAAGTATTATGAACTTTGCACGGCCTCCCCCCCTCCAAAGTCATTTAATCACTGTAAATATGGCAACAATGTGCCACACAATGGGATCTAGCACTCCCACTTCATCATCTTATTTAATATGTCCATAATGATCAATTCAGTCATCTTCATGTGCTGATATGTTATATTATTAGTTTTCATCAGTTTGGTTTTCATAGGAGTAGACTTAAAATTATATCATCATGCGTCATAGATATGTTCAGCTTTGAAGATCAACCAGGCCATATTTGTAGTAAAATCACAAGAGGACTTTAGTGTATCATGCAGAAAATGTTTCTGTAATTACTTACTGTTGTGATTATGATGTATTTAAATCTTTAAGAGTATTTACAACCTGGTTTTGTGTCTCTCAAAGTACTTACTGAATTTTGTTTCAGGAAATTTATCGGAGCAAAGTTCTATCATCATACAAAGACATGGTATGTATGCTTACAATTTTAATCTGTACAATTAGTGATTTTGTGTCTTTTTTCATGGAATGTTGGTATTTGCAGTTCTTTACTTCATCTTGCTTTCTTATATTTATTACTATGCTGCCATACGTACTACGATTGTGCAAATATACAGTATTTTCATGTCATCTTTGACCGGACATCATCCAAAGTGTCACATGTTTATTCCAGAATATCATATTTGATGATCTAAGAAAATTTGTATTTATCTTTTTCACTCAATGCTTTTACAGAGAATGTACTATCTAGCAACATATTGTAATGGGATTCTCATTGTGTGGTCAAAATTTCAAAAAATAGAATAACTATTAAAATTTTGTGTTGGCTTTGTTTATCACCTAATGCAAAACTAACGTTTCCAGCTAGGCTGGAACCTGACAATATGGTTGATCCTTTTTAGTTTCGTACAGTTAATAGGAAATGTTTTTCTATAAAGATCTACCAACAACTAGTGAAGACAAAAAGAATACATTTGCTATTTTCCTGATCCATGTCAGCATGTGTCAAATGAGCATTTTCTTTTTGTCCTCAGAATGGTTTTTCAAGAGTTTTTTGGTAAACATCATTACTATTATCTGCATTTTATATAAAGTGAAAATAATTCAGTACATATTCCTATTTTGTTTGTTTTAATAAATTATCTGCAGGTGGCTGCTGTAACACAAATGCTCAACACTAGTCAATCCATGAGATGTTTTCTCAAAGGGACAAGTAATAGTACACTTGTTCAATTTTCTGGTTCTTCTGAAGACCAGAATGACACTGGAGATGGTGGTGGAATCCCAGTCTTTGCATTTTGGTCAATCTCTTCTCATGGTATGTTGGTATTTGCAATTTTTTTTTTTTCACCGCATCTTGTTTCTTTATATTAGTTAGTGTGCAGCCATACTTATTACATATGTGCAATTATATAGTATTTCCAAGTCATCTTTGACAGTTTCAACATACATCATTCCTAACTTGTCTTCTTTACTCTTTCTCTAATCAGTTGTCCTTGTGTACGTGGTCCAACAATTCCTCTAAATCTCAGCATACATATTAATAGGGTTGGCAATTTTTGACACGACCCACGAATCCGACACGAAAAAAAATCGGGTATGGGTTTAGTATTATCGGGTTCGGGTCACAATCGGGTCAACTCTATTATGACCCGTTTATAATCGTGTTTCACGGGTCAACCCGAACACGATTATGACACGGATCCTTTAAAAAAAAAAAATTAGTGATTCAGATTAGATTTCAGACATTCAGTGAAGAACCCTACCCGCACCGCACACCTTTTGGTCCTTTTCAATGTTTTCATCACCGCACCTACAGACTCATCTCAAAACCACAATCCCCACCACGCTTCTCCACCGGTGTGAAAGCCCTCCTCCACCAAATAATCTCCCCCCTCAACCAAAAGGAGATAGAAGAAAAGAAACAAAACCAAACCAAACCCACATTTATCTTGTTTCTCATCTCCACCCAGAAATGGCCTCCTCCTTATCCCTCTCCTAGTCGTTCTCCAACTTCTCCTCCCTGCACCAAACCTCCAGCCCTCTTATCCCACGCAACCCAAAACCCCTTCACCTACGCACCCAGTCATGCAAACCCATCTCCATCAAAGCCCTTTCCTCTCCAATCCTCACGCAAGACGACCTCAAGAAGCTCGTCGTGGACTACGTCAAGTCCGGCATGGTCCTCGGCCTCGGACCAAGATCCGCCGCCGCCTTCGTCGTCGCCAAGCTGGGCCACCTCCTCCAGACCGGTCAGCTATCCAACATTGTCGAGATTCCCACCTCGAAATGCACCAAGGAGCAAGCCCACCAACTGGGTATCCCTCTCTCGGTCCTCGACGACCACCTGCGTTTTCACCGGTGTGAAAGATTATTTGCCATCAGTGTTCCTGCCCAAACAATCTGCGAGACTCCAAGGACCAGATGACCCAATTGCATCTCCTACAGAGCCTTACAAGCCGTGGGTGATGGGTCATGACCACAAGAAAGAAGATCCACCAAAAGTTCATAACAGGGCTCCAAATAACACCGAGTTCAATCGGGTTCGTGTTGAACCCGTATATGTAATCGGGTCAGCCGGGTCGACACGAACCCGACCCGCTAACCCGAATTGCCAGGCCTACATATGAGTTTATATAATGTAATGATTCTTATCTTTGAACAATCTCAGAGAATATGACAGAAGAGTTTTTTCAGATGTTCAAAATGGAACTAATAGATGGGCTAAGGTTTACTCCCTGATCTCTGAGGGAGGGTTGGGTATCCGTAGCTTAAGAATGTTCGACTGCGCTCTTATAGGTAAATGGTTGTAGCGCTTTGGTATTGAGAGAGATGCTTGTTGGAGAACTGTGGTGGAATCCAAATTTGCCTGTTTACGGGGCGGATGGCGCTCCCACGTTCTCACAGGAGCTTTCGGGGTGGAATTATGGAAGAATATTAGAAAAGGTTGGGAGACTTTTTTAGGCTACACCATATTCTAAGTGGGGGATGAGACTAGGAACTTTTGGCACGATATGTGGGTCAGGAATATGACTCTCAAGGCAGCTTTTCTAGCTCTGTTTGGTATAGCCGCTGTGAAGGACGCCTCTGTTGCAAATAACCTAGAGTTCTTGGGTGGTTCCAACCAATAGAACATAAGCTTTGCTAGAGAAGCGCATGATTGGGAGGTGGATGTTTTTGCTTCTTTCTTCCTAATGCTACATTCAGTTATAGTTAAAAGAGGCGTCGAAGACAAGCTTTGGTGGGTCCCTTCCAGAAAAGGCATTTTCCACTCTTTGACTCGTCCTATAGGTACTCATTTCCTTGTAAGTGTGTGTGGCGGACCCAAGCTCCCTCAAGGGCGACCTTTTTTTCGTGGTCGGCAGCTCTTGGGAAGATCCTCACCTTGGACAATTTCAGAAAATGTCATGTTATTAAACAGATACTGCATGTGCAAGAAGACATAGGAGTCCATGGACCATCTTCTTCTCCATTGCGATGTAGCTTCTGCTTTGTGGTACTCTCTTTTTAGTCGCTTTGGGTTGTCTTGGGTTATGCCACAACGGGTTATCGATCTGCTTGCTTGTTGGTGGTCTTCAAACTGGTCGAGGAGTGCTACAACATGAAAAATGGCACCCACTTGCCTCTTTTGGTGCTTATGAGGGGAAAGAGATAACCGGAGCTTTGGCACGTGGAGAAGACCCCTGAGGAACTTTTATCCTCATTCTATCACACTTTGTATCTTTGGATTACGGCTTATGTGTTCCCCTTATCCTTTAGCTATCTTGATTTCCTTACTCGTTTCTCTAATTATGCGTTTCCTTTTGTATACTACCAATGTACTAAGGGGCGCCTCACTCTTTTAATGAGATTGGCTTCTTAGTTATCAAAAAAAAAAAGTTGTCCTTGTATATCATTTTCGCATGGGATTTTGAAACAAACCAATTTTAAAAAATTTAGCCAGCCTCTATGTCCTTATTTCTTGAAAATAGTTTGTCTCAGTTATGAAACAGCCTTTTTTACTAAATTGGGAAGATAGTGACCTCAAAACCTTTTAATAAATGAATAGAGAAAGAAAACAATGATGTCAAGTGAATGAATGGAGTATTTGGTCAGAACAGGTTGGATGTTTGATGGTGAGGAGTTGAGTTTATTGGAGCACAAGTGATTTTTTGTTAGATCTATTTACTTGGTTAAACGGTGGAGACATGCTAGTTGTTCTCCGAATTTTAAGTTATTATTTTACCAATTCTTTATTCTTTTGATTTATTTTCTTGCCTTTTGTTTGTCCTTTGTCGCCAGTGTGTTCTCTTGTATACTCTAGTATACTTGGGTTGCTACCCTAAATGTTTCTGATGAATTTTTTTACTCATTTGAAATAAAGGATAACAATTTCAAATCCATGAGGCAAGCTTAGGCATTATTTCCAAAATATGTTTAACTCTAAATCTCAGCATACATATTAGTTTATATAATGTGATGATTCTTATCCTTGAACAATCTCAGAGAATTTGGCAGAAGAGCTTGTTCAGATGTTCAAAATGGAACTAATGTTGAAGGTAAATTGCAGTTTCCCTTGGCTACTTGGAAAGTTGGTTTAATTTGAAATTGTGCAAGATCGTTTCTTGCTTGGTCATGACTGGTATTGTTTGGTCCTGACAGAGGTTGCTAGTACTGGAGTTTCTGTCTATTAGTTGTGAAGTTCCTCAAGTGAATGGGTTCCATTGGTCGGATCAGCTTTATCCAGGAGAATTTGATCATTTGAGAGTGTGCAGCTTGTTTTCTGAAGAAACTTGTGAGCCTGTCCCACCAAAATTGATGGATTGGAAATCTGATACTCCTGTTGTAGGATGTAACAACCAGCCAAACCATGAGGTTTTGCAGGTACTTAATTCATCATTTTGCATAATTAATTAAAAACATGCAATTAACCATGTAAATACATGTATGAGAGAACACCTGGGCTTGGGGTTTACAGAAGTGGTCAGAGGTTAGTTTAGGTCTAGGGTTCAATCCTTCTACATGTTTTGTGCAGTCATCAGAAGGATAATGTATTGTATGTTATAGAGCCTGATTTGCTGAAAAATAAATAGGAGATATCTTAGTCAAAACTTCTGAGGGTGAAACATCAATTCTTTCATATTACCTAACAATTCACCTTCCGTTCATGTTGAGTAATCCAGTATTTACATAGAGATCATCAAGTCCTCAAGTAATTCATGGGGCACATAGGTAGACTTGCCCCTATAACTATTTAGAGTTCACCCCAGAACCTGGGAATTCATGACAGTATTTTCTCACAAAATATTTTATGCTTTAGTGCTAATATTTCTCTTTTTAGAATATGGCTGAACTAGTGTTTTCTTTTTTCTCTTTTTTGGTGTTTAACTGAAACTAATGAATTGTCTTGTGTTGCAGGTTTATCTAACAACATGGCTTGCAGAGGGGAACATAAATACTCATAGGTAGATCTTGGAACTCAAGAACTCAATCTCATTTTAATATGTTTTTCTTTTTTCTTTTCCCTAAAAAGAAATCATGGCTCTGGTTTAACAGGTCAGTGGAGATCAAATAATCATAATAGCTTTTTCTGTCCAACCTGTATGGGGAAGAAAAAATGAAAAATGCAAAAGATAAAAAAATAAAAATAAAAAAACGAGTGAACTTTCTATTCTACTCTTGAATTCAAATATATTAAAAAGTGAACAAAGTTAAAAATACACTCACTTATGGAGAATTATGGTGCCACCTCATATGGCAAGGGGAAAGGCAAAGGCTCTTCTTGCGTGAGCAGGAAGGGGGGAAAAGCAGAAGTAGCACCACTGCAACAACAATAAAGCCTTGTCTGTTTCCAAATTGTTGAAGATATAACCATACCAAACTACAAATACATATAGATAAAAATGTCTCTAAGCTTCCTTTTCTGCAATTTAGAGTCACTTGACACAAAAATGACCGTCATTTATTTTTTTGTTTTCTTCACAGGGTAGATGAGATATTTGCTGTAATACAGGAGGAAATGCATGTCAGTTTCAGATAACATACTCTACTGGCAAGAAAATTATTGGATTAAATTTTTTTTCAGAAACCAAAGATCCTCTTGCATTAGCAAGAAGTGAAGGTGGACGTTAGCAAAATTAGTAGCAAGAGAAGGAGAAGTATCAAACCCCATTGAGTTGTCTCCAAGTCAATTTTTGAGTGTAATCATTTTATTGTATTGCAGCAGTGTTTATAGAATTGTCTTCTTTTCTTCATCCTCTGTGTTGTTACCCCGGAAATATATCTCGTGAATTAATGTAAGTAATCAGTCAGTGATCATTTGAAGTTGGAAAATTTGGGGAGTAATGATTCACTACCACCTAAATATACAATTTTTTACCATCTTGTCTATGTGGCAAGGTGGTTCTTCACCTTAATTTATTTTTAAAAAATAAAAAAACTCAAAAAATAGTGGGGATCATCTTATCACATAGGTAAGGTGGTGAAAAGTTGTATATTTGGATGGCATTGAATCATTATTCAAACTTGAGAGATAGTTCTCATTTGTAATTGGCCACGAGGGATGATACTGTTATCGTTGGTTCCCATTTTCAGAAGCCACCTTTTGCGGTCAATTTTTCTGCTTTTAGCCCATGATACAAAGGAGCAGACTATTTTTTTTTTTTTTTGTCCGTTTCTTAATTATTCTTATTTTCAGCACGGCAGCAGCCTATTTCCTCTTGCTTTTTTATTTTCTTGTAACCCTTTGTTCCTCCTCTGATTAAAAAAAAAAAAGAGAGCCTTTAATGTTATCCAAGGATCCTCGCTTCATGTGAGTTCCAGCATTTGACGACTACTCTTGTCTTATATAGGCATCAGCGTTATTATTCCGACTAGCCAGCTATGTTGGCTATCTTCGTAGCAATAAATACTAAAAATGCTCTACATCAGGCTCAGCAAAATGATTAGGAAGTTGTTGAGCAGCTGCAATATTTTTCTCTCAACACTAAGCTACATAATTTATAATTCATATTAATAAAAACAAAAATAATCTTGTTCTCTCTTATTCTGGGAATAATTAAAAGATGAAATAATATTTTAAATAATAAAATAGAGAAAGTTGATAGCTAAAATATTTAGAGTCCATTTGGGTTAGCAATTTTAAAAAATGATTTACAATTTGAAAACGTGATTTTTTAAAACGCAATTAAATATGTGATGAAATCGCAGCTTATCTTTTAAAATTGTGTTTATAAAAAAACACGCATTGCCTGTTGTGACTTGAAATGGCATTTTTTATAAAAACGTAATCCCAAACGATTCATGTTCTGTAATTTGATTTAAATTGCACCACTTTTTTTGTTTACGAAATCACAGTGCCAAACGCACCCTTAATCGAATGCAAGTGCTTTGGAAAAAATAGATAACTGAAATAGAAAAATGTGAATTTTTTTTTTTTTTTTTTTAACTCAAATGAAGAGAATTTGTTGAGCCATGGGAATGATTAGTAAATATATATCCTTTGCCCCGCAAGGGTTTAAGCCATTTGTCGTGCAGTTTTCCCCTCAGAAGAAAAAAGGGAAAAGGAGAAGAAAAGCCCTTTTTCTCACTTGTTGAGGTTTGCATGAAACTGACATCCCAAAAAAAAAAAAATTAACCAGCAGAGATCTGTAGCATGAATTAATTTGACCATGACGGGTTTAGAACACAAATAGATGGAAAGTAGAAACTCCCCAAGTGGGCAGTGCTGTAGTTAATCAAAATATCAAAAACAAAAAGTCAGCGGGCACTAATCATGCGTTTATAGAAGCCACATGTGAATGCTTCTACTCACGCTATCGGTCTTGGGCAATGTATTTAGACTTGTTTCTTTCCCGTCCCGTCTACTATTCTTCATCAATAAAAAACCAAGGCCTTAATAACATTGTGGAACTTTTTGCCTTTCATCTCTGGTTTTTTTTAACTGGATTTTTAATTTCAATTTTTCACCTTTTGGTAAACAACGTACAAAAGGAACACTTGTAAAGCACCTCCTTTGCCACCATCCCTCCCAGGAGAGAGAGAGAGAGAGAGAGAGAGAGAGAGAGAGAGAGAGAGAGAGAGCAGACGCTCATACAACACGATTCCCAATAAAGATTTGGTAATCCAGCCTACATGTTTTTTTTTTTTTTTTTCTTTGGAGTTTCCCCAGTAACTATCCTTGCCGCTAAACTCCAGCATATTAAGGCACAGTAATACATTTAACAAGATAGGGTACCGTAAATCAATGAGGTGGATCCAGACAAAAATTAAAAATTGGATTTTCAGTGAACCATTCAGATAATTTGGCCACCCTTTTTATCATTTCAGCTCAATTTCTGATAGAAAGAAAGTTCACTATTTTTAGGTACAAGTATGAACAAGTCAGATTAAATAATTATGTATATAATGGCTTAACAGTCTAACAGCCTAATTTGTGTAGTAAAATTGGGAGTACCATGCCCACTCACCCCCCTTTTTCTCCTGTTCTTTTTTAAAGAATAGATAAACCCAATTTCTGAACAGAAACTCATGCTCCAAAACTTGGGAACGATTCACATTTATTACCTGGAATTATAGCTGCTGAAAAACCAGAATGTGCTTCTGCCCTCCCCAGTTACTGAAAAATGACGGGGCATTGCAGTAATGCAGTTTCTTTCTAGACTATCAAAGTATACAGGGAACCAACTTATATTTCTCAACAACGACATCAATGGCCTAGATTTTGCAAAGATCTAACAGCCTCCATCGGTTTTAAGGAGACATTCTACTATCCATTCTTCTCCTACATTCCCACCCCTGTGGTTCTATAGTTTCAGAGCAAGTAACCATTATATAAGTTGAAAGAAAATGGACCATAGAAGCACCAGGGATGTGGAGACAATTGACTGAGAAAGAGGAAAAAAATCAATTAATTAATGATCAAAGTGAAAGACATTGTACCCTGTCTGGAAGATTCCTAGGCATTGGAAGTGCAGTAACATATCTCTGGGGGAAGGATTTTTGAGTATTTGCAGTAGTCTCGGAGGATGATGAGGCTTCAGCCCCATCAACCTGCCCCGCCCGTGGAATTTGGCAAAACGGTTGATGACAGAAAACTTCTCTAGATCCTGGCATTCCACTCTTAAGTCTAATATTGAGACTCTATTTTCCAGTCTGCATAATCAAGAGGAAGCATTAGAAAATGTTTGTGTGTGTGTGTGTGAGAGAGAGACAGAGACAGAGAGAACTACATGCTATGAAGCAAAGAAATACACCATATAATACCCTGATAATAGCAACACCAGGCAACCAAAAACAAAAAAAAAAACCAGAAGCACTATGTCTTTCTCCACATGCACAATCCAACATAATGGAACCCACAACGAAAATCTGCTCTAACATTTCAATCTGTCAAAAATATCTTGCGCATCTTAACCAAATGTTGTAGTTTATGATTCTGAGAGCTTACATTGTGCTATCATTTGGTCAATCTTAACTGATATGTCTTGATAGAGAGACCTTTTAGCTTGTCAAATTGTTTGTAGTACTTCTCAGGAAGGATGCATTATAATTAGGTTTGTTCCTTGGGTAATGCAATTGTACAGCTTCCTTAGTTTCAACAAAATTCATTCATTCATCTGGGCTAAAGAGTAGCATCTTCTCAATGATATCAATGAACAATACCGACTTGTAACAAATTTTTGGGAATTTTAGTTGTTCTCTTTCAAATAGCTATTTTATAATTACATAATTTTCTTGGATGTGTTAATCTTCCATATGTAATTTTCAAGTCTCTCTAATCAAACATCTGAACATCCTCATCTCAGTTGCACCTATTTCATGAATGTACCCAAGTTAAACAACATAAGAGCACAAGGCACGGGCATTCTCTTCTAGTTTCAAACTACTAACATTCTATTTTGGAAAAAAAATACACAGCACACAGAAAACAAGTCCAAACACAATCTACCTGGACCTGCAGTTAGTAGGGAAAATTCTCCTCAATATCTAACGATATGGGGAAAAAGCTACGCCGCAAAGTGAAAGTGCAATGGAGGATAATCAACCGAGCTTTATTCAAACTACTTGGATTCTGCCAAATGAATTCATTTATACCATGTTGCTTCATTAACCGCAATTATTACTTCTCGTAGAAATAGGTAATCATGAATCCTTAACTCTTATTTAGAACTTATCACTTTCAGATATAGCTAGGAATGCCTTATTGCACAAAGGATAAACCTTGTAAAGGACATAATTAAAATAATTTTTTTTTTTGAAAAAAAAAAAAAAGAAAGAAAGAAAAAAAGAAGAAGAAAGAAAAGAAAAGAAGAAGATTCATAAACAAGTCAAAACAGAGAAATTCCAAGCTAAAGGACTAACTACATTGTCAAAGACAAGTAGGCAGAAATAGTGATATGTTAGTGGTAAGAAGGTATATATCAAACCAGTCGTCATGAAAGCTACCTCAACAGGTCATTTTCCAGCTTCCTCGCTTTGCCAATGAAGTCTTCGATAACTTTTAAGCACTGATCATCACTTCTACCAGATCTTCTAAGCTTCTCAGACAGGCTAAAAGCATATTTTGGAAAAAAACTTATTGTTAGTGTATGGAATCATATTAAAATCATAAATCATAAATGTCATCCAGCAAAGGCAAAGAAACATTTTCAAGTGACTTCTAGAGCAATTCTTACAGGTTTCTGCTGTCATAAGGCATATGGGTATCACTTCCAAAGCAAGATATTGCACTGCATGCATCCCCTAGTGTTGATCTAGCAATAAAGTAAGCCACACTCTCATAGTGTGAGCTAGAATCCGCAGAGAGAACTACAGCTGGAGCAGGGCGAAGCAGTTGCTGCATAAGCTGTGTCGTCAAAGAAAGCCTTCTTTTTGGTCTAAGCATAAGCAGTCCATCGTCAACCGCTTCAGCTTCATCATCCACCTGTCATCAAATATGAAGCAATTAGTACTCTCAAAGAACTACGAATATCGAAGGAACAAACATGATATCAAACTACAGTTTGCTTAACAAACCTTCTCAATCAGTCTATTTGCTGCTTGGGCCCAGACTAATTCTGCTGCACTGTAAAAAATTGAACTATGCTTATGTTAAAAAACCAGTATAGGACAAATCAATAAGGTGTGGGGAAAAATAGACAAATGCGCATGTTAACAAATAGGATAAAACATCCAATATTTAAATATATATATGAGAAAGGCAACCAAATTTAAATTTAAAATGACGGGGGCACACACACACAAATTCATAAGTCAATGGATAGTGATTTGGAAACTCTATAGAAGAGATGAGCTACATATGCCAACCACCTGATATTCTGAAGCCTTTGGGAACCCTCTGTCAGTTCTTTATGCCATGGTATAAGTCCTAAGGTAGCACTTTTACGCTTCTTTGGTCTCACAACTAGACTTTGATCAGTGACATCAGAAGACAATAAATGAGGGGTTGATAACTGTTCATTTGCTACTGATGTAGAGGTAGAACCTTGCCTGACATAACCAAGATGGCTAGCACTGGCAGCAGCATTAACTTGCTCGACTGAATTATGAGCAAGCAACTCATCAGACGGCTTCCCAACAATGAAAGGCTGTTCCAAAGCCTTGGCAGTGGCAGTTTTCCGCCCATCATATGATGGTAACATCTGCCCATTTCTTAGGCTTCCATACCGCTCAAACCAAGATGGTGCCATCTGGGGACTAATCTGAGAATGCTCAGCCTGAACACCAGCTGCATCATTACTACTAGATAAATTATGAGAATTGTCCTGACCAAATGCAAGTATGTCCTGAGAAGATGCATTTGTATCCCGACTTTCCCCTAGCTTAGCTGAAAAGCTTAGCATCTTAGAATCTCCAGATGGACCTGAACTATGATCATCTGATGCTTCTCTCATCATAGTATTGTATCCATATGATAGTGGCTGTCCTCCTTTGGGAGCTACCTGTTGTACATCCACACCAGAATCTGGACCTCTAAATCTCTTCACACTACGATTACTTGGATCAATCTCGGATTGCATGGCTTGTACTTGATTCAGTAAGGAGTAGTTTTGATGCATAACATTATTTGGTCTTAAAGAACGGCCAAAAGCTTCAATGTCTCTTTGGGTAGCAGCAGCATTTGAATGAGTAGAATCAGAAAAACGCTTTACAACAGATTCCTTTCCCTGTGATAGACTCAATGTCTTTTCGACACGGTCAATATTCTCAGCCGACACTTGCTGCCCAGGGCTTTCTTTCATAGAATGCTCTTTCCCAACTAAGCCTTGTGAATTTATAGAACTTGCACCAAATCCAGGCTGACCACTCCCTCCTCTCTGGGGATCTTGATTATCAAGCGTCAGAGGTCCAGAATTGTTATCTGATTGAAGATGGGACTTTAATAAATTGGACGGAACCTTGGATAGCTGGGGACCTGACAAGTGTTGCTGGCTTGAAACACTGTTCCATAAATTAGGTAACATTTTTGAAAAAGCACCTGGTTGAGACATGCCAGATGTAACACAAGGCAGAGAGACTGGCATGGCCTCGGAAGATGGGATTTGTAGGGCTGGATCTCTAGAATGGGGCATCTCCGCAGAACAAGCAAGGTTATTTTGACGAGTGCTTGTAGACATATCTGTCACTGCTGCCAGTGCAGATTGACCTGTTGGAGCTCTCTCACCAGATTGATCTCTCTGTTTCGATTGGGAAGGAAGCCTATCGAAAGATATGTCTACAGGTTGATTCGACATTACTTGTCCACTTGCAACAGTCATGTGCTGAGCCTGAAGATGACTTCTTGAGAAAGGAGAACCAGAAGCAAAAGCTGCAGAAAAATTTCCCTGGACACCATATTGTGAAGGTATATTACCGGTTGGTCCTGAACTACCAGAAATGTTATTCCTAAATTCACCTTGAGATGATTCACGTGAAGATGACAAAGACTGAACGGAGGCTGCGGAAGCCAACCATGTATTACCCTTATCCCCACTCCCAGAAGCTACATGAGATGAACCAAGAACTGTTTGTGAGGAGCTCTGGGAAGATAAGGCACGATCAGGAATTGGCGACCGTTGAGATGGAGGTGCCAACTGTAAACCAAAACCTTGAGTAGCAGAAGACTGTTTTCGCTGAAGATGACCACCAGATCCATCAGAAGTTTCCGTTTCACACATCTCAGAAGACAGATAGCGATCAGAAGAGCCAACGTGTGTTCTGGTGCCAAGTTCATTTGATTGATCCACCTTATGAAGAAGCTCAAGCATATTTTGACTGAGTGATTCAAAAGCAACAAAACATATTATTCAACTCAACTCATCAGTGAGTTATGATATAATAGGGAAAAAGCAGATAGAGAAGTATAAACGTGTAAACATTAAGGGAAAAATATAAAAAAAGCCCCCTGAACTAACAACCAATTTTAAATAGTACCCTGAATTTCCAAGTGTACTAATGTGACCCATCAAACTACCAAAGTATGTCAAAAAGGCCACTTTTATCGAAATATTCCTATAATACCCATATTTTCTTTTTTCTTTTTTTTTTAAAAAAAAAAAGATAAATGCAAAATCAATCCATGTGATTGGCCTAAATTACAAATTACTCATGCGGAATAAAAAATAATTCAAAGGTTTACAAGGTAGCAAAAAATAACAATTTAGTCATTGTAGTCAAATTCTGTCAAAACACTTAACGAATTCCGTTAGTGTGCATCGCTAGCATCAATAAAATGACGACACGTGTCATTGTTATATATATATATATACAACTAAAAACTAAAAGAAATTAAAAGCTTAACAAATTAAATTTTTATAATTGGGGTGGCTGTTGAGCCACCTCTTTTCTTGTTCTATTTTTCTTTTCTTTTTTAATTAAAAAATTTTAATTTTTTAAGTTTTTAATTTCTCTAACTCTTTAGTTTTATATTAATAGTTTTTTAAAATTTATTTAAAAAAATAGTTTTTTTTATTAAATTTTTTTTTTAGGTTTTAAAAGAATAAGGGTATTACAGGAATATTTCAACAAAAGTAGCATTTTTGACACACTTAGGTAGTTTGATGGGTCACATTAGTACACTTAAAAAAAAAAATTTATAAGTAAATAAAGTCTTATTAAAAACGTAAGGCGCTCCTAAGTACACCAGGAGTATACAAAAAGAAACACCTAACTAGGAATGGAAAAACGACCAAGGAAATCGACAAAACTAAGCGACATAGGGGACAGAAAAGCCACCATCCAAAGATACAGAGTATGAAAAAACAAAACTAAAATATCCTCCATGGAACTCTCCAAGTCCTCGAAACACCTAAGATTTCTTTAAATTTATTTTTAAAAAAATAGTTTTTTTATTAAATTTTTTTTTAGGTTTTAAAAGAATAAGGGTATTACAGGAATATTTCAACAAAAGTAGCATTTTTGGCACACTTGGTAGTTTGATGGGTCACATTAGTACACTTAAATTTTTTTTTTTGATAAGTAAATAAAGTCTTATTAAAAACGTAAGGCGCCCCTAAGTACACCAGGATTATACAAAAGGAAACACCTAACTAAGAATGGAAAAACGACCAAGGAAATCGACAAAACTAAGCGACAGAGGGGACTGAAAAGCCACCATCCAAAGATACAGAGTATGAAAAAACAAAACTAAAATATCCTCCATGGAACTCTCCACGTCCTCGAAACACCTAAGATTTCTTTCCTTCCACACACCAAAAAATGCATATTGGCACCATCTTCCAAATCGCAGCACTCTTCTGCCTTCCAGAATTCCACCAACAAGCAAACAAATCGAGAACTCTCCTAGGCATAACCCAAGACAGACCAAATCGAGTGAAGAGAGAATTCCACAAAGCGGAAGCCACCTCACAGTGAAGAAGGAGGTGGTCCACTGATTCTCCATTCCTCTTGCACAAGCAGAATCTATCCACTATGACAGCATGTCTCTTCCTAACATTAGTGCACTTGCAAATTCAATAGGTTATTCTAAAATTGGTAGTTAGTTTAGAGGGCTTTTTTATATTTTTCCCAAACATAAAAAATATTAATTGACATTTGTTAAAACAAATAGGTAGAGGCTGCGGACAAACATTTATTATCACAGCATCTAACAGACATAAAGCTAAACCACAATTTAATGAACAATAATTAAAGAAGAAAATCAACGGATAATATAAAAAAAATAGGTGTATACAATGTCAAAGCTAAGAGAGCAATAGTTAATCATAAATATTCAACTACCTCGATGTTACTGTCATGTTAGGGTCATAAGTACCCACAGATTTGTCAAAGGGAGCAGAGGAATTAGGTACATGACCTGGAAGCATGCTATTCAAAGTTATCTCATCTAAGCCTTTTGTGTCACCCTTAAAACCAGGTAAACGGCCCTGTGAAATTGTAAATGAAATAAGCGTTAAGCAGTTTTTTTCTTAAGAATATTAAAACATCAAACTTATCAAAAGAACCAAAAAAAAAAAATAGTATGGCTATCATTCTCAAAGAAAGTAAAATCCAAATGATCACCTTCTCCAATTCCATAGAATTTCTATTGGTGTGACCAGCAAATCTTGACTGGCCAATGTACACCTGGTCATGACCTCTTAATCCTTGAGAAACCTGCTGAGCCATGGGCTGTGAATTTGAATTATGTTTTGCGCCATAAGAAGGCTCCACATCAACATCTACATCCCCCATTGGATGATACTGAAATCTGCGAGTTCCAGGTTTTCGATTACCTTGACTAGATAACTTTTGTTTGCCCCCAGTCGAAGCACGGGAGTCACTAGCATCCAACCAGACATTCTCTCTCAAACCACCAGTGGAAGTTTGTTGATACATGTTAGAGCGAAAACTGTCACTTGAGTTCTCTTTTCTATTCGAGTTCTCTGTTTCATGCATTTCACCCGCTGCCTTGTCCAAGCCATTATTCCCTGATGACTCCAAAACTTGAGAGCTCTCGTTGAGATGATGTTGGTATTTCCCCAGAACCTCCTTTCCTTTGGAGCTCCCTGAAGAATCAACATCTTTCCACAAATCAATATTATTATTATTTAGCTGCTGGCTTCTTTCCTGGCTGGCCCTTGAAGTGCTTGAATTAGGTACTGCAGCAACACTATTAGAACTTGAATCTTCCCTATATACCTGCAGACTACCTATGCCAGATTTTGTATGTCCCAATTCAACAGATGAATTGGGAACAGAAGCATTCTTCCATCTACCGGCAACATGACCAATTTCCTCATGTGCGTTTCCCTTATGATCACTACTCTGAGTCATTTGAGATGATTTTTCATTTTCATGATGTTTAAGAGTAGCAGCACTATCAGGTGACACAGATTCAATAAAGTTCCAACCATTTGATCTATTGTAGGGCTGGCCACCACTGTTATATGAAGATATGGTCTGTTGATGGGCCCAAGAACCTGAAATGCTCTTGGTTTTTGTTTCTGGACATGAAGACTGAGCAGCATTTCCATATATATGACTGCCTTCAGCAAGTGGCTTTTGAAGAGGGCTACGATCTAACCATTTGCTTCCTTCTTCCTGAAACTGTGGAATAGTTCTATGAGAAGAACTATCCTGCAATCTGTCACCCTGTTGATGCAACGTTTTGAGTCCTGATTGCTGAAATCCTTGAACATTAAAATAATTGGTACTCGTAGTGGGCCTATTTGCATCATCAGAATGGGGAAAAGGTCTAGAATTCAAATTAGCAGTCTGCAAGTTATTATCAGCCCAGCCTTGCTGTTTGCTACTATCATTAATGCTTAAGGGCTGCTGATTCCCAGTCGGAGGTCTTGTGTTCCCAAAAGTTGGACCACTCCACTCTTCCTGAATCCCTATTTCAGCACTAGAAGTTTCAGCTACAGCAGATTGCATAAGAGCACTCCAACTCCCACTTTGCACAGAAGGAAGTCCATTAAAAACATCTGTGCCATCCAACATACTATAACCCCCTGCACTCCTGCCAAAGGCATCCCACAGATTTTCATCTGAACCAAACAAAATCTTTTCTTCCGTTGGATCTAGGGAAGACACGCTCTGTGAAGGGGCAACCTGAATCAGTGTTTTCTCCTGTGATGTTTCTGAAGACCCACCTAGCTCTTGCCTCCCATTGAATTCCTGCATGGATGCATTTCTTCGCTGGGGATTCACTTGCTGAAAGTTTTCCAAATTAAATCCACTGTTTAAGCCTTGGCCAGTAGCAGGACCAAAAACATTCTTAGCTTGAAAATCCTGCCTGGAAGCCAAAGGTTCATCTTGCATGCTAACTGGACCAGGAAATGTAGCATATTGATTACCCGAAAAGGAATTACCACCAGCTGATACCTGCTGCAATGCAGGCTTATCCATTTGAACATGAGAAGTACTTCTTGCACTTGAAATAGGAACCCCACAAAGCGACTGATCAACCTGTTGAGGAACCAATCCCATCAAACATAGTGCCTGGCCTTGCTCAGGGGATAACACAAGTCCGCTAGAAGACCCTTGCACAACTGGAGATGCACCACGCTGCAGCCAGTTCGTGTTACCTGCCACAAGCTCAGGCGGCCATGGATAATTAGATGCCTCGTTAATAGGAATGCCATTGATTAGGGCAGCTGAATGGTTGGGAGCTGTCTGTTTTTGGACAGGGGCCTGATTCATAGAACTCTGTTGCCTTGCCTCTAGTTGCTGAAGTTGTTGCTGCCTCTGAAATTCTTGCATTTGTGTG
Source organism: Alnus rubra (assembly GCA_028654335.1). Classification (NCBI taxonomy): domain Eukaryota; kingdom Viridiplantae; phylum Streptophyta; class Magnoliopsida; order Fagales; family Betulaceae; genus Alnus; species Alnus rubra. The sequence continues at coordinate 292,453 of JAJPGS010001460.1, read as the reverse complement.
AGCATGACTTGTTGCTGTAGTAGCTGCATGTCATTGATCCCCGACTGCTGCCTTGGCAAAGACTGCAGCATGCCACGCTGCTGGCCACTCATTTGCTGCTGGCCTCCAAAAAAATCAAAATTAACCGGAGATTCAGTAGCTTCCAACCTTGATAAGTTTTTCCTACTAAGCTCAGGAGCATTCCCTCGCTGTGAAGCAAGAATAGATATGCCTCTTGATGTCAAATTATTGCGATCAGATTCTGTATCCATTCCCAAAAAGTTCGCCTCATTCTGCCTCGTCTGGAAAAACTGCTGCCCATGCACATGGCCATTCAGAGTTGTCTGCTGATTCTGAGACAAATTTCTGCCAAACTCAGGCCTCAAATTTGATTGTGCCAAGTTGAAACTATGTGGTACTCTTGAAGACTGACTTCCATCTCCCCTCTCAGAGTCTGTTAGAACCAAAAAACATAGCAGTATGATTAAATAGCAGGTAATGGCACTGAACCATATGTTCATGAGATCCTTGATTTTATACTAGAACAAAGAGCAATTGAGAACAGAAGTTTATTCAGCTGTCATAAGATACACTCGGGAAGACTGTACAAGCCAACAGAAACCAACAAAAGAAGAGGATAACTTATTGATACCTGATTGTTGTACATTGTAATTCTTTAAATCGGAAATAAAAGATGCACCGATCTGTCTCTGGCTTCCAACCAATAGATTGTTATTTAATCCAGGCCAGTTCCCATGAACAACCTGTGAATGATGCTGGTCCTCCGACAAGTTCTCTTGGCCAAAGAAATTGTGGACCCTGTCTCCAACTTCGTTGCCAGGCATAGATGATCCAGCCCACAAATACTCAGCAGCTAAAATTTTGTGAGGAGAAAAATTACCTGAAAGAAATATGAATAAAATTCAAGATTACCACTCACAATTCCATTAGAGATCATAAAAAAGTATGAAATGTCTACAAATACAGTTGAGTTCGGAAAGACACCTCATCCTATACATTTGGTTACTCCTTGCCACGTTTCCCGCCCTCAAAACTTATCCTGCACACAAACAGTCCAGCATCTCAATACCTCTTAAGTAGTGTGATTTGGCAGGAAAAGAGTTAGCAACATTTGCTGCAAAAAGTCAGATCAAGTGACAAGTAATCAAAGGCACTTCATTGTATACAGACGAAGAAGAAAGTTTGTGCCCGTTAAGTGACTCTCCAAAAGGTTCACTCACTCAATAATTCCAAGGTGACTTGAGATCTAAATTTTTATATCATGTGTATTTTACTAGTTGTACAAACAATAATTTGTTGCTAATTAAATTTAATTGTTTACTGATTGCTATTTACTAATGTTATTGTTGATTTGACTCAGAAAAGGTCTTAATTAGTAATTAGAAAGTTTTTCCATGTTGAAATAGGAGTTTTAAATTTATAAATTTTCATTTTGTGTATATCTTTTTCTTTTTTTTCTGTCAAAGCAAGTCTTACAGAAAAGTTGAAGTAATGATATACACCAATGCAGATTTCTCCTTTAGTCTATGACATTGACTACAATGATTCTTTGTCAGTGACCTCCCTCCCTCCCCATTGCACCAAGACCTGTGCAAACTCTTCATCCACATTCAATCCGTATGTAAGTCCAATTTTATCCCACAAACCTTACCACATCGACCACAAGCCCTACCCTATATTCGTCTATTTCAAGAACATAACTAAAATCAAACCCAATCTAATCTTCATTCTATTCTTAACCCCCAAAAAAAGAACAAACCCCTTACAAATGGAAGTGCTAGCCCACCAATATTGATCACAGCATTCCCTAATCTCCAATTTTAAGGGCCGTGCAATATTTTCCCTCTTCCTAGAAACAAAACCATTCTCAGGTCTTGCTTCTTCAATTCAATGTGCTATTCCAATCAAGAATTTTATGCCAACAATGAAATTTCCGCCTCATGGACAGAAATATCACCATTACATCGAAAGACATCAATGATACAACATCATCCGAACAAACCCACTTGGCATTCTAGCTTGACTTAGTTATCAGCAGTAAATAAACTTATCAACCACTGGCATAAAACCCCTCCCAGCAAACCCTATCTATGTTGGAACGGCCAGGATAATTATATGACCCTTTGAATGATGGCAAGAATCTCGTTTTAGAACACCTGTCTTCCAACCAATCCAAAAATCAAATGAATCACAAAATTTTTTTTGATAAGTAAAAATCAAATGAATCACAAACTCAACATCTGAATCGTTGATTCAGCCATGGAAGAGAGGTACAGTTACTGCCTTTGGAGTATTTTTTTCAATTTTTGCAACTTAAGAGCTTTTCATGTGTTGGGGCATCAAAAGACATCCGATTGAAGCAAGACCTTTATACTTCCAAAGTTTATGATACCAGTGTCTTAGGTTACAGCAGTTTTCAAGATGTCATTATTTTATGAGTTACACTGTTATTGTTTATGTCAATGTTCACGCAGCCCTGACCCTTTCTTTGAGCCCCAAACCCAGCTATTTTCCTTATCTGTCAAAACCCTAAAACATCATATTTACCATGCCTGTTACTCACGAAATAACCAATCAAACCAGCCATAAAATACCTAAGTTTGCTGGTGACCAGAATATCTACAACCGGTCATCCTCCATTTTCAGCCACCAAATTTCAAACTTCTCAAACCCTGATTATTCAATCTACAAATCCTAAATCCTTTCACTCACCATAACAAATCTAAAGATCGTAAATTTTGCCATCCTAAAACCCACCACAAGCAAACAGACATAGATTTCCATTATTTTCCCTAGGTCAGACATCTAATCCAAGCACAAACACCAATTGAATTTATCATGGAAATCCCATCTCCTGACCATCCTCCATCACCAAACTATCCAGCATGTTTCTTTTATTGACCGTAACCCTTCTACTTGAATTAGCCATCTTTAATATATGTCTATCACCCTAGAAGAACTTTGACCAAATTTTTGTAAATTCTCAACACCAACTAGAACTTTTTGACCCAATTAAGGCTTATTTAGCCAAAAATGGGGATAGGCATCTCAAGGTTATATAAGTTCCTTTAGTCTCTTTTAAAAAATAAAATAAAAAATAAAAAGAGTAAAACAACTTCATTAAAAAGCGCAAGGGATGCAGCCCCAGTAATCCAACAAATCAAGAAAGAGAAAAGACAGCACAAATTCTACAAAATTGGAGGTATTAAGAAACGTGTTTGCAAAGATCCACTCAAAGAGGGATTTTAGAAAACAAATATATAGATCCTAACTCATCTTCTCACAATCATCGAAACTTCGACCATTTCTCTCTCTAAATGCACCACATTAAACATATGAAAGAATTACATTCCAAACAATTTTTTTTTTTATAACTGATCGGAAATTTTTATTAAAAAGTGTAAGGCTCCCCTACATAGGAAGTATACATAATGAACGCCTAACTCGAAAGCGCAACCCCCCCAAATTTTTATTAAAAAGTGTAAGGCTCCCCTACATAGGAAGTATACATAATGAACACCTAACTCGAAAGCGCAACCCCCCCCCCCCCCCCCCACACACACACACACACACATGTCTAACTTCTCCACCACCCTTAAGTCCCACAAAAACCCACATGATGACACCCCCATAAACTGCACACAATGCTTAAGAGACGTGATCCTTGCCTTTACCACCGCTAGAAGACTCTCCTCTGGCATCATTGCCTTTAGTACCAAGATTACAGAGGGAAGCCAATTCCCCACAACGATGTACCCCTTGAATAGCTATCAACAAAGCCAAATTATGCTTCTCATGACCCACACAAGAGATACCCACAATAGGACAGATCTACTTAACACATTGTAGAGCCCAATCTGAGTACCCCGAATCTCCCAATGCAACAGAGGGATAGATACACAGAGGGGAAGAAAGGACCTGTCCAACCTCACCATCACCACCCCCATCCATCCCATCGAGGAAACACATTCCAAGCAATTTTAATATCATTACGACAAACTCTTCCTTCTAACAAGCATGTGTCTTGACATAACCCACTCTATTTCAAACATCCAAAAAACAATATTCTACAAATCTCTCACAATGAAAAGGAAGTGATTGGGAGTTTCCCCACTCTTTTTACACATACAACTCCAATCCATCATAATGATTGACGCTTACAGAGATTATCCATCACTATGATGTGATGCTTGTGGAGATTATCCAGAGTTAGAATTTTTCCTACCCTCAAATGAGTCTTAGTCGTCCAAATGCTCTTTCAATGGAAGGAGGAATCAACATTGAGAAGGAGAACTCCTTTAGCCTCTTGTTAAAACATAAATGATTTTCTCATTGCCTCCAAACAATAAATCATTACAATTCTAATAACAAAAGTCCACAGTCATGAATGCATAACAATTCTAACATCAACTTTTTTACCTTTGGTCTATACAGGTGCATAATTAACATTCAGTTTTCTTTTTCTGTTAAGAAATTTGTTTTTCATATTCCCCATCTTCCTTAGTTACTACAACAAATAAGTTACGTGTCCATAACTCATGTATTCAAGTATTTTCATCACATTACAAATCACTAGCAGTCCCCCCCCCCCAAAAAAAAAAAAAAAAAAATTCACAAGCCCAGCTGCATTGGTCCACTTTAACAGATTCTCCTGTCACCAAGTAAAAACTGTGGGAGCATATACATCTAGTAGTTATGTATCATTATATAGCAAAGACTTAAGTTCCCGATGTTAATTACCAGGGAAACTCATTTATGTAACTTGACCCCCAAAAGACATAAGGAAATTAAAATCACTTAAGATATGTACAATCTACTCACTCATATCATATGTAAAATCAAATTTCACTGATGCTACCAACAACAGTCAAAACAAAATCTACAACATTCAGGCTTAAGGAGTAGCCAATGCCCCCATAACCAAGTCGCCAGAATCCCACTACCACCAAAACCCAAACACGCACAAAAAAAAAAATGAATGTACCAGAACATGTCTAGCATAATAACCTTTCTTCTCCATTATTACTTAGTTATTGTATGCCATGGAGGGGGAAAAAAGAATTCAATTGAATCCTAAGCTTTCCTCATTTAGAACCAGGGAAAGCCGCGAAGCAAACGATGAAAAGAGTTTCTGATACAACTATTTCCAGCAACACAAAAAACAAAAACAAAAAATCCAAAAAAAAAAAAAGAAGAAGAAGAAGAAGAAGAAAGCAAAATCCCGGTGCAACAATAAGACTTCGGTATCCTTTTTGGCAAACAAAAAGGACAAAAAAAATTCAGTCAAATTCATTTTCTTTCATTTCCCTCTATTTTCATAGCAATCAAACAAACTCAAAAGCCACAAGTTTTCTCAAAATCTCGCATTTGTAACTGAAACACGTAAGATCGAGAAGACAATACCACAATTCGAACTCACAACCAGTGATTTAATCAACAAAGCCACGCAAAACAATAAATAGGAGCTGCGAGAGAGCTGCCCGACCCGAGAACACCAAAAACCTAGCATAGATTTGCTTTCGAAATAGAAATGGTCCCTAGAGAGAGAAAATTAGGGTTTTTTGACAGGGATAGAAGGGCTTTTGACTCACAGTAACGTCGAGCGGCCTCCATTGAAGCTCCGAACCGATCCTCCGAGAGTGTCTGATTGCGAAGCGTTAGGGTTTGAATCGAAGAGTGAGTAAATGGGCGTCTTTGACAGAGAGAGATAGACAGACAGAGAGATAAAAAGTGATCGAAATAGTGCGAAATTTTCAACGAACTGAGGAACAAAACTGAGGTCCGGGCCGAGGCTGGGGCTCGGCGGACGAAGCCGAGTGGCTCGGGTCCGAAGCTGGGGCTTTGGTTTCTATGTGAAAAGGAAAGCGTTTTTGCTTACGAGCGGCTGGGATGTGAGAAACCGAGAAGAGGGCATGTGAAGAGTTGTTGAGAGTAGGGAGAGAATTAGGTGGTAATGCAATAAGATTTTGCCACGTGGCAGGGGAGCCCGCAAAAGGTTTATGGAGTAGAGTGCTGTATGATTGGATTGGTCCAGACCGTTAATTTACGACCAATCTAGTGTAACTCTCTGCAAAGCATTTGTAATAACTTGCTGTTGTCCTAAAAGATTAAAAATACCGAACTTACATATATTGTTTTAAAATATTAGAAACATGAAAACAAAAATAAGGTACTCCATTTTATATTTGAAAACTTGTGGTCTTCTTTTTTTATCTTTTTTATTCTTTTGGCAATTAAATAGGAGTATGGTGAAATTGAGATCCCTTGGGGTTGCAAGGCTCACCTGTCTGAAGTAGGTGGATATAAATTTCTATAAACTTCAGACAATTAATAAGAAAAAATTCTCGTCACTTTAAGTGTACCTTTAAACCCTAGTTCAATTTGATCTCATATATAATATTAACTTTATCTGCTTGGTAAACGTCTTGAGACCTCATTTACTATCTATTGGGTATTAATTAATTCACTCTGCAAGCTTAGGGTGTGCATTATACAATCTATTTCAAGAAGAGTGCTCTAAAATCAGTTTTAAAAAAATTTATTTGATACAATTATATATTCAATTCAAATTTTTCTTCAATTGACTTAGAATATTGCATCCAAACAACAAATACTTTTTTGACCTTAAATAAGTCAAGCAGTCACTCAAACTTAGTTCATTTATCTGGTCAACAATCTTAAGTAAGCTTGCTAATAAACAAATCTAAAGTCAATGTTAGGTTTCGCAATGGTAAAAACAATAATTTGCTTTAAATGGCAAATTACGCTATAGTGGTAGTTTACTCAAAGTTATTGGTCTTTAAATTTATGTTATAATAATAGTCTTAATAGAGATATGTTTAATTTCAACTCATGTAGAATATGAATTTGGGTAGTGGGAGTTGTCTATACTTTTACTTGTTTCAAAAACTTCAAGGCTATAGGGCAGCTCTATAGCTAGGTCAATTAGGCCACAAGCCGCCACACCTCTAATTAAAGAAGGCCCAAAAAAAAGTTTTTAATATTAAATTTGTCAAAAAAAAAAAAAAAAAAAAAAAAGAAGAAGAAGTAAAAGACCTCAAGAAAACTAAAATGAGCATATTTACATTGAGCAACCAAAAAGGTTTAATCAATTTGAATAGATGCACTTGGTCTGTAAATTGAAGAAGTCACTTTATGAGTTGAATCAATCTCCAATGCAGTGGTATAAGCAGTTTGACTCCTACATGATCAAAATTAGCTACAGGAGATGTGAATATGACTGTTGTGTGTGTAAGGAGCCTTGATGATGACTCATTTATTTTTCTGTTACTCTACGTGAATGGTATGCTTATTGCAGCTAAGAGTATAGTAGAGGTGAACAAGCTGAAGGTTTTATTGATTAGAGAATTTGACATGAAGGATTTGGGCGGAGCCAAAAATAATCTTGGGATGGATATTCGCAGGGACATTGATTTCGCGAGATTGTGGCTATCCTAGGCCAGCTATGTAAAGAAGATGTTGGAGAGGTTTAGCATGGAGAATGCGAAACCGGTGAGTACACCTTTTGACAAATTACTTCTATTTGTCTACCTCACAGTGCCCAAAAATAGTTGAAGAAACTGAATACATGTCTAAGATCCCATATGCAGTGCAATGGGGTGGGGTGGAGTGTCTGATGTAAGGTATGTTATAAATTAGGCCAGATTTTGCTCAAGCAGTCAATGTGGTGAGCAAGTACATGGCAAATCCAATGAGGCAATATTGGGATGCAGTCAAATAGATATTCAAATCCTTAAAAGTACTATCGACTATGGCATCACTTTTGTCCAACAGAATAGTGATTTGTCAATTGTAGGGAATGTGGATGCAGATTATGCAAGGAATTTGGATGATAGGAGGTCGACCACAGGTTCTGTGTTCACTCTTGCAGGACGACCCATCTGTTGGATGTCTATGATCCACTCCACGGTTGCCATGTCCACCACTAAGGCAGAGTACATGACGGCGATTGAGGCTGCAAAGGAAGCTTTGTAGCTCACAGGGCTAGTCAGGGAGCTAAGCATTCAGCAAGGTGGAGTTCAGTTATATTGTGACAGTCAAAGTGCCATTTATTTGGCAAAGAACAAGTGTATTATACGAAAACCAAGCATATTAATTTGTGAGGCTTCACAATATCAGTGAATTGATTGCTACAAGGAATTGTTGCTTGAGAAGATGCACACTTCTGAGAATGCAGCGGACATATTGACGAATCTTGTTATCGTAGACAAGTTTAAGCATTGCTTGGACTTGACAAATGTCTCTAGGTGCTATAAATGAGAGGAGGGAGCATCCCCAACCTATTAGTTTCAGATGGAGGTCCAATACTTGTTTATCTTCAAAGAGACAAATGTTCACGCAAGATGAAGATTGTTGGAACAAGTAGCTCATATTCTCTCGGGTATAGAGAGTAATACTAAAATACCAGTATAGTGGCCAGTTGGTGGAGCAATTAGGGTTTTCTTATAAATATGTTATATTATAACCCTAAATCATATACTGAAATATAGTCGCACTCATGTGTACGTAGGCACATTAGCAAACCACACAAATCTGTATCTTGATTTTCATTTGCTCTCTCTTTTTTATTCAATACTATTTATCATTATTGTGCACGATCACAACAACTAGAATGGTAATCATAAACTTTTTTATTAAGCAAGGATTGAGTGGCAGACTGGCTAAATCTACCTTAACACTAGCTCATTTATAATTTGATTGGAGCTCAATAGAATCATTGTTGTTCTCCACAATCTCAAGTAATTACAATTATATATTTTATACAATTAAAATATGGAACAAAAATTATATATATTCATAAAAAAACTTAAATATAAAAAGAGTCATCCAAATATAAACAATAAGTAACTTAAAAAAGCGATATAAATATAAAATTTTAATCAATATAAAAGTTTTATTACGTACCTGAATTTTTATAAGAAAAAGTATGAAGAAATTGATTTGAACGGTTGAAACTTAATAGTTTGATTTGAATTATTGAATGCTTGAAGTTAGAATAAATATTGTAAGAAGAATCAACAAATCGCAAATTCTTCTAAGTCTCACACTTGATGACGTGAAGTAAAAGAAACAAAAATAGCACTCGATGGTTGGAAACTTGGGATCTTCTAGTTTAAGCCAAATGAAAATGAAAATGAAAATGAAAAAAAAAAAAAAAAAAAAAAAAAAAAAAAAAAGACTTGTGAATTGTGCTTTGAAGTGTTGTGCATTGTCACTTTTTTTTTTGAATTAGGTGCCTTGTCACCTATTTGTTTCACAAATCATAGAAGCATAAATTTCAAAAATGAAATGGTAAAAAGTCATGCCTTTTTAAGTAGGCATAGAGTTTGGAAAAAAAAAAAAAAAAAAAAAAAGAAAAAGAAAAAAAGGGAGGTAACATTGACTTGTTAGTTAAACAATGCGTTTTGTAAAGAAAAAAAAAATTGCTTGCATCATCTTCAACCTCTCTCTTCTTCAAATTTTGTAAACTTAATTACAGAAACATCCTAAATAGTGACAACATAAGAAAATTACGGTGGAGGTTGGACAAATTTGCCCCCTATGAATTGTTGAGGCCTTGAGGGTGGGCAACTGGGGGGGCATAGGTAAAAATTATACCAAGGGTAAGGATAATTTTTGGGAGTTGAGGAGGGTATTTGACCCCCTCCTCCCTCTGCCCATGTGTATAATGCATGAGTTTTGTATTAAAACATAAGTGACTTGTTACCAGAATTATGTCATCCCTCTTTAAAATAAAGCACGCTTTTTAGATGGCATAATAACAATGACAACACAGATCATTTTGATGAAAAACTCACGTTTAATAATTGAAAGCTACGAACTTTTACTTGAGGCTCTTTACATAAACAAAGTCTATAATAATTTAGACTTACGCAGTTACTTTCTTTCACAGTAGAACATCTCGGTGTTTTGTAGTTTAGCAGGTTGCCAGACAGTAGAGTGACAAATTTGTTAGGATGAATATACTAAGTGAATGGCTTGCATTGTTATGTTTGTTAAATATATGTTAATTGTTAGCATTAAAGTAATGTATGTTTGGAAGTTCTAAATTTATATTGATGATACATGTTATTGCTTATGAATTTGTGTTAGTTATCTCAGATAATTTATTTTCGTTTTCCGCTATAATATACTCTAATAATTTGTTAGTCATAATTGGTTCAGTTCAGTAGCCAATAGAAATGATTCAGCCGAATTGTATATTTCTTATTTATTTTAAAAAAAATAAAAATAAAAACAACGTTGTTTTGAACCTTGGAGCACTTGTTTAGAGAAAAAAAATATCCATTTAGGCCCCCCAAAAAAAAAAAAAACAATTTTTGCCTATAAAAAAGTCTTAACACAATTTAAAAAACTCACGATTAAATGATTAACCAACAAACATGTAACTGACTTAACCGATTGTAGCAGCTCGATGGGTAAAAATGCCCCTACAGTCACTAATTTAACCGGTAACCAACCCTATTAGGTGCATTTGCTTTGAATGTGGAGTTATATTAATATGTTTTATGATTTAATCTAGCTTTTGGGTTTATGAGTTATAATGTTTGATGATATTTGCATGGGGCATCAAGTTATCTTGATATTTTATCATATATCGTCATTTTCTTATAACATATTGATAATTGTTTTGTACTTCTATTGAGATCTTAAACTTGATGAGCCATTGTTGAGATCTAGATCTTGATATATTAATTATTCTACCAAAAGTAGATATTGACCTTTTGATGGAACATATTGAAGGTAGCATTGCACAATCTTTGTACGAGTTAATTGTCATATCTATTATGGATTTTGATATTTTCTTATTAATTAAATCTTGAAATGATGATTATTGCTCTTTTCGAGATCTCGATGATAATAAGCTCTCGTTCAGAGCTGATAATTAATTTAATTGATTATATATATATAAATGTTATAATGTAGTAATTGATCATGAGAAGAGTCATAATATTTATTTATGAGTTTATGGAGTAGAGTGTTGTATGATTGGATTGGTTCAAACCGTTGATTTGCAGTCAATCTTATGTAACTCTTTGCAAGACTATATATATATATATATATATATATATATAAATGTTATAATGTAGTAATTAATCATGAGAAGAGTCATAATATTTATTTATGAGTTTATGGAGTAGAGTGTTGTATGATTGGATTGGTCCAAACCGTTGATTTGCAGTCAATCTTGTGTAACTCTTTGCAAAACCTTTGTAATAACTTAGATGTTGGCTTAGAAGACTAGAAGTACCTTTGTAAGAACTTACTTGTTGTCTTAAAAAATTAGAATCATGAAAACAAAAATAAGTGATAAGAATAAATATCTTATTTATTTAACTTATTTGAAAAATTGCACTATCCTTCTTCTTTTTTCTTTTTTAATTTCTTTTGGCTATGAAATAGGAGCTTGGTGAGATGCTTTTTTTTTTTTTCAAAGGTCTTTAAGTGGATCCAAGTGGGATTGAGATCCCTTGGGGTTGTGGGACCTACTTGTTTCAAGTAGGTTGATTTCGCATTTTATATTGTCTAAATGTACAAACACAAACACAAAACATAATAAATAAATAAATTAGGGGTGGCTCAACCACCCCTTATGGCCGATGATGGTGGCTGATTAGGGGTGACCAAACCACCCCATGTGCAGTTAGAGTGGTTCTTCATCTCCATTATGGCCAAATGGGAGTGACCCATCCATCCCCAATTCATTTTGAGGTGGTTTGGTCAAAACATCTCTTTGGCTGTGGAGGATAGTTCATCCTTAATCTGGCCAAATTGGGTATTTTGGACTAGTGGTGATCACCACTCAATCAATTATAAACAACAATCGATCAGGACATTGTTCATGTAATATCCCAATACATTGAGTGTTTGAATTATGGATTAGATTAATTAAATGATTAATTCGGTAAAGTGTGATAAAAACACCAAGAAGACACTTAGAAAACACGTAAAAATTGAGTTTCAGGAAGTCGGGTTCGGATGGGCCAAGTTGGTATCCGGACAAGTATTGCAGGAAGTGAAAATTCACTTCTTGTGGGTGCAATCCGGACAACGGCTCTAGAATGTAAAATTGCAATTCTTAAACATGCATGTCCAGATAGCCTTTTAATATGTCCAGACAGCACGCGATATAAAGTGAAAATGAACTTCTTTTTAGCTCATTTCCGCACAATACTCACCCTTCCTCTCCATTTCATCTCGAGTTTTGATACAAAACCCATATTTCTTGAAGATTCAAGCCTCTAACTCAAATCCAACACCGAGAATGTGATCTACGCGAAGAGATCTATGTTTTCATCGATTGATTTGAGGTAATTTCGAAATCTCTAACATCTCTAGATTTTGGGTTAGTTCTTGAGAGATTGAGCATTATCTTCTAATATTCTTTAGGTTTTGCACGTTTTGGAGCTTCCTAAACAATCTCCATGCTCCGGGTTGTTTGGGTGAACTTTTGGTAAGTTTTCTAAAAACCTTAGGTTTTGGGTTATTGTCTAAATTGTGGTTTAAGTGCCTAACCCTAAGATTATCTTATGGGTTAGTGTTATTTGTGTTTGGGTTATTGAATAAAACCCTATAAATTTTATGGATTTTTTATGAGTTAAGCCCTTGAGTGATTTAAAAGCTTTTGGGATGTTTAGAGTTGGAAATGCTAAAATGTTGTGCAATGTGTTGATTTTAGTGATACATTGCAAGTCGTTAGCTAGAAATCCATAGTTGAGCCCCATATCCGCACAACCAAAGTAAGTATTCTAATTTCTACTCACTGAGAAAAAGATATTATGTTCTATGTATTTTATAGAAATGCTAATGATATGTTTGTTTGATTCGAACCGACAATATGTTGATTATTAGTATTTGAGTGTTTTTAATACTTTCAATTATGTTGAGATATGATGATGATGTTTAAGTGATTTGAGATATGAATATGAAAGTATGATTTGAATTGTGTTTTGATGAAGTTTTATGTGTTTTAAGCAATGAGTATGAAAGTATAGATTGAAGTATGTTTTGATTGACCTTTAAAGTATGATGAGAATGAGACGTGATTTACATGAGTTGTGATGAGAAAATGACCTATTGAAATGTTTACGATTTATGATAAAGTTATGTATTGAAAGCATGAGCATGAAAGTAAATGTTAGATGATTTTAGCATGATATCATGAGTATGTGAAAGATCATTGGGTTGCATCCCATTTGGCATTGTGTTGTGAAAGACCACTGGACTATGTCCCCTTTAGCACAATGAAATGAAAAACCAATGGGCTGCGGCCCATTTGGCAACCAAAATGACAAGAATGACGTACATAAGCATGCATGATGTTTTTATGTAATGTTTTAAGATGATTTCATGACTAGATGTATTAGTATGCCTATGAGATTGTCTCAAGGTTTAGAAACACTTGTATCTCTATATAACTATATTTGATGCCATATGTTTTCTACTCAAACGTACTTGTATGCTGGTATTTTCCAAAGGTTGGAAAACTCGTATACATATATAGATGAGCCACTGGTATAAAAGTCATATGTTATAAATGGGCTTGTATATATGTATTTCTGAGCGGTAGATTGGAATGCGTATATATATTCACAACTATATAGTATGTTGTTCGCATGTGTTTTGAAATATCTGTGTTTACATTGTCAATTATGATTTGTTTTTAAGGAATCATAATTATAAATGGTAGCTGTTATTGTAAACGAATAATAAAATAAAATGTTGGTTCATTACGAAAACTTAGTGAGTATTATACTGCTAATGTGGTGAACTCACTCCTTCACTTATGCGGACATAGCTAACACCACGGCCTTGTAGATGTTGTTCTTTTGGCTGTAGGTACAACAGATGTAGACAATGACCTAGTAGCAATGCATTTGGAATATTACGACTGAAGCTCATTGCGATAGTTGTAATCATTGGACTGTAAGTAGTCTAATCTTTTGTAGACTTTGTATATGGCTTGTGTCGCTTGTGACACATATATTTGATAGCAATTCTGTTGTTGTGTAATTAACTTTATGATTTAAGCCTTAAACAGATAAACAATGAAATGGTTCTTTTGTTGTAATTAACAGTTGATGGTATAAAGATGTGATTTTCGCTACAGATTATATTTCCCGCTGCATAGATATTAACTCTGAATATCAAGTACATGCATATTATGTGATGTGTACCATATGTTAGCTTTGTGGCAAATAGTCATGCCACTGTGATGACTCATTTTGTGTTTGTATAAAAAAAATAAAAAATAAAAAATAAAAACCTCATTTTTAGCTTTGGTGATGCCTCTAGAAGTCCTAAAAGCTAAAATTCATAAAGGTTACACATTTCACTCATATAAAACCTTAAAACCAATCAAGTTAAGACCTTTACATGTTAAAACTATAAAATTAACAATTTTATAAAATTCTCCTTAAACAACCACTAAAAGCTCCAATGGATAGTCCATATCCACCATTTAAAAACCTAATATCGGATAAAAACCGGTTAATATTGTTTAAAACAACTAACAACAAAAAATAAATGATTTTTTTTCTTTTCTTTAAAAAGCTTAAACCTAACACTTAAAACATGCCTAAAACCCTTAAAATGAGTTAACACACATACAACAACAACCACCACATAAGGGAAAAAAGACAGTGAAAACCATGATAGATCAAAGTTTCTCACATTATGAGGCTTTGAACTCCCCAAAACCACCACAAAGTCACTACTACACACAACAACAATCACCTAGGGAAAATATAGTAAAAAAAATCATGAGATTTTAAAACTAGAACAAGTGTTCTCACCTCACAGGGTTCTGATCTCCCAAAACCACCACAAAAAGTCACCCCTCTCTCTCTCTCTCTCTCTCTCTCTCTCTCTCTCGCACCTTAAAAGCCCTAACAGACCAAATGGTCGCTAGGGTTGGAATAAGGATGCTTAAATAGACCAAACCACGTTTATGCAAGTCTTTGATGTATTCAAATCACATTCTGACTAAGCCTAATCAATTACGTTAAAAGTTGTAATCGATCATTAGGGTTTCTTGGACACCTATGATCGATTACATAGGTTAGGGTGATTGATCTCTCGGACCAAAAACAGGTTCAAGTGTCAAATCATGCCTAGTTTTCCTATCCCTTATGCAAAATCTTATTACTTATTAATCCTTAAATCATAATTAAATATTTATTAACCCTATTTTAGACCGGGGTTGTTACAATAACACCCATTTATGAGTTATACTATTAGTCTATAATTTTAAACAATTTACTGTCAATATCCATTGCAATTATCTCAATATATTAAACGTTTGCCCTTCAAAATTTGAGATAATATCAGTAACTTGTTAAAAAACACTAAATATATGTAAGTAATTTCAATTAAATTAGTCATCAGCTCTAAGCAATAGTTTATCACCATAGAGATATCAGTATCATTATTTTGAGATAATATGGGGAACATTATGAGTATTACTCTTTTTGAAATCTCAATGCTAATAAGCTCCTGCTTAGAGGTGATGATTAATTTCATTGAAATTATATATATATTAATTGGTTTTTTTGTTGATTCATACAGGTTATAAATATTATCTCAAATGTTGAATGTCAAACATTCAATAAATTAAGATAATTACAATGGATGTTACTAATAATTTTTTTTTTATTATTATTAAATAGAAACATAACTCACAAATAAGTGTTGACGACTCTTATAATGATCAATTACTATTTATAATGACTTTAATGGCTCGTGCAAAACTTGTAACAATAGAACATTAATGTGGTTAATAGATTGGATTTGGTAATTGTAATGTCTGAATTCTTAAATTTAGTTTTTACAATTTTTGAGACAAATGAGAGTATTTTTCAAATATCTTGAAACTTTATTTAGCAGCTATACTTTTTTGTCGCAAATATTGGAAAAGTTACTACTTTTGTACTATAAATATAAGAAGAAAAAAAATGAATTCACAATTCTTTTTACTTTACTTATAATTTAGTTAAAATGTATAAAGAAATGTAGTCAATAAAAATGTAATTTTTTTTCTTAAAAAAAAAAAGTCTTAAAAACAACATCCAAACATCATTCCAATATTTTAAATGAGATTCAATCATTTTATTTGTTAAAGTATCATATATGGACGAATTTCTCAATAAAAAAAAGGAAAAAATAATAATAATCAAAGCACAAAACACAAAACACCAAACACTTTGCAAAACATACCCAAGTGTTTCGTTTGGTAACTATTTTATGAAAAATGACGTTTGTGTTTGAGAAGATGAAAGTATTTTTAAAATGTTTACCAAATATAGCCCTTCATTTTAAAAGTTTATCTTGAATCAAGCAATCGAAATATCACTATAACATCTATTGTGTAGTTTCATTTAGATGTAAATGAGTACACCAAACAAATATTAAGGCTCCGTTTGTTTTGGTATAAAATATTTTTTGAAAAAAGTTATCTATTTTGGAGTGTTTGGCTCGACACAAAATATTGATCAACTTGAAAATGTTTTATGTTGTCCAAGAAAATTAACATTTATGAGGCGTAAAATAATTTACGCTTCTCATTTGCATAAACCATTTTCTAATGCTCTCCCATACTTTGAGCAAGCAATGGTGGAGAGGCCCATTTTATGTGGTCTACCTGCTTGAGCAAGTCTCGGGCTGCTCAAACAGGTAGGCCCCATAAAGTCCCTTTCACAATTGTCTACTGCAAACAATATGACAGACAATTATACTGGACATCAATCACACCCCCGAGAAAGCCTTCTATTCTCACATACTCTTTTCCTCCCCTACTATCTTCGTTGTCATCTATCTCTCTCTTCTTCTCAACTCCTCAAATTATATGAAAATATTATTATTGTAAGTCAATATGCGTATATTTTAATAAAACATAAATTTTAGGTTGATATTTTTAGTTGTTTTATATTAATATTTTTATGTTGTGAATAAAAGTTTATATTTATAGATTAAAATGATTGAATGAAATATAATAAATATTTGTTGATTTTATGTATGAAACAAGTGATGAAAAATATTTTTAATTAAAATCATTTTCCAACATAAAACATTTTACGCCTAAACAAACAAAACTTCAGGGAAAAAATGTTGCAATTAAGTGGTGTTGATGGCAATCTTGTTAGGTTGGCTTGTGATAATGGAGGTAAGAGGAATTTGTTCTAAAATTAACCAATTTACTCAAAGCTCAACTAAAACTCGTGTTGTCCGAATAAGTCATTATTATGTTTAAGAGCATCTTCAGCAATAGTAGCCAAAGTAGCTATTAAAAAAGTACAACTCTCTACTTTACTTACAGTTTTTTCTATACTTTTTTCAATAAATTCTCTATTATACTCTTTACTTGCATTTAAATATTATTTATCATTCTTTCTATTATAAGTTTGCCAACATTCAATGAAAATTTACACACATTAATTCATTGATCTACACCGTACGAATGTTGCACTAGTTTAATATTCTAGCAAAATTACACAATTTTTAAAAGCAATGCAACCAAAAACAAAACAATTGATCATTTGGAAAAAAAAAAAAAAAAAAAAAAAAAAAAACAACAACAACAACAACAAAAAAGAACAATGCAAAAAAGGAAAACAAAGCAACTAGAAATATACAATAAGACTAACAATTCTCAAGATTGACCATGCAATTGCCACAGGTGCTTCATAAGATCGGATTGCAGCTAAGAATGAGTTTGACTATCTCTATTGTTCACATGCCTTTCAATGAACTCCAGAAATTTAATGATATACTCGTGAGAAATTTGTAGATAAGAAGTTTCATCGATTTGTTCATATTTAATATCACTAGTATCATCAGTATTTCATTCGTCTTCAATAATCATATTATACATTATTATGCACGCTTTTATAATGAAAAGTGGGTGGGAGAGAAAGAGTGTGATACATGAATATCATATTGTTTTAGTTTTAATTTTTCTTAATATTTTATTAGTTATAGAATGAATAGTGAATAGGTTGTAAATCCTATTCACTATTCATTTTATAAGGAAAATAGCCACTTTGCCTCATATGCTGGCCGGATTGAAAAAAACTCGATAATAGTTAAATTTAACTATTTTGAGGTATTTGACTAGCCTGCTAAAGATGTTATAAGAGATTAACAACAAAATACAAAAATAGCCACCATTAAATCTGGCTCAATTTTTATTATTGAAAATCCAAGAAGAAAAAAAAGGCTTAAATTTGGCTCAATTTTTTATTACTAAAATCCAATAAAAAGCTCATTTGAAACAGTGAACAAAATTTACAGGCAAAACTCAAACAAACCATCCGACTCGTTTTAGTTATAGTTATGCAAGGGATGATGGTATATTAAAGGTATGTTCAGATTGCGCTAAAAATTTAAAACACACTTTTAATACATATAAAGTTGTGCAAAATAAGAATGGGTATGTTTGATAAAAGTCTTAAAAAAAAAAAATTGATTTTTTTCTTGGGATAATTGCACCGTTGGTCCCTGTGGTATACCATAATTATTTTTCACTCCCTATGGTTTAAAAAGTTCACTGGAGGTCCTCGTGATATGCAATAATTACAAATCGATCCCTAGCGTCAAATTCTGTTAAAATTTTTAACAGATTCCGTCAAATGCCACGTCAGCGCCACGTGTCGCCAATAAGATGGCGACACGTGTCTATCGTAATAAAAAATATAAATTTATTAAAAAATAAATAAAAATACTTATTTTTTTATAAAAAAAAATTCAAAAAAAATTTAAAAAAAAAAACAAAAAAAAAAAGCTGAAGGGGTGGCCCAGCCACCCCTTTGGGGGTGGCCTGGCCGCCCCCAGCCACTGGGGGTGGCCGCGCGCCACCCCCAGTGGCTGCAGGGGGTGGCGCGCGGCCACCCCCAAGGCCCAGGGGGTGGCCTTCGGGCCACCCCTAGATCTACTAAGGGTGGCCATCGGGCCACCCTTAGAAGATCTAGGGGTGGCCCGAAGGCCACCCCCAATGGCCTGGGGGTGGCCGCGCGCCACCCCCTGCAGCCACTGGGGGTGGCGCGCGGCCACCCCCATGGGCTGTGGGTGGCCTGGCCACCCCTTTTGGGGGTGGCCAGGCCACCCCCTTTCCCATTTTTGTTTTTTTCTTTTTTTTTTCTTTTTTTCTTTAAAAAAAAAATAAGTATTTTTTATTTATTTTTTAATAAATTTATATTATTTTATTAAAATTAGACATGTCAGCGCCACGTGTCACCAATAAGATGACGACACGTGGCGCTGACGTGGCATTTGACGGAATCTGTTAAAAATTTTAACAGAATTTGACGCCAGGGATCGATTTGTAATTATTGTATATCACGAGGACCTCCAGTGAACTTTTTAAACCATAGGTAGTGAAAAATAATTATGGTATACCACAGGGACCAACGGTGCAATTATCCCTTTTTTCTTTAAGAAAAGGCAAAAATATACTTTTGAGAAAAGCTTGAAAATGATTTTTTTTTTTTTTTTTTCTTCCAAAAGCTATTTTTAAGTATAAAAGCTTTATTTTCAGACACAAACCCAAACCGACTCTAAAAGTGGTGATGGCAAAAATATAAATAGAATCAATGATGTCATTGAAGGGTGAGAGATAATTAGTGGTCAAACTGATATTGTGATTATAGTTGTGACGATGGTACAATAATAACACCAATTTAACATTGTTAAGTTTAACTATCAGATGCTATCCATGCTTGATTTGGGATTTGACGATGCACATAAAAAAAATTAAAATAAATAAATAAACAAACATGTGACAACACTTATTCATGATTAAATTTATAGTGTTCATGATGAGATCACATGTCATCAAGAAAGTCTATTGATAGCTGAGTTATGGATCAATAAGATATTAAAAATAAAGCTAATCATATCAATAGACTCACAAACGTCAAAGAAGGAACAGAAAAAGAGCGAAATCAAGTGCATATTAGAATATAAATTAATAGTTGACTTGTGGATCAAAAAATTTAATAGTGGCGTGACAATTTTGGTCAAATACTCGACGTGGTTAAAAGCACAATCCAAAGAATTGATGTGGAGTCCGTTGTTGCATAAGCAACAGCGTCGGGCCTTACATGCTGTGATCCTCATAAAAGAGATGGGCTTTTGTGATGTAATAGTGAAAGGAAATGCTTTGCAAATTGTGCAGGAGATCAGTTCCGAGACTTATAACTTAAGCAGAATTGGTCACTTTGTAGAGAGTACAGAGTACCCGATATGAATTAGGCTTATTGCGATCTTTTAAGATTGTTTGTGTTAAGCAGAAAGCAAATTCAACAGCTTATGAACTAGCTCGAGGAGCTATCACCAATGGCATATAGAGAATTTGGTTGGAAGAAATTCAAAAGGACTATCTATGGCATTGTAACTAAGGAAAGTCTTGTCTGTTTGTGATCATTGTATCTGTCATTGTGGATTTGTTAAAAAAAATGAAAAGTAGTAGAAGAAATCAATGTTATTTTCCTATTATAGATGATTATATGTGGAGTCATTTGAATGAAAAAATCATTGCAAAATGAATTCAAAAGGAAGTGATATTTTTTTTTTATTTGAAACAAATCTTAGAATGGAAAAGAATAAATCAATATAATAGGTTTCATTTTTTTTGATATAAAATATTGCTTGAAAACCGTTTTTCATGTTTCTTGTGTTTGGTGCATTTGGGAATTATTTGTTTTTTTTTAAAAAACTGCTTCTTATCAACAAAAAATTGTACTCAAACATGCACGAAGAATAGGACTAAGGTTTCTAATTAGTTTTTACACAAAATTTATGGTTCTATCCGTTAATGTTAATGTGTTTTGGGCAAGAGCACAACTACCGGAATAAGATCCTCTTCATTTCAGATCTATTTTATGATCTATATCAAATTTTACAATATATAAGAATGTATATGTTGTTTATGTTCTCACGCTATTTAAAATTTTTAAATAACGTGACACAATGTATATTGTTAAATACAGTAAAATTTAATCTGGACTATAAAATAAATTTTCACCATTTTACTTAAAATAATTAAATATAATCCTATTCCAAGAACATTTTAAATACAAATGTGCTAAATTATCTTTATTTCCTTTTCTCACGCTCAAACAAGTTTTTTTTTCTCTGTTTTTGAAAACCATTTTTTTCACACAAATTACCAATCATGTTTTCCAAAACATTTTTTTTTTTTTTTTGGGCTAAACTTTTGAAAACAAGCTTTAAAAAATACGTAAAACGAGGACAGCAAATTTTTTTTTTCCAAACGTTAATTATTTGGATTCATGTTAATGCTGTTAACGTGAAGGATAGGTTCTCAGGGGAAAAGAGAGAGAGAGAGAGAGAGAGAGAGAGAGTTAAATATAGGTAAAAAAGAAAAAGAAAAAGAGTGATGAGTGACGTGGAAAATGTTTGGTCTTCAGATATTCTTTTTGACGCATGTCCTAAATTGGAAGAAACTGACCGAATTTAATGGGAGGTGAGCTGCCGTATAGTCAACTCATATTTTTATTTTGAAAAAAAAGTACATATAACCCCCTCAAATTATCACTTTATTGTCAATGTACTCCCCAAATTACCAATTGTGTCAATATCCTCCTTAAACTACCAAAAAATGTCAATGTCCCTCTAATGACAAAAATGCCCTTCATAAAATTATTAAAATAAAATAAAACTAAAAAAAAAATATATTAAAAAAATATAAAATAATTTATTCCAAAAAATTAAAAAAAAAAAATAAAACTGTTTTTTATATTAAAAAAATAATAATTTTTAGTTTTTATTTTTTTTCATTTTTTTATTTTAATAAAAACTGGTTTTTTTTATTTTTTTATTTTTTTAAATAAATAAATTTCAGTTATTTTTTGTTTTTTCATTTAAAAAAAATTGTTCTTTTTCGTTTTTTAATTTAATAAAAACTGGTTTTTCTTTTTCTTTTTTTCATTTGTTTTATTTTATTTTATTTAGTAAAAAAATATAAATTTCAGTTATTTTTTGTTTGCTTTTTTTAAAAACAAAAAAAAAAAATTGTTCTTTTTCGTTTTTTATTTAATTTTTTTAAAATAATTTTTTTTAGTTTTAGTTTTAATTTTTGAATTTATGAGGACATTTTTGTCTTATAAAAAGAAATTAAGGTCATTTTTGTCCTTTTGTTGGTGTTAGGGAGGACATTGACATTTTTTAGTAGTTTAAGGGAAAATATTGACACAATTGGTAGTTTGAGGGGTACATTGACAATTGAGTGGTAGTTTGAGGGGGCTAAGTGTACTTTTCCCTTTTATTTTTTATTTTTAAAACTTTATCTTTTAATTTTGACCATAAAAACTAAAATTTTGGAAGTAATGGTACGTGAAAATTCCTCTTGTATTCCTTTAGTAATAATATGACTTTTAAAACTATAATTTAACGTGTTGTTAAGATTTTTTTGAATTTGAATTATTTATTAATGTATTTATTTTGATCAAAAAAATTAACGAAAAATGTCTCGTTTGATTTATAGAATGAGTATTTTATTGAAAAAATGAATAGTTATGAGAGCCCATTCTATAAGGATAGGCTGTAAAAGTGATGTTTTACAGCTTTCAATAAGAAGTTGACACATCATTTAAAAAAACTAAATACAATAGACATGAAAGCACCTAAATCTTGTGGAAAAAAAAAAAAGAAAGTAATTTTTCGTTTTTCGTTTCAAGAGTCCAACCAGTACTAAAAAACTACCACCTCCTCAACCCAACACCGCCGCCGGATTCCGCCGAAAGCCACCGCCACCCACGAATAGAGCCAGTACTGCTGAAGGCCTAAGATTCAGCCCACCACAAAACAAACCACCCCCCGACCCATAACCCATCACCCTCCTCAACGCAACGTCGCCGTCGGATTCTGCTGAAAGCCACCGCCACCCATGAACAGAGCCACCGCACTGTTTAAGAGCCACCCCTAACCCCCAACCCTAGATGATCATAAAATACACATAGGAGAAAACTATCTATGCCTAAAAGAAAATTACAGACTGGAAGTTGGAGCTAATTTTCGTCTAAAAAGAAGTTGGAGCTAACTACAAAGGTACCCCTGACCCACAATCCTACATATCCACAACCACAAAGCCAACTAAGAGTAGCCGATTTTCGATTTCAAAAAAAAAAAAAAAAAAAGGAGCAGCAGATTTTCATAAAAAAAATAAAAATAAAAAAATAAAACCCAAGTGTAGCAGATGCTAGACCTGTAGACCTAGTACCCCCTCCACAGCTTCTGATCCTGTTGATCACTACGAGAAAGAGATCGATCTGAATAAAGCCTCCTGCAGTACCGGCCGTTTCTGTGGGGGTGGTTAGGGGCAGATCCTGTGGGGTTGAAAGGAGAAAAATTGTCTTATAATCCTGTGTTTTCTTGTCTATTTTTTATATATATATATATTATATTTGGTGTTTTTAGATGACGTGGCACCTTTTTTATTGAAGGCTGTAAAACTGAGGTTTTATAGTTCATCCTTATTGAAGATATTTTTAATAGTTATTCCCAAGAATAAAAGAGAGTGGAATTGAATGATTATTCCTAATATTTAGTTTGATAACAACACATACATTTTAATTGGAATCCAATCAAAATTACTAAAAAAAACTCACAATATATATATATATATATATATATATATATATATATTGTAGTTCATTTCTATTGGAATAGCTACTCCTCTCATTTTTTAGAGGAATCAGTATTTCTCTTCGTAAGAGAATAATTATTTAAATGAGAATAACTATTTCAAGAAATAAACTATTACCAAACAAAAGAATAACTATTCTATAGGAATAGTCATTTCATTTCGAGGTCCTATTCTTCTTATTTCTCTACTCCACCACCACAACCTCTGTTGTCTTCTTCACACTACATTGCAACAATATTCGTATGTTGACTTTTTTAAAAAGATTTTGGTTAATTTTTACACAATTATGTTTTTCATATAATCAAATATTTTTAAGCTATTTTTAAGATTTTAATCGATTAAAAGAGATTAGAGAGCATGCCCTATTTGGTAAAGTTCTTAAAAATAGTTTTCAGTCTATATTGAAAAATATTTTCAAAATATTAAAAATTGAAAAGGATTGTCTACGTGTCACTGGTGAAAACTTGTTTGGATAATTAAAAAATGTTTCGAACAAAAAAAATAATAGAAAAGTACTTTGATTTAATTTTGAAACTAACAAAAAAAAGTTATTATCTTTTAGAGATTGGCCCTTTTTTTTTCTTTTTCTTTTTTTATTTTTTTTAGAGATATGGATTGGCATTTTTATAAGTGTTGAGTGTTACACATTGAAGGCCCTTAATTTATATACTTTAATTTCTTAGTTTTGTTTTGTATTGATGTTTTGTGTTTTCTTGTATTTTATAGGTTTTGGAAGAAAAACACTTAAAATCCATCAAATTCCAAGCTTATAACAAAGTTTGTAAGAATATTGAAGACAACAAACTCACTTTTGGAAAGATCCAACTCCAAATAAATTTTAAATTTGATTGCTACAGAATATTAAAGTTGGCAAACTTGTTTTCTTTGGAAAGATTTGAATCCAATTCAATTTTGAATTTGTTTGCTGCTGAAAAGAGAAGTTGGCAAAATCTGTTATTTTTTGAAAGATTATAGAATGAGCACGTCTCTGTATTTTAATCATAACTTTCAGTTCAAATATTGGACTGCAGTGAAATTATCAGCGTTGGACAGCTAATACAAAAGAAAACAAATATATCTAAAATAAGTTTTCTTTAATTCGGATGTATACTATATCAAAATCGCTCTGCAATATAGGACCAAAAATCTATATGAATTTGGAAAGATTCTAATCCAACTCCAACTCAATTTTGGACTTGTAGGCTGCATGAAATCATCTAGGGTTGTTCCTAAACTTTATAAATATTTTCCTAAGTCCTCTAAAATAGACACACAAGCTTTGGGAGAATAATTGATGGCTAGATCAATAAGGGTTTTGGTTTTTCTTTCTTCCATTGTTTATTTTTCTGTATGTATATACCTTTAGTCCGAAATAGTTGTAATTAATTACTCTTGTTGGGGCTCGATTGAAGACCTAATAATGATTCTTTAAGGTTTTGATTTGCATTGCTACAACTATTTGTGATTCTTAATTAATTATTTTTCGATTTTCTTGAATTCCTCGTATGTTTATGCTTGATCATCATATGCATGTGGTATTAATTTGTTATTTATGTCAATTTGGATGACAGAGTCCTTAGCATAATAGAGTAACGAAATAACTTCATCACGAGTTTTTTGACTAATCAAACATAAAGACAAATGGAATAGATACCATGTTCCAACTTGAGTGTGTTTGTCGATCTCCATAGTTTTATATTTTCTTAAAGAACAATTGAGTACACACCCATGCTAAATCATTCAAAAAATAAAAGAATTAGAGTATACACCATGCCTAACTCGTTGCTTAAGGAGATCAATATGTTTAGGAGTATACACTCATGCTCTTGTGGCTGTTAAACATCAAGCATCGCAATATGGTTTGTAGTATTGTGCATATCGTTTCCTAAAAATAGTATGATTGGTGGTATATATTGGAGCCATACCTTCTTATTTATTCTTTTCAATTATGTAGTTTACTTTATTCCACTGCAATTATATTCAAAATATTTATCTTAATAAATTATCTTTAAACATAATTTACCAATCCTCGTAGAAATGATCTCGTACTTATTAGATACTATCATTTTGATATTGTGCACTTGTGAGTAAAACGTATATTTATTCGCTTATTATTTAGGTAGATATTTGCACAACACCTTTACGAGTGACGGGTTGCAATCCTTTCATTGGATGGGGAGGTTCCCTTCCCCCTTTGGTGTCCCCCTCCACAAGGGGGATGAAGGGTTTGAATCTCTGCATATTTGGGTAACTCATGTTTTTTGAATTATGTTTTATTATTTTTGAAAAACAAGTTTGGGGTGGATTTTTTAAATTCAAATACTGGTAAAGTATTTTATCTATCTTTTTTTTTTTAAATAAATAAATAAATAAATTGTCTCAGGTTCTCTAAATCATCCAAACGTAGTTTCAAAAAACAATTTTTTTTGGTATTCACAATTTTGAATATAGTAAAAGATAATATAATACAATACAAAAAAAATCGCATACTCAAACGAGCCTCTCTTTTCCCCTTCCAAGGGGATGAAGGTGTTGCCCCCACCCAAAGGAGATGAGCGCATCTCCACTCTATTTTTGTTTTTAATTAATTTTGTGTTATAATCACCAAGACTGGCCTCCACTTATTATTGTGAGAATAAATGATTGTTGTATAATTTTTGACACAACATCAACTTTTTTGGCAAACTAACTATTGGATTTGTTTTCTTACACGTGGGTCATAAATATTGAATTATTGATTTTTAAAAAAGTTATTGAAATTGTACAAAAGTTATACAGAAGTTATAAACGTATCATATCTCTATTGTGGGTGTTTGGATAAATTGAACATGTATTTTGAAAACATTCTTATATGAAAATGGAAAAAGCTTTCTTAAGAGTATTTTGGTTTCTAAAATGTATTTTATATATTGTTTCGGAAAAAGTGTTAGTGGCATGGATATATTTCAAAATTTGTTTGAATTAATTTATGAAAAAGTGTTCCCAGTATTTAAAAGGGTAAATGCCTAATAAATCCCTGAGTCAACGCGCGATTTGATATCAGTCCATCACTTTTTAAAAATCAATTTTTACACTTTAAGTTTGTCGTGAATTTAAAATAAGCCATTTAGTGATTTTTCTGTCCAATTTTTTGATTTACGTTAGTGCCATGTCAGCCTTTTCACCACATCATATTAATTTTTTTTTATTATATTATAAATTTAAAAACTTCAAATTTATTTTTTATTTTTTAAAAAACAAATTTTAAAAAAGGGGGGTTTGGGGTGCCACCCCCCTTGGGAGAGGGTGGCTTGGGCCAACGGTGGCTGCGCGCCAACTCCAGCCGCAGGCCACCCCAAAGCAGGCTCCGACGTGACCACACCTAATAGAAATACTCATAGAAATGAGAAAAAAAGTTGTGGGTCTTGTGGCCCATGGCCGCTAGTGTGGTGGGTCTAGTGACCCACGACAATACTATGAGTCTTGTTACTACTTTTTTTGGTTTAATTTTTTGTTTTTTTTAGTTTCTTTAAATTTGTATTAAGGCTACTTTTTGTTTGGTTTATTTTTATCATATATGTGTATATATATATATATATATATATTTTTTTTCCTTTAAAAAATAAGGATTAAATACGTTATAGCCCCCTATACTTTCATTTTTATCACATGTGATATCTGTGCTATGAGAAAATATGGAGATGGTACCTCCGTTCATTTTTCCATCCAAAACTGACGGATTTCCACGTCAGCGACAGTAATACTATTAAAATTGTAACACGTGGTTGCATAATTTTTTTTAATTTATTTTAAGGCTTTTAAAAAAAAAAAAATGTAGGGGTGGCCAACCACTCCCATCTTGGCCAAAGGGGTGGCTAAGCCACCCCTATTTGGCTTGGGGGTGGCCGACTGCCCCATAAGGCCAAAGTTAAAAAAAAAAAAAAAAAAAAAAAAAAAAAAAAGATAAAAGTTTTGGCTATTGAGGGTAGCCGAACCGCCCTCATTTGGCTTAGGGGTGGTTCGGCCACCCCAAAACTAGCCTTTGGGTTGGCGTAGCCACCTCCTTGTCCAGAATGGGGGTGATCAACCCCCTTCATGTGGCCTAAAGAGGTGGCTCAGCCACCCTTACATTTTTATTAATTTTTTTTAAAGCCTTAAAAAAGAAAGCGTTAATTTTTTTTTAAAAAAAATATGGCAGCTACGTGTCGCAATTTTAATGGTGCCATGTGTCATTAATGTGAAAATCCGTCAGTTTTGGACGGCCACCCCTATGTGCCCCAAAGGAGTGGTTGAGTCACTCCTACATTTTTTTTTAAAAACCTTAAAAAAGCCTTAAAATAATAATAAAAAAATATGGCAGACGTGTGTCACAATTTTAATGGTGCCATGTGCACTGACGTAGAAATCCGTCAGTTTTGGATGAAAAATGGATGGAGGTACCATCTTTGTCTTTTTGCATAGTAGATGTACTACCTGTGATAAAAATAAAAGCACGGGGAACAAAAAAATAATGGTCTGTTTGGTTCGAATGTTATTCAATATTCTAATCGGGTTTTATTCGAAAACCCAGAAACCTACATCTAACCCGAATAAAACCCGAATTTAAATATTCAAATGTCAATATTCAAATGCCATGGTTATTTCAATCATTACCAACATTAATTTTCAAAACACCAATCATTATACACAACTTTTCATACAATCCAATCATTTCCTACCATTAAAAAACATTTTTTTTTTAATCTAAAAAATATTTAAGGGATAATTGCACCACTGGTCCCTGTGATATGCCATAATTATGAATCACTCCCTATAGTTTAAAAAGTTCATGGAAGGTCTTTGTAGTAAACTATAATTACAAATCGATCCCTGAAGTCAAATTCTATTAAATGTCACGTCAGTGCCACATCAAACCAATAAGATGGCGACACATGTCCATTTGAATAAAAAAATAAATTTATTAAAAAATAAATAAGTATTTTTTTTAAAAAAAAATTAAAAAAAAAAGGGGGAAGGGGTGGCTGGGACACCCCCAATGGCCGGGGTGGCGCGCAGCCACCCCTAGTGGCCTGGGGGTAGTCTTCGGGCCACCCCTTCATTTTTTGTTTTTTTTTTGAATTTTAATTTTTTTTTAAAACAATAAATTTATTTATTTATTTTTTAATAAATTTAACACCAATCATTATACACAACTTTTCATATAATTCAATAATTTCTAATCACTTCCTACCATTAAAAAATACTGTTTTCCAATCTGAAAAATTTAACACTCAAACACAAATTTAAAAAGAATCTAAATTCTATTTAACATTTAAACACATTTTTATTAACTCAAAATTTGCAAACAAATTCAAAATATTATTCTTCTTCAAAAAAATTCAACACTCAAATAAATAGACAGTAAAGATTTCAAAGCACTGGGGACAAAATGATATTTAGCCGTTAAAAAAAAAAACTCAGATGGTTAATTGCATTGAGGGGGGACCATAATAGAACTATAGAAGGCTTTGGTGGGTCCCGTCCTTTCAAAACCCAACGCCGACGTGTCAAGAATATCTTGGGGGTCGATAAAACGCAAAGAAAATTGAGCGTAGTCCGATCCGCGCTATAACATAGTGCCCTCAGAACTCCCAGCTCCGCACACAGTCACAGAGAGAGAGAGCGCGCGCGCGCGAGAGAGAGAGAGATGGGGGAGGAGAAGCGGCACCAGATGATGCAGAACCTGTTTGGCGATCAATCGGAAGAAGAGGAAGAGGTTGATTCCGAGCACGAGTCCAATCCCCAGCCCAATTACGTCTCTGTAAGAATTCTCTTTTTTCTCTCTAGAAAGATATATGGATATAGATTTAACGAAGTTTTCTGTTAATAATTCTCTCTCTCTCTCTCTCTCTCTCTCTCTCTCTCTTATTTTATTTGTTTATTTATTTATTTTTTATCTTTAGAAAGATTTATAGATATAGATTTAACAAAAGTTTTCAGATACGATTTCTTGCTCGGAATGCTAGGTTTATCAATTTAAGGAGATTCTTTCGCAGGCTCTGGATCTGGTTCTCATGTTGCGATTTTTAGGGTCTATGAATTTCATTATGTTATTATCGATTTAGAGAGTAATACATGCACATATAAATATCTGTTTATGTGTTTATTTTGTATATGGATGTGCTCAAGATTTGGAGGTACAAATACTTAAGTAGAAATCGATTGCAGATGCTTTGGGTTTAGGGAATTTCATAAATGCATTTTTTTTTATTTTTTTTTACAAGTAAAGTATAAATGCTATATGTTGAAGAATGAAGATTAAATAAATGGGTATGTGTGTATATCTTGTGTATGTCTCATTGTTGCGTTCTGGTTTTGGAGGCAAAAATTATTTCTGAATTGTTCATCACTCGAATCACGTGGTTAAGTGTGCTTGATCGTGATTAAGTTTTATATTTATATAGGTGAGATGGTCAAAATTGGGTCTTAGTGATTGAAGTATAAAGGAAATAACTGAGAACAATTTCAGTTACAGTTAGAAAGTTGTGCTGGTGTCATCAAGATTTAGCTTTGCGAAAATATATCCCTCCCTTTTGTTTCTGGAAACAAAATGAAAGGGAAAATGCTAATTTTTATATGCATGAAATCTTTGTTGAAAGCCAAGTCACATTAAGGAGCGTAATGGCTCAGTTTATTTTATTTTATATATATATTTTTTCCTGATGGTATTTTGTTGCTTGATTCAACTTTTTTTTTTTCCTTCTTTCCTAATGTGATGGTTTTGTTTCCAGGACGAAGGAGAGGGAGGGCTGGAACCTGAGGCTGAAGGTGAAGGTGAAGTGGAGGGGCATGGGGAGGCGGAAGTAGAGAGTGAAGGTGAATTGCATGATGTAGATCCTGATCCTGGAGAAAGTGAGGGTGAAAGAGATCAAAGTTCCCAAGAAGTAGAAGTTGGTGATCAAAGAGAAGAAAGTGAAGGAAAAGATACTGACAGTGATGAAAAAGAAGAGTATGGTCAAAGAGTTGTAACAAGTAAGAGACGCGATGTTATTGAAAGTGGATCTGAGGAAAACCATTATCCTGACAATGAAGACGAGGGGGTGGATCAGGGTAGAAGTCCAAGGTAATTTGCATACGACCACTCCACTCTCAAACACACGTTTGCGCATGCAAACTCATTCAGATGCATCTTGAAGAATCTCTTGCTGTTTTTGGGTTCTCTTACTATTCAATCTTATGCTTTTAGGTAGTCTTATCATCTCTTTTATTCTCTCTCCTGTGTCAATGCCGGGGGGGGGGGGGGGGGGTTGCTCATTCTTCTGTTTTTACATTCTGTATGTGCGTATGTCTTCTCTGCATCTTTATGGGTGCATACTGAATGGGTACTTTAAGTGCATCGGATTTATAGGTGCATTCATTTCAATAACTTGTTCTATTAAGAATTCCTTTGATAGAATTTTGACAATGAGCATTAAATCTATCTGGAACTAACTGGTAATAGATTCAGAGAGAGAGATATCTATATTATGAAAATAGTATACGTAATTGATGGAGGTTGGAGATACAAAAAATATATGTGAAGGTTGTATCATTAGGTGCTTTTAGGGTTAAGTTTGCTTGTAAGCCTCCTGTCTGCTTGGGCCTTGACTTTTTTTATTACCTTTTTTAGATCCACAATACTCATGCTTGCTTCTAACTTAGTCTTTTGACCTTCCTCTCGTTCTTTTCCTGTCTTCCATCCCATATTTCCTGTAAAGGAAGTCAAAGCTTTGGTTTACCAAGGTTTCATTTGGTATACTTACCAAAAAACGACAAAGGTTGCATTTGGAGCAACATGGCTTCTTATTGGTTGTTGGATGCTGTTTTCTGGGCTGGGTTGGCCATGCATAGCATGTTCACTAAGCACCATGCATTGCATAGATATTAAAACCAAAGAATATTACTATTACCATAAATCCGTGTATCTACACATGATTATAACAAGTAGCAAGCTGTCTTGACTATCGGAAACTTGACTTAACTGTAGATCACCAGAGGAAGGGAAGGATCAGACTCATATTTCACATTCAGCTGTTCGTGATGTTTTTGGTGAGTCTGATGATGAAGAAGCAGCTGAGTATGCAGTTCATGATGAAATTGAGCAAGATTCAAATGTGAGTATCAGATGTCATGATGCGATGTGCTTAGTATTTGTATCTTGTGACCCTGTTAAGCATCCATATATCTTCATGGTTAAGTATGATAGAAAATATTACCTTTCTCGGCCTTTTGGCTAAGATCAAGTTAAAAAACTTATCAAAAAAAAAAGTATGATAGAAAATATTTTCATGTCTTAGAGATCTCCTATGGAAGAGGAAGGGAGCTATGGGAAGAGTCTAAGACCGGAGGATATAGTGGCTGATGAAGATGCTCAGTATGAGTCAGAAGAGGAAAACATTGAGGCTAAATTTAAAGAGAAGCCAGTTGGTCCCCCATTGGACCTTGAGATTCCATTACGTCCACCTCCAGCTCGTCCAGAAAAGGTATACAATTTATTCTATGTGACTTTGTGCTGCTGTGATTTTTTCATAATTTATCTGTTTTACTTAATTTACATGGTGCTTGCACACCTTATTTAATGGGTATGCATTTTATTTTGCTTTGTATAGCATAAAGTTGAAGCTAAAATTAATTCAGATGGTCTACTTGTTTGTACTAGTCACTCCAGATTTTAATAATAGTATCATCTTCATGTTCTATTGAAATAGTAGGTGGCATGCCTAGGATGCAATTATGGAGGTGGAGGTTGAGGTTTGGGGTCAATTTGTACTTTTGAAAAATATCTTGGTAAACTGCATTTTACTTACCTCTTCGGTGAGAAATTGCCAAATTCTTCAACTTATGTTGCCATCGGCATTATATACATGCATGGTTGAGTTAACAAAATGTATATGTCCAAATTTTACTGTTCTTCCATTGTTATTTGTTATGAAGAAGTTCTGCATAGCTTGGTCATCTTACTTTCTCCTGCAAGCTGTGTGCATAGTAATTACTTGATGGTTATTTTTCTTCATTATAATTGCATTCAGATCATGTGATTTTAGAAAAGGTTCGTGACTATTTTAGTATGATTTGGTGGAAAATTTAATACTCAGTTGTCTATTTGCAGATGAACATGATTAAAGTTTCTAATATTATGGGATTTGACCCAAAACCATTTGATCCTAAAACATATGTGGAAGAGGATACGTTTGTGACTGATGAATCTGGATCTAAGAAACGTATACGCTTAGAGAACAATATTGTGCGCTGGAGGACTGTTCGAAATCCAGATGGCACGACATCTGTAAGTGATTATCTCTTATTGTTATCTGTTATACATACACACATGCATAACAGAGTAGTCAAACACAATTATTCATATAAAGAAAGGCAAAAGTCAAATTTGTTGTGATGAATACAAGTCACAGTTCCTATGATTATGTCACCATGCTCATCAAACTTGCTAAACTTATGATTTTTTTTTTCTTGCATTAGTGTCTTCAATGGGAGATTGATCAAATATTCTCCAATTATTTTCACACGCAATACCTGATTAATTGCGTTTATTGTTTTATAAAGTTGCTTGGTGTCTATTTGTTTAAAATGCTTTTGCCAAAGTGAATTTAGAGAGACTTTTTACAAATGCTGATTTTTTTTTTGATGACGATGAGCCCCTCCAAAGGAAAAAAAAATACAAATCAAATTTAGAGCTACTTTCTATATGAATGATTCATTGTTGGAGGTAGATTTTCCAATTGTGGATACCTTCTATGTAGTGGTTCTTCAGCTTACTATATTTAACTTTATGTTATTTGTAATTGCTTCAATCTTTATCTATCTTCCAGCTTTAAATTCTGAAATTGGTTCAACTTTACCGTAAGAACTCATTTTATATTTGACTATTTTACATTTTTCTCATTTTCATTAAGTGTCTCAATATTTCCTTGTGATCTGTAGTATGAAAGCAATGCACGCTTTGTGAGATGGTCAGACGGCAGTTTGCAGTTATTAATTGGGAATGAAGTTCTTGACATATCTGTGCAAGATGCGCAACATGATCAAGCACATCTTTTTCTTAGACATGGAAAGGTGACTTTATATCCATTTGAGATGTCTGATCTTTTATTTATTTATCGATATCTTATGTGATACATGAATATAACATCTTTAATCATTTTGACTTTTTTTTGTTTCCTCATCAAATGTAGCAAACTCCCCAATGTATTCGAGAGAACCTTAAGCAAACAATCTATAAAGATGCATCCATTTTCTTTTACCCTCCACTCTTTCTTTATTGTATGTTTAGCAGAGTAAAAAATGTCTATGTTGTAATGATTTCACCAGGACAATTGAGGTGATTATTCCTTCCTTCCATAGCATTCCTTGACCCATTAAAATCACTGCAAGATCATTAGACTTATATTAAATTTCCAAGCACATTACCCCTCCCTCCTTTCCATTTTTTAATTCCTTGTAAGCTGCTCATGGGTACATCACATCACTTGTAAGCCCTCGCATATTCTTTTAGCTAACTAAAATGCAATATACTCATGCAGATGAGAATATTTTAACTTTATGGCCATCTCTATATCAGCAGGAACATAATTCAAACCATTCAGAAGAAGATCGTGCTATATAATACATATGCATACCAAATACCAAATTGATTCTGTTGATTTTGGGTTCTGATTCTGTAGCTTGATTCTGGCCCACCGAGCTTGGTCATCACAACATAGGATCTCATATTTGATTTCTTCTTGTAGGGTCGTGACTTAGTTTCTACTTTTTACTAAAATACTGCGGCTCTCTCCATATTATGTTTTAAACTTCATGGAGTTCTTGAATCCTTATGTGCTATGCTTACAGGGAATCCTCCAATCTCAAGGAAGGGTTTTGAGAAAGATGAGGTTTATGCCATCATCTTTGTCATCAAATTCTCATAGACTGCTGACTGCTATTGTTGACTCACGGCATAAAAAGGTTTATAAGGTTAAGAACTGCATCACTGACATTGATCCTGAGAGGGAAAAGGAGGAAAAAGAAAAGGTAATTAGTTGCATTGGCTCGTGGTGTGTGTTGTATTAAGTGTCATGGATTTCATATATCCACTTTTCTGATGGTTTTGTAGGCTGAAAGTCAAACGATCAGAGCTAATGTACTTCTTAACCGGAAGAGGGAAAAAGTAAGCCGGAAATATACCCCAACTGTAGACAGGAGGCGCCAACTTTCTCCTGGGTTCTTGGAGGATGCTCTTGATGAGGTCAGCTCTTGCTCTTACCATGTATAGGAAAAGGAGGGAAAAGTAGAACTTTTTTGGCCCTTTTTTTTCCCTTCATCTAATGGGTATTTGTTTTACACTTGAAATTTGGATTCTGTCGCAACATGCTCAAATAATTAGACTGGCATCTTTTCACTTTTGGGGACCACAAACATTGGTTTTTTTAAAGGTGTGGAAGAGCCTGTAGGCTTCATTTTCCTGTAATATGCTGGAATCTTATTTTCTATATATGCCGGTCCAAGCCTGAACCAATTATCCTAATTGTCCACCTTTATTTAGGATGATGAGACAGATTATTATGATTCTCGACGTTCTCGCCGCCACTTTGAGGATGATTTGGAAGTGGAAGCTCGAGCTGAGAAACGCATTATGAATGCTAAGAAGGTCTCATGACTTGAACTTTTAAGTTAATCTCTTTTTTCTAAAAGGTGTTGATTTATTTGTTCTGCTAAAAGGAACTTTCATGTTTGGTGTTTTAGTCGCAGGGACCCAAAGACATCCCTCGCAAGTCATCCCTGCCTGCTGCTAAATCATCTCGGCGCCCAGTGGATTTCTCTGACAGTGAAAGAGAGGAATCTGAGTATGAAACTGATGGGGAGGAAGATGAGAGGTCTCCCCCACGTAAGAGGGCTGCGGAGCCAGAGCAGGAGTATGATGAAGAGGAGGAAGAAGAAGAAGAACATGAAGAAGAGGCAGAAGTAAAAGAAGCATCAGAGGAGGATGAGGAGGAGGAGGCTGAGGTATGCCCTTTTCTTTTGTATTACCAAATGTTCCAGACTACAATTTTACAGCATAGTCCATCTGGTACATAGAAGAGTAGGTCTGGAAAGTGGAAATATAAAGAGATTTGATACTTCATTAAAATCGTCATTCCGTGATTGTGGCATCTAATGCTGGCACTCCTTGTTTTTGCTATATGGATCCCTGTTGGAAACTTTTAATTATGAGTTTATGCCTCCTTAATATTAAGTCTTTTGTATCCACAACATACTTGGAAAAACAATACCTTCAAACTTTTAAGGATTCTAATGCTTCTCTGTGATTGATATGATCTCAATTTTTCAGCAATACAGGTTGATTATCCAGCCATTTAGGTGGTTTGGATGAACTACTTGTAATACATGCACAAAAGATTGTAAGATATGTTTCTTCTGTTTGGATGTTTGACGAGATCTATCATTTACTTTTACTAGGCTTGCCTAAAAGCAGCTTGCCATCTGTCACTATGATACTTGGGTCATAGATTTTGGTATGCTTTTTTTCTAAAATTAAAAAAAGAAAAAAGAAAAAAAAGGGGGGTTTTAGGTGTGTGTGTATCTGTGCATGTGTATGGTTTGATGTGGCAATGGACACTAGGTGTACGTTTCATTCTGCATCTTAAAATGCCTTAGCATGCATCCTGGAGAAGAACTGAAACACTCTTTACATGTTCTGGTTGTAGTGTGAACTGCCTTTGGTCTAGTCCCCGCAGGAGGCTGCCAAAGAAAATATGATTAAGTCTTAACTGAAACGGTGATAAATGCACCATGCATATGTTAATTCATGTGGCAGAGGGGGCTACCGTTTTGCTCTTTGACACAGATTTGGATTGTTTGGGGGGTTGTGAGACTGTCCAGCATATCATATAAGCAACAAAGTAAGTCCAGCATATCATATAAGCAACAAAGTAACTGTTTCTAGATGACAATTATAGTTTTGAAAGAATATATTTATTTACCCCAGATAAGTCGTTCTAGTTGGGTGAGATCCTGATAGTGTAGAATATATATATATATACATTTGTCTTTTTATAAATGAGGGGCATGAGAAATAAACGTGTATTCATGATCCCCTTTCTGGATATGTTTCAGGAGCCAAAGCAGAAGGGTCGGGACTTTGGAGGCAATCTGAAGCGCAAAGGGATCGAGTCAGATGAGGACTCTCCTCCAAGAAAGATGCCACCCCACCGCCGAATGGCAGTCGTTTATGATAGTGACGAGGAATGAAAACTTGCTTCAGACAAGAATCTCACGAGTGAGTATCTCCTTAATTAATTAATGTACATAGAGACTTCTTGTTTATCGTCTGTGGTCATATGCTCGCTGCGAAAGTTGGAACTGTTGGAGATGGAGAAGACACATTTTCTGAGGAGAGTTTACCAAGTACATGGAAAACACTTGCCTGTAATAACCTTAATATGTACACGGAAGAGCATTTTCAAATATGTATTCTTTTGCTTCATATATCACTTCTTATCGCTTCCTCTTAATTATATTTATAAATTATTATTATTTTTTTCCCGTGTTTGTCTTGCAATATTCTTATGTGCACTTTTGCACGTCTGTAGGCAGTAGGCTGTAGCCCTCATTTTGCTTATAATAAATTTAATGCACAGTAAATGTAAGATTTTCATTGCTTATAATGAATTATTATTATTATTATTATTTGGTTCTTCCTTGGGAGGTGTCTGAACTTTATTAAAAAAAAGAAGTTAATAAATATCTATTTTAATTAAGGTTGCTTAAAACATTATCCGACTGAAATATTTTTGACTAAAAGCGTTGTCGATGAAAACTACTAATTTGACATTTTAAAAATGATTCTGAAAACATTTTATGATATTTGTTTCGCACGAAACATTATTAATATTTTTATGTAGTCTCACATAATTAATAATTTTACTCACAATAATATATAATAAAAACTAAAATATCAGTTTAATAACTAGAGAAATTTATTTTTCTAATGAAAAATAAAAATTGAAAAATTTGGTAGCTTGCTAACACACATGAGCGATAGGTAGTGAATTTCTAGAAAGGATATCTTTTAGGAAAAAACGATTTTTGTTTGTTTGTTTGTTTAATGAGAAAGTACGAGCACTTCTGTTAATGTAAATAGAGGCGAAAATGCAGGCGGATAATAACTATTTGCATTCGCACCTAACTATATTTAACCGCTATCCGCATATGTGGATGCAGTTAGTAAAAACCTTTGTTCGTATATGCGGATGCAGATAGCAGTTTTAGAGTATGCAAATCCGGTTATTAATCGCATCCGTATCCCCTTTATATATATATATATATATATATATATATATATAATTAAATTCACTAAAGCAACGTTGTTTTGAAATTGGTAAGTTTACGACCTTTAGGTTATGTAAATGGTTTTTTTTTTTTTTTTTTTTTTTTTTTTTTTTTTTTTATTTTATCAAGATAGTAATCCAAAACGCTCGTTACTTCATATGCGGATAGCGGATAATAACCGCAATAACCGTGTGGATGCTGATAGTAATCGCATGATGCGGATGCGAATGCAGATACCTAAAAATGATAACTGCATTATGCGAATGTGAATGCAGAAATTGCTAATAACTGTATCTGTATCCGCATTTTCACCCCTAAATGAGTAAATGTGAGAGGTGTTGAAGCCGTAAGTTATGTCTTAAATGCTTATTTTTCGTTGACTTCGAATCTTTCTTCCTTCCAATTCCCCATCTCCTCTCCTCCTTTTCCTACTCAGTTTTTTGTTTTGTTTGTTTTTTTTTTTTTTTTTTTTTCTTTTCCTTCTTGTTTTTGTGGGCTTGTGTTCCAAAATCTAAGCTTTGATATCATCTCCTCTACCAAAGTGGTTTTTCTCCATTATTTTCCGGCCTCCTCTGCTATGCGCCTAAGTGTTACAAAGCTTACAAATGAAGAAAGGGCGTTAGACAAAAGAAGGAAGAAAGAGTCAGACAGCCTTATCCTGAGACAAACCAGAGAGAATCACTCAATGCAAGAGAAGTGTCTCAGCTAGTTTAACCATGTATTGCTTTCCCTAAAATGGGTGTCATCCATGATCTATATTCCAGATTCTTCTGAGGACTTGGGTTGAGGTTGAGTAGAAGTAGTGGGTTAGTTGAGTAATGGTGTTAGTGGGGCAGCAGAGTAATGGGTCCTATGTAATTGGTCATGGGCCCGTTAGTGGGTAAGCCAGTTAAAGAGTAATGTCTAGCAGCAGTTATTTAAATTCCTGTATAAATATCCTGTTTGCTTATGAATGAAATCATCATAAATTATTCATAACAATAACCGTGTGCTAAATTCAGTGGAGGGAAATAAGGGCTAGCAATTTTTGACACGACCCGCGAACCCAACACGAACCCGACACGAAAATTTAGGGTTTGGGTTTGGCATTATCGGGTTCGGGTCATAATCGAGTCAACCCGATTATGACCCGTTTATAATCGTGTCTGGCGGGTCAACCCGCGGGTTGACCCACCAGACACGATTAGCTCCTTTTTTTTTTTTTGAAGTCAGGTCCAAAAGGACCGAAATCCTAGCCGGATCATGCTATTATCGTCTCATGCATCACCCATTTCTTGTTTTCTTTTCGCTTTACGCCTTCACCCAGTTCACCGTCTTCACGAAGTTCACAGTTCACACCGCAACCCTCCTAAACGGCCGAGACGCCTCTCGGAGACCCGGATCCTCCAAGAGGTCCAGGGGCCCAAGCTCTCAGAGCCGCAAAAGCCGAGCTCCACCACGCAACCCTCCAAAACGACGTCGTCCCCACCGGCTCTTTCCCTTCGATCTCCATCGACGTCGTCCCCATCGGCTCTTTCCCTTCGATCTCCACCGGCGTCGTCCCCAACGGATCTTTCAGGGTCCAAGCCCAGTCGAACCTCCTAAAGGCTGAAGTCCTCGGTTCTAGTTGTCGGATCCGGAGGCCTGGGCTCACCAGCCCTGCTCGGCTGCTCTACCTCGTCGATGTCGTGTCCTGTGAGTTGTGGGGTGGGCAGTGGGAATGCGTTACCGGGTTCAACGGGTTCGTGTCGTGTAACCCGGTTCACAACCGGGTCGTGTTCGGGTTATAGTGTTTGACCCGATTAATAATCGGGTCGGGTTCGTGTCTGACTCGATTGTGTAATCGGGTCAGCCGGGTCGACACGAACCCGACCCGCCGACTTGAATTGCCAAGCCTAGAGGGAATTGACCTATTTAATTGTCAAATATCATTTCTATACTTACAATCTATCTAGACCCATAACAAGTGGTATCAAAGCCACCGTTCTTGTGACTATGGTGGAAGGTACTCGTTCAAATCAACCTGCTCTTGCTGAATCAGTAGCTAACCTGCGTGTAGACAGTGCTAACAACAAGGAGTTTCAAGCTAGCGTGAGGGAATTCCAAAACCAAGTGCAGAATACATTCAGTAGATATGATGCAATGTTCACCTCCATCAACACTCAATTATCCAGCCTAGCTACAAGTTACGACAGTTTGAGTGGAGCTCATGGATCACACAACATAGGTGACACAAGTGGAGATTCTAGATCTCATAGAGTTCCATTTGCGGAGAGATGGGGAATTCAAGCCCGAACCCTTAAGTTGGATTTTCCCAGGTTTGATGGCACTGAACCTAATGATTGAGTTATTAAAGCTGAATGGTTTTTCTCTTATGGTCACACTTCGGAAGAAGAAAAGGTTCCCATTGCTTCTTTCCACATGTAAGGAAGGGCCTTTACATGGTTCCATTGGCTTCATGATTTGGGACAATCCAAGGATGGGAGGCTCTAGTAGATGCTCTCAGGCTACGGTTGTCACCCTCGGCATTGGATGACCCGGTTGGCGCTTTCACAAAGCTCGAACAAACCACAACCGTGGAAGAACACCAATCCCAATTTGAGGTATTATCTAACAAAGTTTTAGGTTTAACAGAGGAGTTTCGGGTGAGTTCTTTCCTTAGTGGACTCAAAGAGGAAATTCGGCTCATTATCACCATGTTGAGGCCAAACTCCTTACCAGTTGCTTTCGGGCTGGCCCAATTGCAAGAAGAAGAAGTCAACCGAAGAAACAAGAGCTTTAGAGGCAATAATTGGACTACCAGCACCTCTACTTTCCAGTCCAACCGACAGGCCTTCCCAAGGCTACCTCCACCACCAGACCTCCATAGGCTGCCAGCACCGAATAGGCCAACAGAAACCCGCAATTTCAATCCTACCTACCCCAACAATATCGACAATAGGCCGACTATTCCAATGAGAAGAATCTCCCTAGCTCAAATGCAGGAAAGAAGGGAAAAATGGCTATGCTACTTCTGTGATGAAAGGTATCAACCGGGGCACAGGTGCAACAAACCTAAATTATACATTTTGGAAGGTATGAAATTAGAAGAAAAAGGTGCTGAAGTTGAAGAGGAAGTGCAGGAAGTACAAGTAGAAGAAGTTGAAAGTGAAGAGCTGGAAGGTGAAGGAGAAATATTGAGCATATCTCTACATGCTCTTGCTAGATCTCCAGCCCCTAAAACAATGCGGTTGGTAGGGAAATTGGAGGCCAATGAGTCATTATTCTCATAGATATGGGCATCACTCATAGTTTCATTGACCCAAATGTAGCAAGGAAGCTGAAACTACCAGCTAAGGAAGTGAACTAGCTGAAAGTCATGGTAGCCGACGGAGCTACTCTTCCTTGCCAAGGTTATTGTAAGGCAGTTTCTTTCAAACTTCAAGGTTATTCATTCAAATCTCATCTCTACCTTCTAAGCCTTGGAGGTTGTGATATGGTACTTGCAGTGGATTGGCTAAGGCTTTTAGGTCCTATTTTATGGGATTTCAAAGTTCTTACCGTGAAATTCTCATATATGGGAAATGATTCAAAGGAAGTGCTACTACAAGGGCTATTACCCTAAAAAACACTGCTGGAGGCAAGAGATACAATTCCCAAACCAAGGGGAGTTGAGTGCAAAGGAATATGGCTGCAACTAATGGCAATCGGAGCACCTAACGAAAAGAAGCTCCAGCATCCTGCTATAGCCAAGCTCCTAGGTGAATTCCAGGGTGTATTCAAGGAACCTACAAGACTACCACCTCCCAGAAGTCATGACCACCAGATCCTGTTGCAAGAAGGTGCCAAACCAACATGTGTTCGGCCCTGCAGGTACCCATATTATCAAAAGGAAGTGATCGAGAAGTTAGTGGGAGAAATGCTCACATCTGGGGTAATCAAGCCGAGCCAGAGTCCCTATTCCTTACCAGTCCTACTTGTCAGAAAAGCAGATGGAAGTTAGAGGATGTGTGTGGACTATCGTGCGCTCAACAAGGAGACCATCAAAGATAAGTATCCAATCCCCAATATTGATGAACTCCTAGATGAATTACATGGGGTAGTTATATATTCTAAGCTAGATCTTAGGTCAAGGTATCACCAAATTAGAATGAAATCTGAAGATATATCCAAACTGCCTTTAGGACTCGCGAAGGCCACTATGCATTCCTAGTTATGCCCTTTGGGCTTACTAATGCTCCATCTACCTTCCAAGAGCTCATAAATAAAATATTCAAACCCTACCTAAGAAAATTTGTGCTGGTATTCTTTGATGACATCCTCATATATAGCAAAAACTTGAAGGAACATCAAACACTTGCATGCTGTCCTAGGAATCCTACAATCTCAATAGCTATATGTTAAACTCTCTAAGGGCATGTCTAGCAGGAGAGCTACTTTAACCAATAAGTTAAATTTGACTTTTTTTTTTTTTTTTTTTTTTTCTCTTTTTCTTCCTGCAGCAGAGTAGCTATTCTAACTTTTTTGCTAACTTCATGAACAGTAAATAGCCACTAGTGGCTATTCACTGTTCACATATCCACTATTTTTTTTATTGTTTTTTTTTCCCCCTCTTCCTTCTTTCTCTCACTCCTCTCTCGCCCACCGGAGAAGACGAGGTCCGACGCCGACGCCGCTCCTCTGAATAGGCACCGGTCTCCTCTCTCTGCGCCGACGCCGAGATCTGACCGATCCTCCCAAAACTCCGGCACCGAACGAGGCCGTCCTTGACGATCCAAATGTCGACGCCATCTACGTGCCCCTGCCCACCGACCTCCACGTACGCTGAGCCATTCTCATCGCCCAGAAGAAGCAACGCCTGCTGCTCGAGAAGCCACCATCGATCGCACCGGTTCTGGGTCTTGGGTGTGGGTGGGCAAGTGGAGGTAGAAGTTGAGGGATTTAAGGAAGGCCCGATAGGTGCAGACGTGGAGACCATCGATGAGCTCGTCCTCGTCGACACCAAGCCCGACAAGCTTCGCGGAGAGATGCTCGACCTCCAGCACGCCGTTGCCTTCCTCCCCCACACCAAAATCCACGCCTCCATCGACTACGCCGTCACCTTCGGATCCGATCTCTGCATCTTCACTGCCGGAGATGGGTTGGGGTTGGGGGTTGGAGGAGAGCAGAGAGTGAGAGGGAGAAGTGAAAAAAGATAAAAAAAAAATAAAGAAAAAGATTAAAAAACAATATTTTAAGAAAATGAAGAGTGGAATAAAGATTATTGTTGGAGTGTTTTTAAGATAGTCAGTAGTTAAAGTAGAGATTGGTACTTTTTGAGTAGCTATTTTAACTCCAACTGTTGGAGATGGCCTAAATGCTCATTTGGTTGTCTAGAAGTTAATTACTTAGGCCATTTAATTTATGAAGAGGGAGTAAAAGCAGATCCTACTAAGATAGAAGAAATGATTGCTTGGCCTATACCTAAGACACCTAAAGCTATAAGGGGAGTTTTAGGTTTCACAGGGTATTACCGAAAGTTTGTTAAAGGATATGGGTGGGGGAGCACCACTAACAACTCTATTGAGGAAAGATTCATTCCATTGGAATGCAAGGGCTGATGAGGCTTTTAGTAAGCTAAAGGAAATCATGTCTACACCTCCAGTCCTAGGTCTCCCTAATTTTTCCAAGTCATTTGTTATAGAATGTGATGGCTTGGGTGGTGGCATTGGAGCAGTGCTAATGCAAGAAGGAAGGCCCCTGGCTTACTTAAGTCAAGGCCTAAAGGGCAAAAATCTAATGCTCTCTACTTATGAAAAGGAATTGCTAGCTTCGGTAATGGCCATCCTCAAATGGAGGCATTACTTGCTAGGGCAGATATTCAAGGTGACAACTGACCAGCAAGCGCTCAAACACTTCCTGGAGCAAAGGATGGGAACCCCAGCTCAATAGAAGTGGATTTCAAAGCTACTAGGCTTTGATTTCTCAGTGGAGTACAAAGGTGGGAAGGGAAATAGAGCAGCTGATGCTTTATCCAGAATGGAATGGGATTCACTAGATCAGGTAGAGGCGAAGGCAAAGACAAACAAAATCAGGTAGAGGCAGAAAACAACTCAGAATGCAGTACAGAAAATGAAGATCATGCAAATGATGCAGCAAATACAGGAGATGATCATGCAAGTGATGCAACAGAGCACAAGTCAGAAACTACTCAACACATAGCAGAAGCAGTA
The DNA here is from genome assembly GCA_028654335.1 of Alnus rubra. Taxonomy (NCBI): domain Eukaryota; kingdom Viridiplantae; phylum Streptophyta; class Magnoliopsida; order Fagales; family Betulaceae; genus Alnus; species Alnus rubra. The sequence continues at coordinate 248,278 of JAJPGS010001460.1, read as the reverse complement.
AAGCAATGCACTACAATCAGCAGCATGCAACCTAAATGGATCGAAGAATTAAAACAAGTATACCCCTTGAACCCATAGCTGAAGCAATTGATTTCTCAATACTAGTAGAGGCAACTGGATCCAGTCACATATCAATTCCAGAACACACTCATTTTCTACAAAGGGCGAATCCATCTGGGCTCATTGGGGAATTTCCAGCATCAAATCCTACAACAGTTCTATGATAGTCCATTAGCAGGGCACATGGGTAGTTAGAAAACTTACTCAAAAATAAAGAAGGAATTTTATTGGCCTGGTATGCGGAAGGATGTCTGGCAACACATCCGGGAGTGCGACATCTATCAAAGGAACAAAACTGAGAACCTCCATCCGGCATGACTCTTGCAGCCACTCCTGTCCCCAACCGGAACTGGACAAAGGTCAGTATTGACTTCATCAAAGGGTTGCCAAACTCCAAAGGCAAAAATGTGGTCATGGTGGTGGTTGATCGTTTGAGCAAATATGCCCACTTCATACCACTGACACATCTGTATACAGCGGGATCAGTAACCCAACTCTTCCTAGATAACATCTTCAAGCTCCATGGTTTACCCAAAACCATCGTCAGCGACTGTGATCCAGTGATTACCAGTCACTTCTGGAAAGAATTGTTCCACCTCAATGGCAGAAAACCCTTGATGGGCTCTGCTTACCATACCCAAATGGATGGCCAGACAGAGGTCATGAATAAGGGCTTGGAAGGCTATTTGAGAAGCTTCTCGGGAGATCGACCTAAAGACTGGCAGAAATGGCTTCCCTTAGCCGAATGGGCTTACAACACTTCAGATCACACTTCAAAAAAGATTAGTCCATTTGAAGCCGTCTACGGGTACCCTCCTCAACGATTGATTCCCTACGAATCTGGTACTACTAGGGTCCAAACCGTGGAAGACGAACTCTAGACTAGAGAATTCATCACTCAGCTGCTTCGGGTGAACCTGCAAAATGCCCAAAACAGAATGAAGCTCTTTGCTAACAAGAATCGAATCGAACAGATGTTCGAGGTGGGCGACTGGGTTTACCTCAAACTCTGACTGTACCGACAAATGACAGTAGCAATCCAGCTCAATCTTAAGCTTTCAACAAGGTTCTACAACCCGTTCCAAGTGCTGCAGCGGATCGGTGACGTGGCGTACAAGCTGGATCTGCCGGCAAATGCCCAGATCTACCTGGTATTCCATGTCTCCCAGCTCAAAAGGAAGATCGGTGCCCACACCATACCCCAAAGCCACCTCCCTTATCTCACCACTGAAGGCTCTCTCACACTGAAATCAAAGAAGTTGTTGGGAAGCCATTTCGCCAAGAGAGGGAATCGAGCTATTAAGGAGGTGTCGATCCAGTGGATGGGTTCTAGCGAAAAAGATGCCACATGGGAGAGCTTGGACGAGCTTGGATGTTGTTTTCTAGACCTCGTGGGCAGGGTCTTTTGAAGGGGGGGACTGTGCTATGGGCCTAAGTGTTACAAAGCTTACAAATGAAGAAATGGCGTTAGACAACAGAAGGAAGAAAGAGTCAGACAACCTTATCCTGAGACAAACTAGAGAGAATCACTCAATGCAAGACATGTGTCTCAGTTAGTTTAATCATGTGTTGCTTTCCCTAAAACAAGTGTCATCCATGATCTATATTCCAGATTCATCCGAGGTATGGGACGTGGGTTGAGGCTGAGTAGAAGTAGTGGGTCAGTTGAGTAATGGTGTTAGTGGGTTGGTAGAGTAATGAGTCCTATGTAAATGGTCATGGGCCAGTTAGTGGGTTAGTGGGTAAGCCAGTTAAAGAGTAATGTCTAGCAGCAGTTATTTAAATTCATGTATAAATATCCAGTCCGCTTATGAATGAAATCATCAAAAATTATTCATAACAATAGCCGTGTGCTAAATTCAGTGGAGGGAATTGACCCATTTAATTGTAAAATATCATTTCTATACTTACAATCTATCTAGGCCCATAACATCCTCACCATCCCACCTCGTTTCCCCGGTGAAGTGAGACCTACGCGTCCCCCATGGATGGCAAACCTAGATTTGTCATTCTTTTTCAATCTCCAATCCCCTCACGCCCCCAATCTCGTTTTTTTCGGCCCCTCTCCCTTTTGTCCAACTCCCCCTCCCCTCGTGTGTCTCATGTGTCACCCCATATTACCTTATATCCACAAAAGTTGTATATCTACTTATTTTTCATTTTTCTTTGTGGGTTACGGTTTGCCTTTCCTATAGTGCCCATCTTTTTGCTGTGGCGACTTGTTTTGCTTCAGCCAGCCAAACACTTCCTTGTGGGACATTGAAATGAATCTCCTACTCATCATATCCAAATTGGGCTCTTACAGTACTTTCCTTTTTGTTGTGGTCTCCATCAGGGTCGGATCCAACATTTGGGATTTAGGGGTAAAATTGAAAAAAATAAATAAATTTGGGGCCAAAACTAAAAAATAAAAAATTTAGGGAAAAATTTTTAATTTTATTTTTTAGGATTTTTTATTTTAAAGTAAACATTGGGGGTTGAGGGGGGGGGGGGGGGGAGTCCTCCGCCCCTGGTCTCCATCGTTGTTGGTTGTCGTTGCAGAAGGCGTCTTAAGAAGCAGGCTCATCTTCGGTTTGCTTAAGAAACTGCCATATGCGGCCCCTTCTTGGCTTTTAGCCCAAGAAACATTTGACCAAATCATTTTTTCACCCATTCTAATTATTTCTTTGCTATTTAACCAACACCGCATTTAAATTTATTGGTTTTGTTGTTAGAGAGCTCACCTATTGTTATTTTGTTTTCGAGAATAACTTTTATCAGATTTTGGTGTAAACCCCCTCTTTTATAGCCTCCAATAAGAGTTTGAAACATCACCTAAAAACATAAAATACAATGACAATGAAAACACTAGATCTGCTATATTCTTTCTCTTTACAAACGGCATCTCTATCCTTTGGATTATCCTTGTGTCTCGATTGAAATCACTTTGTGATTTGGCTGTTCATCTATTGCACAAAGTAAAGAGAAACACCTTATTATGTTTTGCTGAGATAACTTGACAAATTTTTTTTCCAGCAGAAGTAAGCGGGGGAGAGGGCTCTTGATACTTGCTTGATTCTATAAGCATCTGGCGGTTCTGTTCTCTAAAATGAAAATGCCGTAAATCCTTGCGTCTAGACTTCAATTCAAGGAAAGATTATATTAGTGAATATTGAATGAATATATTAGTGAATATTGAATGAAAAAGAATCGTTAAATCTTAATATGACAGCTCTTCTATTATTAATGTCGTGTTTATTAATTAGGTCTTGAATTAATTTGGATAGACGAACGCGGAATTTATTTGATTATTAATTTATTAGTTGCGTAAAGGTTGAAAGATACTTTGTTCGTATATAGACTAATGAAATTCTCTGTGTGCTACTGCATTCAATTTAATATTGATTGAAGAGATAATTGGCTTTAATGTAATAGACTATCTTCCGATTGTTTCACAGAGACAAGCAGGAGATGTAACGTAAGGATTAGATAAAATGAGAAAAGAAATAGGGTATGTGATAGATAGTGATTTATCTTGACTCTATATTTTTATACTTTTTACTTAATGAAATGAAAGTCAACAAAAGAAAGACTAGGTCTTATTATTCCTACATGTTAGTAACATTCCCTTGAAATTTCCAAATGTAGACATGGGGCTTCCATGCTATCGTTAAGGGGGAAGTTCTACCATGGTGTTTTGACATGTGAAACACCCAATTGCCAATAAACAACCATTAATCAGTGTAAGATATTTTAACGAATAAGTAGACCCTAAATCCCAGCAAATCTAAACAATATGACTAGGAAAAACAAAAAATCCTCAACAATATAATGGAGGCATACAAAGAAGATAACATGAAGATAATTCAGATTGATAGTTTAGTACCAACAAGATGGAAAGATGCCGAAGGTCAGAGAAAGAACAAAGCATATTAGTTGTTTTCATGCTTATTCTATTTGGTGTTTTTTGCTTACATGTCAAATTTTTATTGGAGGCTATAAAAAAAAAGTTTATACCACGTTCGGATAGAAGAGGATCTCTTTCTTGTAACGCTTTCCAAAAAAAAGGGGGGGTGGGGGGAAGATGGAGTTGTGGAGGAAAGGGGGATAGAAGGTGTGGAAAACAATAACAAAGATATATATATATATATATATATATATATATATATATATATATATATATATATATATATATATATATATATATATATATATATATATATATATATATATATATATATATATATATATATATAAACATGTGAGAAGCACATACTATCAAAACAACATGTGCTTCTCACATGCCAATGAACACATGTCAATCTTAGAAATGGTTTATATGAAATTTCAGTCATTTTTTATTTGCTGAACTGGACATAAATTTCCTATAAACTGGTTTGTAGAAAACTCATACAAACCAACCTCTAAAAGTGACATTTGTCCTTTAAGCATATGAGAAGCACATGTTTGTTTATTAATATTATTTAAAAAGCAAGTGAAAAGCACATGCTATTAAAAAAATATTTGCTTCTCACAAGCTAAGGGACACATGTCATTTTTAGAGTTATAAACCAATTTTTAGTAAATTTATGTTGTACTGAATTATAACGGTAACATTAGAAGATGGATTTTAGGAAAAATGTTAAAATTATACTGTGATTTTAGTCTTATAAAGAAAACCTTATGTGTTTTTCAAGTTGTATGGAATAGATCCATATCATTGAAGATATCATCAATTAGATTAAACCTAGTCAACCCAATTGGGATTTTGTATATTAAGATTCGGGTTAAACCCAGTCAACCCAATTAGACACAATTAATAAACGAGTTAACTCGTTTAACCTACAATTAACCCCACATAACCCGTATAAATTTATATTAATTTCAACTCCTTCTATTTCCCATTTTGTTAATAATTAATATTGATGCTCAGTGAGAAGGCTTTATCATGTTATTTGTTGGAATGTAATCTTATTTTCTTTATTGCTATATGTTTGTTTATGTAGATGAATTTTATTGGACTGCAATATTATTTTCATTAGATATTGCCTTAGAAGTTAGGTTATGTTTATTAATTATAGTTAAGGATATTTCAATATCCATTATTAATTTATTGTCATGAATCTAGTTGTGAATGTGTATAATTGATATAATTTTTTCTTATAAAATAAGAAATTTTATTAATCAGGTCATACCAAGTATTTGGGTCAATTTAACCCATTTCTATTAAACAAATCGAAATGTGTTGAAATGGGTTGTGCTCGGGTTAACTAAATACGATTTGTTTATTAAACAGGTTATGCGGGTCGGGCAACTTGTTTATTTAACGTGTTGTGTTAGGGTTGAAGGGTACCGTTTGATCAATTTAATTAGATGGGTTGGGCTCGGGTTGACCTTATGGCTTGACACAACACAAAATCGACACATGATCCCGAATTGCCACACTTACTGCATATCCTTCCATGGCCCTCAATGGAGGTGATGCCACCCTCACCACCCCTCTGTGGGGCCTAGATAGAGGATGAAGCCACTCCTACATTCCCCTCTGTGAGGTAGTTTTCCACCCATACGGCCCCTATGTGAGGTGGGTGGGGTGGAACCACCCCATCACCTCCTTCTCTAGGTTAGATGGTGACGATGGGGTAGATCTTCACCCCTTCATTTTTAAAAATATTTTTGCGTAATTGCTTATGTAGCATGTTGATGAGTATCTGAATACAAGTGTTATGTTTTTATTAGTTCGACGTGGATAATGTAATAAGTGGTAGGTTTATGTTAAGAGCAATACTATACACATTTCTTGATGTGGCTTTTAAAATTATGATTGGATCAAAATCTAATGAAAAATGATATAAATACATCTCCTACATATATCATTTTCTAATCCATCATTAGATTTATGGGACTCACATTGGGTTCCACAAATTCAATGATGAATTTAAAACTTGGTTGTATGCATATGTGTAGATGATATATGTGTATCATTTCTTAAATTTAATAGTAATTCATTTCAAATTCAATAATGATTTTAAAAACGATACTAGAAAGTATGGAAGTGAGCGTGTAAGTGAGAATGTGTATAGTATTACTTTTTTGTCAAAGATGGAATGAAAAATATGCAAAAAAACCTATTTGTCACTTGCTCAAGACTTTCATTGCAAAAAAACAAAAAGAAACTCAAGTCATCATTCGTTCGAGATACAAAACTGTTTGAGATAATTTCTCAAAAAAAATTTGTTCAATAATAGGATCGATACAGTAAATACTCTAAAAAAATATTTTCAATAATGAGATTGATATAGTAAATATTTTATGGACAGCTTTTTTTTTTTTTTTTTTTTTTTGTCAGTGGAGAGTAATTGCATAATTCACATTTCACACGCATTTTCAAAGATAACTTGGCTTTGTTTGGCAATGAACTTGCCATGCCATGATAATACCAGCTAATCATTTTCTTTTTTTTTTTTTCTCACTTTTTCACATTTTCCAATAATAATCAACTTCAAAACATTTTCACTTTTTATATTACATCAATAATTTTTTTATTACTATTCAAATAAAAAAAAAATTCACTACAGTATAAAACTTTTTCACTTTTTTATACAAATTCTTTTTACTTTATGTCACATCATCACTTTTTACTAAATCCAAAATTAACAATCCACTACTTTGTTTTGCACAAGCATTTACCGAGCATACCCAAGAGGCACGCGCTGGTCTATGTCCACTACACAAATGATGGGATCATAGGATTATGTACTTTCTACTTTCTAGTCCTAGCTGGAAGCAAATAAAAAATAACATAATTTTGGCAATATTCTCTGATTCTCTTAAATTTTTTATTTTCTTCTTAAAATAAAATATTAACAAATAAGTCAAACACAAATTATTTTTAAAAATAAAAAAATAATTTTTACCTTTATATTATACCAGAATATATATTTTTTTTTAAAAGAAAAAAAAAAAACAGTTTATATTAGCTGCGTTGATGATGATTAGATCCCCATGTGGAAAAATAGTGGAAACAGCCTGCTAAAACACTCGCACAAAGAAAATCACACAAAAAAAGCGTTTTAGTTTCTGAACAACCTAATTTTTTTTTTTTGAGCTAACAAAAAGAAATTTTTAGATCTTTGTAAGGGATGTTTTCCCTGTAGGGATGTCAGTCTCGGCTTGATGGAGAGCCGGTTTTTTGTAGAGGCGAAGTCCTTCCGATTCTCGGTGGAAGCAGGATCTGCCGAGCTTCGGGTGGAGGAAAAGAGGAAAGGTTTTTCTGGTTCTGCTGTGTTCGGGTTGAGCTGCTTTGCTTGGTTGCTGTCGAGGGTGGAAGAAGTATTGGGTAATCCTGGGATTGAGGTATTTGTTAAATCCTTTAGGGAGGGGTCTAAGGTGACAATCGCTCGGAGAGGTGAAAACAAATCTGGGCGGTTCTTGGAGGTAGCTGTGTTCGACGGAGGTCGGAGAGGGCGTATTCTCTTTCCTGAAGGTCGGGACGGGAGAGGGTGGAGCCGTGTGTCCGGGGAGCTGAGCAAAATTCTGGATTTTCTGGGAACCACGGTTGGGTCGTCGTCTTCTGGCGGTCTTCCTTCCTCTGGTGGTGTTCCGTCGGGCGTTAAGCTGGGGAATGGAACAGGACGTCCGTCGTTTGCGGAGGTGGTGAGTTCTGCAGCATCCGTCTCAAGAACTAGGGTTGCGGCAAAGATTGATGGGGATTGGCCTTTGCCGGTCGGGTGCGACGTGGAGAAGATGAAGCTGAGGGGTATGGAGATGGGGGCGGTTCGTCAGGGGAGAGATTGCTCCGTCCTGGAGGAGCAAGCGGGTGGTCCCTCGGGGTTGGTCCATCGTGCAGATGGTCAGCTCAGGTCTCGAGGTTGTGTCTGCAGATCGGCTGGCGTGTTCAGGGATCCAGATGTTGAGGGTGATGGTTCTCTGCAAAGGGATGGCGTGTTTGGAGTATTCGAGAAGGTTTTTGAAATTTTAGGGCGCTTCTCCAAGACTCTGGTTTGGGCCTGTGGATCTTCGAATCAGTTGGGCTTTAAGTCTTTGCTTGGGTTTAAACGTAGGGTGGGTTTTGTGGCGGGCCGGGTGCTAAAGAGGGTTAAGTTAGTTGTTAAGAGATTTCGGGCTGGGGCTATAATGGTTAAGCCCTATGCCAATCTGGACGCTGGTTCGGGCCTTAAGGGTCATTCGGTTTCTGGTGGGATTTCGGGGCGGAGATCGGGTCCGGGGTGTCCTCTGCGTTCGTCGGAGGTCCTTGGGAGCGCTTTTCGGCCGGTCATGTCGTCGGAGGCAGATTCTAGGGTGGATCTGGGTCTGTCTCCTTCCGAGGCTAGTCCCAGTGATCGGAAGATCGTTCCAGTGGTCGAGTCCGTCGAATCCGTCAATCCGGTTACCATTCTTCCCGTCGAATCCGTCAATCCGGTTACCGTACTTCCCTCTCTTCCGGCGCCGTTTTTGATTCCTCCGGTGATTCTGAGTGATCTTCTTTCTAGGGTGCGGTCTTCTTTGGCTTCGAGTTCTTCTGGTTCAGGGCCTCTCCTTCGGCAGGCAATGGCTCTTCAGTCGGCTGGCTCTGTCTTGGTGAGGTCGGGTGTTGAGGATTTTCAGTCTGGTGAGCTTGGTGCCTCGTCTGGCAGTCCTGGGTTTGTTTCCGTCGGAGTTGATTTTGGTGTTCCTTCAGGAGCTCTCATTCGGCAGGCAGTGTTGCACTCGGTTGCCCCTGCCTTGGTTAGGAGTTTTGGTGGGGATCTTCCTTTTGGGAAGGTGGGAGGTCCTCCCGGGGTTTCGGCTTTCATTCCCCCTCTTCAATGGGTTTTGTTTCCTCCGTGGCCTAGACCGTTATCCTCTGTGGTTGGGTGCTCCCAGTTGCATGGGGTGTCGTCTGGGATCGTTGAGGTAGGAGAATCTTCAAAGGGGGTTAATCCGAAGGAGAGTGTTGTTGTTTACCCCAGGGTAGTGGAAGAAAGTAAGTCGTGCTTTCGCACGATGGGGGTTACGTTCGTGGGATCTGATCAGAAGGGTTTCCTTGATTTTTTGTCCTTGCTTGAAGATGAGCGCTTCAGCTCTGATTCCCCTCCTAGGAAGGTTAAGGAGGCATTAAGGAAAAAGGGGAATAGAGAGGTCAAGAATCTAGAATGTTCTATTAATTTCGATGCTAAGGGAGTGGGTTCTAGCCGACTTAGGAGTAAGAAGTTGGGGGTTTGATGTAGTATTTCTTTTTGGGTTTTTCGGGTGTTTTTTTTTTTTTTTTTTTTTTTTTTTGGTGTCCTTTTTGTATACTCCCTGTATGCTTAGGGGCGCGTTTTACGCTTTTCTAATATATTCTGCCTATTACCTATCAAAAAAAAAAATATATTTTTTTAAATAAAAAACAAAAAAACATTTTCAAAACACATTAACATAAAGAGTACTCTTATATTGTGAACCGAAGATATAAGATACTTATGAATTATATATATATATATATATATATATATATATATATATATATATATATATATATATTAAAGCATCATTTAATATACCAAAATAATAACAAACTACATAGACATAATATTCTCTACCTATTTTTGGGATATTGGTTTTAATAATTCTAAAAGTATTAGAGAAAGGGAAACCTAGGCATGTAAGTATTTTGACATGTCTAATGATTTCTGTATGTCGATTTGACCAAAGAAGAGAATTCTCTTTTAATCTCTGATAATGAGATTTGCAAATGATTCTAAAATTCTTATAATAATCAGAAATATAATTTAAACTTATTATAAATCTCTGTAACTGATTCTTTTCTTTTATTTTATCAAGAAATTGTAATGATTTATTTATAATAATTTTTTGAACAATAATATGACCAAGAAAGTGAATATTATTCAAAGATAAGTTAATTTTAGTTGGTGAATTTATCAATCCATTATTTATGATTTGGACAAAAGCATGTAAATATTTCCAATTTTGTTTATAGAAGATTAAAACATTTTTTATGGAAAAGTTGATAAAAGGAGTGAAAATATCATTCATATCATTTTGAAATTTAAATGACATATTATATATATATATATATATATATATATATATATATATATATATATATTATAATTCTTGGTATAATTTTTATTTTTATTTTTTATTTTTTTAATAAAGCGTCAAAGGCTTCGGTTAATGTAATACAATTAGCCCTTGACTAATATTGCCTCAGGTTTTTATTTTTTATTTTTTTAATGTATATTCCATTATCTTGAAAGTTAAAGGGACTCAAATGTTGCTCTTAATAAGAATGGGGGATTAAATGGAATGGGAAATGTTAATTTTCATTATATTATACCAACAAAAATGTATATAGAAAAAAAAAAAAGATGATTAAATATCCACCATAAAAAGACATTGTATTGAAGAGAACCTCACATTTATAATCATATAATATTGGTTGAAAACATTTGATAGGCGTAGGCGATGTAAATTATTTGATTGTCTTGAATTTCGGCCATGAGATTATTTTATTTTATTTTCGCTAGACTGGAGGATTTGATAAAATCTTTAATAGTAATCATAGAGGGTGTGGTCTAGTAGCATTCGGGTTGTATTAGTATGGGCTAGATTTCAAAGTCAAATTTCGCAATAAAAAATGTTATTGGATCTTTTAATTTTTTATACGACATGCGAATTCAATACGAAATTATTGAGTTAGCGTTGATGGGTAACCCGTTTAATTAAATTGATCGGGATATGGTTGACCGTACCTATTTAATCTTATACTCATACCTTGACTTGAACTCGACACGCGACATTTAGGACTGTCAATTTTTTACACGACTATTAAACTCAACACAAAATTAGCGGGTTAACGTTGATGAGTTTAATTTGTTTAATTAAATAGGTCGGATTAAGATTGACATATATAGTCATATATTTATATCTTGACACAATACGAACTCAACACGCGAATACGAATTGTAACCCTAAATGCTAGTATGACATCATATAACTCTATAAATCAATATGTAAAATCTTCATCTTCTTAATAAAAAAAAGCCTTTGGTTATGATTTAACACTATTTAAAATCTATACAATTTAATACTTATCATGCTAGCAACTAAATAATTCAATTTACCTATCAAAATTTGTGCTTAATTTCTTACCATTAAAATACTACCTTGTGAGTTTATAAAGAGATTGTATTAAAAGTTATAGTACCCTAAGTAATTTCCCACTTGTTATTAAAAAAAGATTCAAAATTTATCACCACAAATTAACTGTTAAATATGTTGGAAAAATATAAAAACGAGAAAAAATGGAAGAATAAAAAAAATAAATGACATTGCCTTTGCGGCGAGTGGGCGATAACTCCAGGGAATTCAAGGAGTTTCCACCTAACTGTATAAAAAAGAATAAAAAAATGAAGAAAAGTGACGTGGCAAAATCTAGTAGTTTCTACTTTCTAGTAGCACTTCTCACCGATTTCCCTGTCCTTCCAGACGTTTCTCTCTGCCCATCAAAAAGGGCGTCCCGTCGCATTCCTCACCCCACTACTCTGTTTTCTCTCAAATTGAAGAAAAAAGAAATTCAAATCAAAGCGCAAATCTTCTTCGTGACGATCGAGTTGTGGATATCCGTCAAGCAAGTTTTCGAAGAACTCCGGGGTCCGCTAAAACGGTAAGGAGAACTTCCCTCTAAATCCCCTGTCTGTGACTCTTCTGAGTCTGTGTTTGTTGCGTGGAATAAGATTTCTTTTTTTTTTTTCTTTTTTTTTTTTTTTTTATATATCATATATTAACGCCTGTCTCCTCGGATCATTCTAGTGTTGGATTCTGTTTTTATGCGAATTGGGTGTCACCATATATCTTCAACAAGTAAAAAGATCTGCATTATGTAACTCATAGCTAACTACCAAGTGTGATTTCAAATTTAATCGAGGCCAGGATTGAGCTTTCAATTTTCGTTTTTATTTCTTAACTTTTTGTGAAGAAAACCACCAAGTGTGATTTCAAATTTAATCGAGGCCATGAATCAGTTTTAAATTTTCGTTTTCATTTCTTAACTTTTTGTGAAGAAAATGATGAACATGCAGTTGCCCAACGAGGGATTTGCTCCTGCAAAATATTTAAGTTTATAAAATAGAATAAAGAAATTTGAAAAATGATGTGGCAAAATCTAGTTTTTTTAGTGAGCAAAGTGAAAAAAAAAAATGCCGATTTTTTTTTTTTATTATTTTTTAATTCATCTAAGCGCAAATCTTCTTCGTAGAGAGCAAGTTGTAAATATCAGTCAAGCAAGCTTTCGAAGAGCTCCAGTGTCCGCTAAAGCGGCAAGGAGAACTTCCCTTCCCTCTAACATCTTGTCTGCACGTATTTCTCATTGTCTAGCTCAAATTTTCATGGTTTTGGGAACAATATACATTCTGGGTACTGCCCAAAATTGTATTTAACAGAACAGCCAGTCACCTCTCTTCCAATTTCTTTCTCATGTTGTAATTCTTTACCCCCACAGAAATGCAGGTTCACTGTATTTTTCTTTTAATCTTCATTTGGAAGACAATTTGCAATTTTTTAATGTCTGTTGTATATCTCTTTTTACAAGTTGCAATCTTCTTTTGTAATACTTGCTCTTTTTTATTTTTTATTTTTATTTTATACATGTCTTTTGGTTACGAGGATTCATTTACAAAAACTTCAATGTGAATTCTGTTGTCTCTGGCTTTGATCTTGTGGTTCAAAAGTTTGATAATATTTTTTGGGTTGCAGTCCTTATTTGTAGGTGTAAACTAAAGAAGCAAAGATTGTAAATCTTTCTTATATATGCCTTTTTTTAGTAATCTTCCTTTTTTCTTTCAATAATCTTTTGTAATACTTGAACATTTTATATATATATAAAATGTGAATCCTGTTGTTTGTGGCTTTGATCTCAAGGTTCAAAAGTTTGATAATATTTTTTGGGTTGTAGTCGTTGTTGTAGGTGTAAACTAAGAAGCAAAGATGAATCCTGACAAGTTCACCCACAAGAGCAATGAGATGCTTGCAGCCGCTCATGAGCTGGCAATGGGTGCAGGCCACGCACAGTTCACTCCTCTCCATATCGGGGTTGCTTTGATCTCCGACCCCAGTGGCATCTTCAGGCAAGCGATTTCCAGTGCAGGTGGCGGTGAAGAAGCCGCGAAGTCGGCAGAGAGAGTGTTCAATCAGGCATTGAGGAAACTCCCATCTCAGTCTCCTCCCCCGGATGAGATTCCAGCGAGCTCAAGCCTAATTAAAGTTATTCGTCGGGCTCAGGCGGCGCAAAAAGCACGTGGGGACACGCATTTAGCTGTTGATCAGCTAATTCTTGGCCTTCTTGAAGACTCCCAAATTGGGGACTTGTTGAAAGAAGCCGGTGTTGCTTCAGCCAGAGTGAAGTCGGAGGTCGAGAAGCTTCGTGGGAAGGAAGGAAAGAAGGTGGAGAGTGCTTCTGGGGATACGTCGTTCCAGGCTTTGAAGACTTACGGGCGTGACCTTGTCGAGCAGGCAGGAAAGCTTGATCCGGTCATTGGCCGAGACGAGGAGATACGGAGAGTTATTAGAATTCTGTCAAGGAGAACCAAGAACAATCCGGTTCTCATTGGAGAGCCTGGAGTTGGCAAAACTGCGGTGGTAGAAGGTTTGGCTCAAAGGATTGTCAGAGGTGATGTACCGAGTAATCTTGAGGATGTGAGGCTCGTAGCATTGGATATGGGTGCTCTGGTTGCGGGAGCAAAGTATAGGGGAGAGTTTGAAGAGCGGTTGAAGGCTGTATTGAAGGAGGTTGAAGAGGCTGAGGGAAAAGTTATACTTTTCATCGATGAAATTCACCTTGTTCTTGGTGCTGGTCGAACGGAAGGGTCTATGGATGCTGCCAACCTCTTCAAACCCATGCTTGCTAGAGGGCAGCTTCGGTGCATTGGTGCAACCACGCTTGAGGAGTATCGAAAATATGTGGAGAAGGATGCCGCATTTGAGAGAAGGCTGCAGCAGGTGTATGTGGCTGAGCCTAGTGTTGCTGACACAATCAGCATCCTTCGAGGTTTGAAAGAGAGGTACGAAGGTCATCATGGTGTCCGGATTCTCGACAGGGCTCTTGTTATGGCGGCCCAGCTATCAAGCCGATACATTACTGGTATGTACTTAGCTTTCTTGTGGTTCGAAGGAGTTCTTTATATACTACTATGACGTAGCGATTGAAATTTCTTCTTTTGTGAATGTTGATGTAATTGCCTTCTTTTTGCTTAGGGCGTCATCTCCCTGATAAGGCCATTGATTTAGTTGATGAAGCATGTGCAAATGTGAGAGTCCAACTTGATAGCCAGCCTGAAGAAATCGATAACCTTGAAAGAAAGCGAATTCAGCTAGAAGTTGAACTTCATGCCCTTGAAAAGGAGAAGGACAAAGCTAGCAAAGCTCGTCTTGTTGAAGTAAGTTTTGTGTCTCCAAAGGATGGTTAGGAACTAATTATGGTTTGTTATTTGGGTGTTATTCTGATTTTTCCCATTTTGAATCTACTGTCTTCATAGGTACGAAAAGAGCTTGATGACTTAAGGGACAAGCTTCAACCTTTGCTAATGAAGTATAGAAAGGAGAAGGAGAGAATTGATGAGATTCGGCGACTGAAGCAGAAGCGTGAAGAGCTCTTGATTGCTTTACAAGAGGCGGAAAGAAGATATGATTTAGCTAGAGCAGCTGACTTGCGATATGGGGCAATCCAGGAAGTGGAAGCGGCCATAGCACAGCTTGAAGGAGACACTGATCATGAGAACTTGATGTTAACCGAGACTGTTGGACCCGACCATATTGCGGAGGTTGTAAGCCGCTGGACTGGCATACCTGTCACAAGGCTAGGCCAGAACGAGAAAGTGAGATTAATTGGGCTAGCCGAGAGGTTGCACCAAAGAGTGGTCGGACAAGATCAAGCAGTTGGTGCTGTTGCTGAGGCAGTGTTGAGGTCAAGGGCTGGGTTAGGAAGGCCTCAGCAGCCAACAGGGTCATTCCTATTCCTGGGTCCAACTGGTGTTGGTAAGACAGAGCTTGCAAAGGCTCTTGCCGAGCAACTCTTTGATGATGAAAATCTACTGATTAGGATTGACATGTCCGAGTATATGGAGCAACACTCGGTTTCACGCTTAATTGGTGCTCCACCAGGGTAAGTGTCTTAGCACATCTTTTTCTTATTCAAGGCGTGTATATGAGAAGAGTAATGCTATTTAGAAGATTTCTGTATGACTACTATGGAACTGGATGACGTGGCAGTTGTATCTATAGAAATCTACTAAATAGAATTACTCATATGATCATATGAGAATAGTTTCTTATCTCATTCCTTGTTGCAATTCTCAGGTATATTGGACATGAGGAAGGGGGACAGCTCACAGAGGCCGTGCGGCGCCGGCCTTATAGCGTAATACTCTTTGATGAAGTGGAGAAGGCACACATCTCTGTGTTCAATACTCTGCTTCAAGTTTTAGATGATGGAAGGTTAACTGATGGCCAAGGCCGCACCGTCGATTTTAGGAATACTGTGATTATCTTGACTTCAAACCTTGGAGCGGAGCACCTCCTTGCTGGACTGATGGGCAAAGTCACGATGCAAGTTGCACGCGATGGAGTACTGCAAGAGGTATGTATTTTGATTCAATGAGGTATATATGTATATAAGGTTTGGTTTTGTGAGGAAATTGGCAGTGAGATATCTTTGTTGGTACTTGACAGGTAAGGAAGCACTTCAGGCCAGAGTTGCTTAACCGTCTTGATGAGATTGTGGTGTTTGATCCTCTCTCGCATGAGCAACTAAGGAAGGTAGCCAGGTTACAGATGAAGGACGTCGCGAGCCGCCTTGCTGAGAGGGGAGTTGCCTTGGCGGTAACCGACGCGGCGCTGGACTGTGTATTAGCGGAAAGTTATGATCCGGTTAGTATATCCTTGTGTCCTTAAGGCTGAAATCTGGGTTACTTTTAGCTTGCATCAAGATACTGATACTGATACTGAACAACGGTATGTTTTCTTTGTTTTCAGGTTTATGGTGCTAGACCTATCAGGAGGTGGCTGGAGAAGAAGGTGGTGACAGAGCTCTCAAGAATGCTTATAAAGGAAGAGATTGATGAAAACTCAACTGTTTATATAGATGCTGGGCCAAATGGGAGTGAGCTGGTGTACAGGGTGGAGAAAAATGGAGGGTTTGTTAATGCAGCCACTGGCCTGAAAACAGATGTGTTGATTCAAATCCCTGATGGCCCAAGAAATGATGCTGCTCAGGCGGTAAAGAGGATGAAGATCGAGGAAATCGATGAGGGAGATGAGATGGATGACTGAAATTGTTCTTTTGGGAATGATGCAACGTAAATGAGCTTTTGCTGGGTGTTTTTTTTCCTTTAATTTGTAAAAAAAGGTTTGTAGTACTTTTGAGTGATGAATGTAAGGGGGGAGTCCATCCCTTAAAATCTCTTTTTCTTCTTTCGAATGATGTATTTTCCGGTGAATTGACGTCCATTTTCAGGGAATGGACCGTTCTGAATATCTATTAATTTTGATGGATGGAGTTCATGCTTTACCTTGGGAGTTGGTTACGTGTGTCACATTTGTTTATTCTTGTCAATTTTTTTGTTCGTGAATGGCGTTCAAAATGAAACGTATTTTTGAGACTCTTGTTGGAATGCAAGCATTTGTATGTTACAGCTAGAATGGACATCAATCTCACAAATCAACCAAGCAAAGAAATGAGAAAAGGAAAAAGAGAAAATTACAAGAATTTCTATATATATATCCTACAAATTTAACGGTATTTTCCAATATCAGAAAAAGCTTTATGACAGATACATTGGCAAACTCTTTTACATCAGGACCTAAACACACCTAAGTGGCACTAAACCCAAAAGCAGTTCATCACATTGAGAAGTCTCATCTCCTCTTTTAGGTAATTAGAAGATAATCAAATATTTCATAAAATCAAAGGTTTAGTTACAATATATAGGCATCAGTCCATTATTGATAAACATAAAGAAAGCAGCCTACGTTAAAAAATAAACATAACCAAAGGAATGGACTAGAAGTTGTAGTTCACGTTTATTGAAATGAATATAACTATATAAAATTCCAGTTGCTCTCATTTTCTCTTGCTCAAGTAGCTTCAGCCCATGCGTCAAAGTTATCATAGAAACTTCTATATTCTTTTTCGCAACTTCACCAACCTAAATATAAAACACAAACGATTCAAAATGTAAAGGTTCCAAAGGTTAAAAAATAAAATCTAGTATTTAACACTCTTAAACACAATTCATGTACCTCAACCATTGTATTAATTTTCAAAATGAAAGCACATGTAAAAAAATGATTAGGCTTAGGTGCTATAAAAAAAACTAAAGCATAAAATTAGATCATGGGGTCTTTGGTGCTGCACTAACGATTCTAGTGTATTCCTATGAGCTACAGATAATACGGTTATCAGCCCACATAAAAAAATCACAATCTCCAGCTTTCTGCGTTAAAACATAATAGTAAATGTCATAAAAAAATCACAATCCCCAGCTTTCTCTGTGTCATTTGAAGTGGCAAATAGCAACAGCTGAAAATTGGAGAGGGAGAGAGAGAGAGAGAGAGAGAGAGAGAGAGAGATTGTTAAAACTCTTCACTTCAAACAAAACAGTAACCTACAGTCAAAATTAACACAGCATACCTGTTTCTTAATGGGACTTTAAAAAATCAAAGGGACACTTTCCCTAGTAAAAGTGGTAACCAAAGGAAGCTTGTTGGCAAATATAAACTCAGCTATTTTAGACTTCACAAATTGACCGTCTAAAACCACGTTTCATGCATCCAAACAAAGTTCAAGATTTAAGAAGCTTGAAAAACATGCATCCAAACAAAGTTCAAGATTTAAGAAGCAAAGGCACGCAGCTTGTAAAACATGCCTATTTTTTCTTTACCTTTCCATAGCGTTTCAAAGAGCCATGAAAGAAGAATCCAAAAGTAACCATGACAGTGATTACAGTTGCAACAGCCCAAGTGGGGGTCTCAGACAAGGATCGTCCTTCCCTTGCTTCTCCCTCCATCGCCATAGCTCCAACCCACAGGCCATAACAGCCCTAATCCAATTAATAAAAATCTCAAAACATAATCTTAAGCTTATTGCAGGACAGCTCAACACATCAAATGAACTCTGTCCTCCACCACTGCTCCAAACCTAACATCCAACGAAATAAAAAAGAAAAAAAAGAATCCAGAACAAGATGTAAAGAAAATAACATAAAATCATGCCATTTCATGCATACACCATCCAAAATTCACCTCAACCTCTTTATCAAAGAACCATCATTCCCGAAACCCCATCCCCCCCAAGGACAATCCTCCAAAAGAATATACTATTATATAGCAACCACTAAAAACCAGTGAATTCTATCTCCAACTTTAACAAAAGTTACTAACAGGTAAATTATGAAACTCAAAAGAACCACCATTAAGAAACAAAATTACTTTTCTACGAAGTTGTCTTCCATTTTACAGTCTAAAAAGATAAATATATAATAAAAATCTTGAAATAATACATATCGAGCAAGCCACTCAGGACTATTAACAATGCATATTAGTTCGGTATATCCCCACAAAACACTACCAAACGCAGATAATGTCATTTTGACGGTAAAAACAATTCATAACACCGCTAAAACAATTTCGAGATACTAGAATACATCCAGAGCTTCACATCATGATCAGTTGTTGCAACATTTAAAACAAAAATGAGACGGGAGGGTACAACTAATTGGGGTTTGCACAGAAGCACCAAATCGAAGGATATAAGAAAGAGCTAAGAAGAGGAATCGAAGCTTACCTGCAAACTTGTTGAAGACCCAAATCGAAAGATGAAAAATTTGTGCAATATATCGTTGGGACAGAGAGGCGTAAGCCCACTACACACACAGCAGATAAACGCATAAAGATTGTTATTTCACCTTGTTTTTTACCCTGCTCTAGCGGAGGGACAGGGACAGGGACGACCGGCACCGGAGCGAGCGGGCGAGAGAGAGGGGCTGCGGGCGGCGATTTCCGACGGACAGAGCAGGCAGATCCGGCCAGAGAGAGAGAGAGGGGGGCGGCTGTTTCCGACGGACGGAGCAGGCAGATCCGGCCAGAGACAGAGAGGGGCTGCGGGCGGCGGTCCGGAGCGAGCGGGAGAGAGAGAGGGGCTGGGGGAGGCGGTTTCCGACGGACGGAGGAGGATAACTCCGGTGAAGGACCGGGGACGGACGCCGGAGGCCGATTTGGGAAGGGGACTGTACGGAGAGAATTCAGAGAGAGAGAGGGGGGGTGCGTTCAGCGTTGGGGGGAAATGAAATTTTTCATTTCCCCCCAACCGGTTTTGACGGAAGCTTACTGTGATATTAAAAAAATTCAAAAAAAGGATTAAAAGCTTACTTTCCGCGTAAGCTGTTGTAAAATTGTTGTAATAATTGTGTACGAGAATCATTTCTCTTTATATAATTGGCCGGTTGTTCAAGTGGATCAAGTATATTTTTGCCATGAAATAATTAAGAGAAATTAAAAAGTCAGATTTCTGGTTTAATTATTTTATTTATTATATTATTTTTCATTAAATATTGACTCGTTAAACAGTAATTTTTAAATGACATTATAAACCCTATCAACAAAAGTAAAATGACAAAAACCCAACAAGATCACAGGCCAAGCTACCTTAACCAAAGCCCAGCTCCACTGTAAACGGTCCTTACACTTCCTGGAGCATGCGGCGGACAACAGTTGGATGAGCATGTTCCGCATAGCATTGTGAGTTATGTTTGTTTTTATTTCGTTGTGACCGAAAATAATAATTAAATTGTATTTTTTTTTTTTGTTGTTTGTTGTGATTGAAAATAATATTTAAATTGAAAATAATTGTGACTTATGCACTGTTTATTTTGACGTAAAATGATTTCCGTCGTAAAATATTTTCGACGAAATCATTTTCAGAAAAAATAATTTTCTCGAAAACATTTTCCGGCGTTTGGTTCGTACGAAAAAATTACGAGAAGTGAAAATGCAACTGTCGCCGGAATCCGGCAACATCCAGTCACCGTTGCCGGATTCCGTTAGAACTCCTCCGGAACCGGTCAGATCTGGCCGGATCCTTGCTATTTTGGCCAGATCAGGCCGAATCCCGGCCATTGTGGCCAAATCCGTGATCCGGTCGGATTCCAGACATTTTGGCTAGACCCGGCCGGATCCTGACATTTTGGCCAAATCCATCCGGATCAGTGGCTGGATCCGGACATATCCGGCCAGATCCCATCAGGTTCGGCCGGCTTCTGACCATGGCTGGATTCCGGTCCGCCGGCGTTCGGCGACGGTGACCGGGTGTGCAGTATTTCCGACGCCGACAGTATTCCTATGACTGGATTCCGGCGTCGGCACTATTCCGGTGGCCGAATGTTGCCGGATTTCGGTGTCGCCTGGATTCCAACGATCGACTATTGCCGGATTCTGGCAATCGGATATCAAACTTGCTTGTAAAGACGAAAAGTATAATTTCGAAAAAACGATTTACGATTTTTAAAACTGTAAATCGTTTTCAAAAAATTAAAGAAGCTTTTACGGTCAAACCGAAAATAATTTTCATTGACCATTATTTTCGTCCTTACCAAACACTGTAAAATACCGAAATTATTTTCCAGAAATTATTTTACGCCGAAACAAATGGAGCATTAAAGTAATAGAATCCCAATCATATATATAATGTGGTAGTGCACTTGTAGTGCACCATGAGTATTTTGAGCATTTTCCATATATAATAGCTTCAACTAGCCTAAAGATTCAATGAGTGGAAACAAGTTTATAATAAGTAGCTATTATTTGGGTATTTATTTGTGTGAGAAACCCTCTTCCAATATATTTAATTTTAAGATTTTTCAGTAAAATCAAAAATCGTGGGTTGGTTTGGTAAAGTCTTGGGAGGTGTTTTTGGTTATGGGGTTTTGAAAAATGTTTCGGAAAAAGTAAAAATTGAGAATTATTTTAATAGGGGTTACATTTGTAAAAATGTTGGATGGAAGGTCTACAAAAGAAAATTTATTTGATAAAATTTACAGAAATGTTTTTGAAAAACAAAAAACCGATAAGTGTTTCTAAAAATTAAAAGAAAAAAAAAGTATAAAAAATGAGTTGTTGGAGCTAGTCTGCACGGTGGCGGCAGCCACTAATAAGAGTCTATAAACGGTTATGATTAGTGGTTAGTGGTATTATTGCCTCTAATCGTAATCACAATTGCCTTTAGTGATTATCATATTCCTTTAACCGTAAAAGTTCTGCCCTAGGCGGTTAGTAATTTGAAAATAACCTCTGGTTAACGGTTTTACAATAATTGTCGGTTAGCAGTTATTAGAAAGTTCAAATTGCATTGCCTAACTACTTTTTAGGTATGGGTTTTTTTGCTTATTTTAGTATTTTCGGCTTATTTTAGATTTTTTTGAAGATGTTTTGAATGTTTTTAGCCTCTTTGTAAGACTTTCTTTTCTTTCTTTTTTTTTTTTTTTTTTTTTTCCTGTTTAGTAGAACTGATGTTGAAAAGAAAAAACAGCAACAATATAGCAACAAATTGTAAAAATAATAATAATAATATAAGCAAATTACAGGAATGCACTCAGCCACTCAATAAACACACAAACGCCTAAAAAAGCTACTCATTTCTTCTAAAATTTCTCACTTTCCACTCAAGTGGACTCAAAGCAAGTCTTTCTAATAGAGATCCAAAGGCTGTAAACCATATTTTGGATACTGAGATCGTTATGAAATGCATTTTTTTTTTTCATGTAAAAACAAAGATTTAATTAAAAATATATAATTAAAAATAATTTTTTTAAAATTTTTTTAGAGTTATATTTACCCTTCCTTAGATAAAAAAATAAAAAATAAAAAACTAAATTCATCACTTCTAGAGCACGTACGTATCCTGTGGCCTGTCTCAGGTAGGGACCCAAACGTGGGGCTTACATTCTTATGTGACATGTGGCATGTTCCTAGAACAGAGTAGTGGGTCGTTAGTTTTGGAATTAATAAAAAGTGATGATGTGATATAATGTAAAAAGAATTTATATAGAAAAGTAAAAAAAATTTGTATTGTGGTGAATTTTTTTTATTTAAGTAGTAATAAAAAATTATTTATGTAATATAAAAAGTGATAATATTTTAATGTTGATTGTTATTAGAGAACGTGAAAAAGTGAAAAAAATAAAATAAAAATGATTGCATCCCATTGTCGTGGCATGGTAAGTTCATTGCCAAACAAGCCCATTGCTTACTGCTTTTTACTTAAAAAGACAAAAAGAGCAGTTGGTATCTAATTGGTTACCTTTGTTAATGAGGCAAAAGGTTTAGGAATTAGGAGGGAGGAGTAATGTTTGCACCATTGGTAGCACCAATGATGTTATGGACAACTATTTGTCCCAAAAATTTATTGTGCCGTTTTTCTCGGTAGAATTATCTACCAAAATTGTTGTGCAGACAATATGCAAATGTTTGCGTATGACAGACAAATGTTTAATTTCATTCTCTTACACATCTCCAGATAAAAAATTGTATAAATTCACTATCAAATTTTTGATATTCTATGTGGGTAACCACTTCTCAGTTGGAATGCTTTGATTCAACTCCATACAAAATCACTCCATCCCATTGAAGGGGTTGGGGAGTTTTGCCAACAAAAGCGAAGACGAAGGAGAAGAATTAAGATGATGTCCACCATGACCGCAAAACGACGACAATTTGTGGCCACCAGCGTATCAAACTTCATGGGTAATGACTGAGAACGCACACACTTTCAAAGTCTGTTAACTTCAACGTTTTCTTTTGGAAAAAATATAAAAAACTCTTTAAGCTAATAGCTTATTTTAAAAAAATCTAATTTTTAAGTGTGTTAAATTGACGTATCACATTATCAAATTGTGTAAAAACAAAAAGCCCACTTTGGTAGTTATATTCCCACAATATTCTTGCCATATTTCATATTTTTATTAAAAAAATAATAAAATTTAAAAATTAAGAATTTTATATATATATATATATTAGAAGGGGTGGCCGGCCATCCTCATTTTGGCCAATATCAGCCACCCCAGAGCCAATTTGGCTTGGAGGTAGTTCGCCTACACCCAAATGGCAAAATAAGGGTTGCTGAACCAACCACACATATATATATATATATATATATTTCTTGACTTTTAAATTATTATTTTTTGAAAAAAATAAAATTTTATTATGTTTTAATAAAAAATATGGCATGTGACAAATGTATTATACAGGGGCGGAGGGAGGGGTCTAGAGGGGGCAAATGCCCCCCCCGTCACCTTCTGAAAAAAATTCCAACTCTCGGTAAAAAAAAAAAATTATGCCCCAAGTCCCTTGGAATGCCCCCCCTCAGCATCTCATCAATGGGCAAACTTGCCCACCCCTTGCCAGTTGCCACGAGTTTTTTTTTTTTTTTTTTTTGTTATAACTGAGATAACTATAGTCTACAGAAATGGTGAAAGAGACGAAGGTTGAAGACGACTCAGCCCAACTTTTTTAGTTTCTCTCAAACGCACCGTTTGGAAATTAAAAGTGTAAAAAAGTAAGTCATCAATAAGCTATAACACTTACGGTACAGGCTAAAAACTAACCACAGGCTAAAGCAATAAGAGTAATGATAGGCAGGGGCCAGCTTGCCGGCCCCTGCCCGGCCCTTTCCTACGTGGAAAGGGCCTTTTGCCTTTTAATATATATATATTTTGAAAAAAAAAAAAAAAAAAACGAAAATTGAATTTTGAAACCTGATTTAGGTCCATTCTATACCCATTTCTTCCCCAAACCATTTTCCCCCCAAATTTTTCCCTCCTCTCTCTCCATCTCCTCTCCTCTCCTCAACCCCACCGTGAAACAGCCGCCGTCGACCACTCTATTGTGCGTTCTCCATCTCCGGCCAAAACCCACCACCATGCGTTCTCCATCTCCGGTTCGGCTTCGACGACCCAACCACCGTACCTCCACGAGCAGCCCGAGCCGAACCAGCACCACCACCGTTGACGAGCCCATCCACCATAAGGTGTTCTTAGTTTCTTTTTTCTTTCTTTTTTCTTTTTTTTTTTATTTTCTCTCCAAGTCCGGTTTTTTTTAGTTGTTTTTTGTTGAGATTTGGCTGAGAAAATGCAGGAATTGGAGGGACAAAGTTGGCTGAGATTTTGGCTCCCACAGTACAGGCGACCATTTCCCTCATTTCCGGCCTAGATCTCTCCCATTTCTGGCACCGGTAGCGATCTCCCCTATTTCTGGTTTTTTGAGTTGTTTTTTTATTTGCCTTTTTTAGTTGCTTGCAGTGATTTGTGGTTTTTTGCTATTGGGTTCCTGGTTATAAAATGCGCTCTTACATGTTTGTTTATGCATTATTTGCTATTGGGTTTCTGCTAATAAAATGCTCTCTTACTAAGTTCTGTTATCTTTTTTTTTTTTTTTTTTTTAGTATTTTTCAAGAGAATGGATTATGTGGATGTATCAGTAGTTGGAACTAGTTGTATTTGGATCTTAGAGCAATAACATCCTTTCAATTCACTGTTTAATGTTGTATGTTTGGCTGGATTAGGGATTATTTGCTAATTTATTTTCTTTAGGAAATCGGAAGAATGTGGGAAATGAATGAAAGATGTTACTAAAAGTTTTTTTTTTTTTAGGTATTTTTTAGAATTTTTTTCTAACCTTCTTTTTTTAGGTATCGATCTCCCCCATTTCTGGTTTTTTGATCTCCATTTTTAGTTGCGTGCTGTGATTTGTAGTTTTTTGCAATTGGGTTTGTGGTTATAAAATGCCCACTTACATGTTTGTTTATGAATTGTTTGTGTTAAATCTGTCTTCAAACCATGATTTTTGCATCACTCAAAACAGATTTTGAATCAAATCTGTGTAGCCCAAGAAAGTTCGAACTCAAATTGGAGACAGGGTATATGGAGATATTTTTGGTTAGTTAATATGAGTTTTGTTTTTGGAATTTTGAAACACTAATGACGTATTTCGCTATGTTTCTATTCCTTCACTTTATCCGCAATAAAAAATATGGGTTTTGTTGATTGGTTGAGTTTTTTTTCTTGGCTTCACTCTGACAATACAGTTTTTTCTTGGTGCATTCATGTGTCTCTTGATACAACAATATTTTTTTTTTGGAGGTGTATTCATGTGTCTACTACCTTGCTGGACTTATTTCTGTATCAGGTGGAATATCTTGTTTTTCTCTTAAAATATCGCTTGTATAATTTCTCCAAGTTTTTCATATTTGGCTGTGTCAACTGCTGCAGCATTTATGCAGCAACTCATTCTATACTTTTGGAACCGTTTAGGGGAAAATTATTGAACTCATTCTAGAAATTTGTTGGTGCTTAATAAAATTATTAAGCACCAACATCTTCTTTTTGATTAAGGCAAGATTGTTTTGATGTTATTCTGGATCTCCCCAAAGCGATTCTTGTTCCAAGATTTAAAAGCCTTCTTGGTAAGCGTCCATTTGCCACAGAGAGAATGAAATGGAGCATTAGATATTTGAGAGCCATGCATATGCAACAACTGAATGGCTAGATTTCTTTAAAAAGAGATTAGGTTATAGTTAGATTATGCTGCAGGAAGGTGTTTAGAGCACTTAAAGAGAGATGTACACATTCCTAGTTTGCTAGTAAGACTGACAATTTTTTATATAACTCGTGAACCTCACACGAAATTAAAGAGTTATGATTTAACATAATCGAACGAAATGAATGACAATTTTTTTTTCTATGCACTGTATATACTTAATTATCAAAGAATAATGCTATATTTACACCCATTTTATTATATTGATCATTTTATACAGATAACATGGATTGATCATTTGGGGGTTTGTTTATTTTTTATTCTTTATTCTGATATTCTTTTGACTGGTGATTGTTTGACATGTGTGTTTGACATGCTTTGGTTGGTTGGATGATATTTTTTGAGGTTAAAAATGTTTTTTGCATAGGCACGACAAAATGTCGGTACATAGTGATGCGTCAAGTGCGTCAAGTGTACGTCCATAATGTAAATGTGGAGTACTTGCACGCGTAAGGTACTCTTGGACTGAGTCCAATACCGCCAAAAAGTGGTATGACTGTGAAAATTATAAGGTACTTTTTGAAATTAAGATTGTATTATACTTTGTACGCTAGTAGATGATGACATTTTTTACTCTTATTTTTTCATGCAGAAAAAGGGTGATTATGATTATTTTGCATGGGCTGATCAAGAAATGACTACGTATGAGACGAAAATAATGGAACGAAAATAATGATTATTTTTTAGAGGAATGCTATTTTGTGATTGGTGAACAATTTTGTATGTTAGGTAGTTAATGATTGTAATGTAGTGACTTCTTTTTCTTTTTTTCTTTTTTTTAGAGGAATGCTATTTTGTGATTGGTGAACGAGTGTAGTAAGGTTAATGATTGAAATTTAATTTCGCTCTCTTGAAGTTTGGTTTGTAATCATGCTAGTTATAAGTCATAGGCCATAGTGATCATTATATTTTCGAACCAATATAAAGCATCTTTCAGCCATCCTTTCTGCTGCCAAAATTGAAAAAGAAGTACAGCAATTAGCATCAAAAGCACAATCTATACTCCACCCAAAAGAACTGAATATTTAATCTGAAAAGCTATGGCAGAAGAGATTCAGAAAGATTCCAATTGTAAAGTTAAAAGAATGAAGCTTGAACTGCATTTTTTTTTTTTTAAATACAGAAGCAGTTGGTTCGAATTGCATAAGAAATAAGACAAACGATTAAAGATAGAAAATGGCATTTCTTCATATTTGGATTGCAAAGCTGCAAACCAGAGGTATACAATGTAATGCATTTGAGCATTTACTTCAGAATTCTAATAAACCATGTCAAAACGTTATACACACTCCAAAACCAAAATCCCAATAAATGAGGATCGGCCTATGGTTCCCATCAATTAATCAACGTCAAACACGTATTCTTTTCAGAATGTTAATATATAACCAAAAAAACATTGAACCAACATCTAAAATATCAAGACATAACCAATATGCATTTTCTCCCATGATGCCATTTCGCATCTTCATCTCCTTCATCCTAATCATTCACCTCAAAAATTGACTTCTCAGACTCAACTTCGTCCTCTGCTGCATTGGCACCTTCAGCCTGATTCAACCAAAAAACCAAGAAAACCAATTATATCCATTACTGAACATCAAACTTGTCTGCCTCACCTCATATAGGAGAACAACTAAAACAGAACATGCTATTAAAACAGAGAACAGATTTTTAGTTACATACCCATACAGTTAAACATTTCTTGAAAATCAATTCCAAAAGTTCTTAATTGCATATAACAGTGTTATCACATGAAGAAATGAACTAGGGACTCAAGACCAAGCAGCCATACAACTTGCAAGTGAAAAACAAACTAGGAATGTGTACATCTCTTTTTAACTAACCAAAAACATCTCTGTATACCCTGTCTCCAATTTGAGTTTGAACTTTCTTGGGTCTACACAGATTTGATTCAAAATCTGTTTTGAGTGATGCAAAAATCATGGTTTGAAGACGGATTTAACACAAACAAACATGTAAGAGGGCAATTAATAACCACAAACCCAATCGCAAAAAACCACAAATTACAGCAAGCAACTAAAAATGGAGATAAAAAAACAACTAAAAAAACCAGAAATGGGGGAGATCCATACCTAAAAAAAGAAGGTTAGAAAAAAATTCTAAAAAATACCTAAAAAAAAAAACTTTTAGTAACATCTTTCATTCATTTCCCACATTCTTCCAGTTTCCTAAAGAAAATAAATTAGCAAATAATCACTAATCCTGCCAAACACACAACATTAAACAACGAATTGAAAGGATGTTATTGCTCTAAGATCCAAATACAACCGGTTCCAACTACTAATACATCCACATAATCCATTCTCTTGAAAAATATTTAAAAAAAAAAAAAACAAAAGATAACAGAACTTAGGAAGAGGGAATTTTATTAGCAGAAACCCAATAGCAAATAATGCATAAACAAACATGTAAGAGGGCATTTTATAACCAGAAACCCAATAGCAAAAACCACAAATTACAGCAAGCAACTAAAAAAGGCAGATCAAAAAACAACTCAAAAAACCAGAAATGGGGTAGTTGGATTTTCAGTTTTGGTCTTAAAATCAATCACTTTATGGGCTGTGGTTCCTCCTTGGCTGGATGTATTCAATCTCAAGGAGTCAGGGTACCCAATAGCAATGTAAATGTATGCCAAAAAACAAAGATTTCCGACTGATACCACGTGTTGGACATAAATGCCTAAAACAGAGCCTAGATGGTCACAATTGTGTCCATATCAAACACCAGCCAGCTTTTGATCATCCTCTTCTCAAAAATCATACAATTCAAGTTTCGGTCTGGTGATGCAACACTAGAAGATGGGTATAAGTAAAACAGGGGAAATGGTTCATATGATTGTTTTTTAATACAGCCCCCATACATGTCAAGACTCAAAACAAACATAACAAAAACCTTCTGAATTGTAAATTAACAGAGAAAACATACTCATCAAAATCCCTCCCCTCAGGGAAATGAGAGATTACCTGGAAAGGCAATGAGCTGAATCGAGCTCGATGAGATCCCCAATCCACGCAAAAATCTGTACCCCCGGTTCAAGGATCTAGAAGCTCAAGCTTTTGGGTATTGGCTTTTCAAGATCTAGGGCACGGAATAATGACCAAGAATCAGCAAAATCTCACCCAAAACAACTAAAAAAACCAGATCTGGAGAGAAAATCAAACCCTAAACCCTAAAAAAAGAAACTAAGAAAACCTTACGGTGGATGGGCTCGTCTGCAGTAGTGGTGGTGGTGGTGGTTCGGCTCGGGCTGCTCATGGCGGTACGGTGGTTGGGTCGTCGAAGCCGAACCGGAGATGGAGAACGCACAGTGGAGTGGTTGACGGTGGCCTCCTCACGGTGGAGTTGAGGAGAGGAGAGGAGATGGAGAGAGGGAGGGAAAAATTTGGGGGGAAAATGGTTTGGGGAAGAAATGGGTATAGAATGGACCTAAATCAGGATTCAAAATTCGATTTTCGTTTTTTTTTTTTTTTTTTTTTTTAAATATATATATATATTAAAAGGCAAAAGACCCTTTCCACGTAGGAAAGGACCGGCAAGATGGCCCTGCCTATCATTACTCAAGCAATAAAAGACATCATTTGTCATAACTGAGCGCAACTTTCGTAGGAAAGTATGACCATTGATCACGTCGAGTTTTTTTTTTAAAAAAAATAAAATAAAAAAAATATTAAATCAAATCTACAATATCTATTCATTTACAACTGTAATTGTAAAACAATAAAAGTGAGAGTCTAAACTCCACAAGTCTTGCAACTAGACCGTAAAAACTAAAGTCTAAATTATTATTATTTTTTTTTTTTGGCAGTGTATCTTTATGTATCCAAAAGATGGATAGCGCTATAGACCATTATTATCCGTCCGATCTGGATCATGACATCTATAACAATGACATGACTCTTTAACTTTTATGTATCCAAAAGATGGATGACGCTATAGATCATTAAAAAAAAAGAAAAAAAGAGGAAAGATGGACGGCGGCGCTAGACTGGTCGGTAGCAGAATGTGCTACCAACCGTGGAAGCCCATCTATCGGCTTGGTGCACAGGTCCAGCGAAATGAATGGTTAGTTTGTCACGATTTCAACAGTTAAAAAGGCTCTCCAATATTGAAATCGGATGGAAGGAAAAAATTGTAAAATTAGTCAATATGGTTGATTTAATCTGCAAATCGCAAATCATTTTTTGTAATATAAAAAATAATTTAGAAGTTTTCGAGGTATGTCAAAACAGGATCCGGCTTTCGTGCGGTAGTTTTAAACTACCGCATGGTGCTGTAATGAAAAACGGTATTGTTTTCCACTTAAAAAAATTTACAAATTTTTTAACAAATTTAAAAATTATAAAAATAATAATAATTAAAAATAAAAAATATTAAAACAAAAAAATACTTAAGGAGTGGTCGGCGTTGCCAAAGGGGGTGGCCGACCACCCCATTATTGGCCAAGGGGATGGCCGGACCACCCCCTTGGCCGATCTGGGGTGGACGAACCACCCCAATCGGCTTTGGAGGTGGTCCGGACCCTCCAAAAGGCCCAAAAAAAAAAAAAAAAAGTTAGGGGTTTGGGGTGGTTGGATCACCCCCAAAGGCCTTGGGGGTGGCCGAGTCACCCCAGATCGGCCATATGGGGTGGTCAAAACCACCCCTAAAAAGCCTAGAAACCAAAAAAATAAATAAATAAATTTGGGTTTTGGGGGTGGCCGGATCACCCCCAAAGGCCTTGGGGGTGGCTCAGCCGTATGGGGTGGTCGAAACCACCCCCAAACCCTAAACTTTTTTTTTTTTTTTTTTTTGGCCTTTTGGGGGTGGTCGGGCCGACTGGGGTGGTGGTTTGTCCACCCCAGATCGACCAAGGGGGTGGCTGCCAATAATGGGGTGGTCAGCCACCCCTTAAGCTTTTTTGATTTTAATTATTATTATTTTTATAATTTTTAAATTTATTAAAAATTTTGCAAATTTTTTTAAGTGGAAAACGATACCGTTTTCCACTACAGCTTAAACTACCGCATGGAAGCCAGATCCGTCAAAATAACAATTTAGTCACTGTGGTTAAATTTCGTTAAAATATTTGACGAATTCGATCAGTGGGCTACGTTAGTACCAATAGAATAATAACACATGTCATTTTTAATAAAAAAAATATTAATATATTAAACATGAATATTAAAAACTTAAAAAATTATTTATTATTTTTTTAAAAAAAAAAAGAAAAGAAAAGAAAATGAGGTGACTGTAAGACCCTTTTGGGGAGGGCCTGGCCCATTGGGTGGCCGCGCGGCCACCTCCATGAGCTGGGGGTGGCTCGTGAACTACCCCAGAGCAGGTAGATATTTGTGCATGAAAAATGTTAGATTTACAACATCAATACAACAACTGTACAACAACCCCTCACATGAGGGTGAGTCTCAGTATGTGGGACCCACCCTCATGTGAGGGGTTGTTGTACCATTGTTGTATTGGTGTTGTACAAGAATCAAATCCCATTCCATTTTATGTTGGAAGATGGAAAATTGATTACGTGTGTCGCAATGGACCATTTTGACAAAAAAAAAAAAAAAAATCTTTTCAAAAACCTTTATTATTTTTAATAAGAAAACCAAAATAAAGATTAATAGAGTAAAAAAAATAAAAACAAAAATCTTTTTAATAGCAAATAGCAGAAAAAAAAACTAAATTAAGAAAGAAAAACAAAAACAAAGTCTAAAGGTTGCCCAATCCAACCCGCCACCCCACCCTTGGGGGCACCCAACACCCCTGGCCTGCTGTGGTGGGTGATTCCCCCCCCCCCCCCCTTTCTTTTTTTTCAAGATTTCTTTATTTATTTTTAATAATTTTTTTTTTTTTAATATGACGTGATACCAATGGACATTGCAAAATTATCCTCGAATTCAATGGAAGAACCCATTTCAAATTCCCTAAAAATTTGTGCAATTACAAAGGAAAAAAAAAAAAAAAAAAAAAAAAACTTGTGTTATTTAAAATGGCGATTTGACTTAAGAATTTATCTTAGATTTTTCCAAAATAAAATTGGGGTGGTTCAACCATCCCCTATCTTCAGTTTATTTAATTTATTTATTAGGTTAGTTTTTTTTTTATTAATAATTATAAAGGGTAAATATAGTTTTCAATAGTCAAAGTAAAAGTATTTTCAAAAGATTTTAGTCAAATTAGTCACATGATTCATTTTTCATCCATTCTAACAGTTAACGGTAACAGAGTGGCCTTTTTATCACAAAATATTAGTTTGATATATTTAAGTGTCACACATGTCAATTCGTTAGGCTTTTATAAAATTGGCCAGTAGTTCAAGTGGATTAAGCATATTTTTGCCATGAAATAATTAAGAGAAATTAAAAAGGTCAGATTTTTGGTTTAATTATTTTATTTATTATAAAATTTTCGTTAAATATTGACGCGTTAAACAGTAATTTTTAAATGACATTATAAACCCCATTTACAAAAGGGATAATTGCACCGTTGGTCCCTGTGGTATACCATAATTATTTTTCACTCCCTATGGTTTAAAAAGTTCATGAGAGGCCCTCGTGATATGCAATAATTACAAATCGATCCCTAGCGTCAAATTCTGTTAAAATTTTTAACAGATTCCGTCAAATGCCACGTCAGCGCCACGTGTCGCCAATAAGATGGCGACACGTGTCCACCGTAATAAAAAAATATAAATTTATTAAAAAATAAATAAAAATACTTATTTTTTTATAAAAAAATTCAAAAAAAAAAAGCTGAAGGGGTGGCCCAGCCACCCCTTTGGGGGTGGCTGCGCAGGGGGTGGCCCGAAGGCCACCCCCTTTCTTCTTTCCCCATTTTTGTTTTTTCTTTTGTTTTTTTGTTTTTTTTTGAATTTTTTTTTTTAAAAAAAAAATAAGTATTTTTATTTATTTTTTAATAAATTTATATTATTTTATTAAGATTAGACATGTCAGCGCCACGTGCCACCAATAAGATGACGACACGTGGCGCTGACGTGGCATTTGACGGAATCTATTAAAAATTTTAACAGAATTTGACACCAGGGATCAATTTGTAATTATTGCATATCACAAGGACCTCCCATTAACTTTTTAAACCATAAAGAGTGAAAAATAATTATGGTATACCACAAGGACCAACGGTGTAATTATCCCTTTACAAAATGACAAAAGCACTGGAGGCCATAAAATTCACCCAACAAGATCACAGGCCAAGCTAAACCAAAGCCCAGCTCCACTGTAACGGTCCTTGCACTTCCTGGAGCATGCGGACACCAGTTGGATGACTGGATGAGCATGTTCCACGCAGCATTGTGACATGTTCCTTTGTTTCGATTTAATATATATATATATATATATATATATATATATATATTGTTTTGTTGTGATTGAAAATAATAATTAAATTAAAAATAATTTTAACTTAAAGTAATAGAATCCCAATCATATATATAGTAGTTTCAACTAGCTTGAAGATTTCCGTTTAGGTGTTCTATTTTTTAAAATTAAAATTTAATTCTAATTCACTGCACGAATTTTGAAGTTTGACTTTGGGAGATAAAATTTGAAATTTTTTGAAAAACTTGAATAAAATATAATTTATTTTTGAAAAAATTCATTGCCAAAAGAATAATTAATGAGTGAAAACAAGTTTCTAATAAGTAGCTATTATTTTGGTATTTATTTGTGTGATTAACCACCTTCCAATATATTCAATTTTAAGATTTTTCAGTAAAAGAAAAAATTGTGGGTTGGTTTGGTAAAGTCTTGGGAGGTGTTTTTGGTTATGGGGTTTTGAAAAATGTTTTGGAAAAATAGAAATTGAGAATTATTTTAGTAGGGGTTACATTTGTAAAGATGTTGGATGGAAGGTCTACAAAAGAAAATTTATTTGATAAAATTTAGAGAAGTGTTTTTCAAAAACAAAAAACTGATAAGGTTTCTAAAAATTAACCGTAAGCGAACCAACCTTTAACTGTAACCGCAACTGTCTTCGGCGATTATCATATTTTCGTAACAGCAAAGGTTCAACCTCAGCCGGCTAGCGATTTTAAAATAACTATCAGTTAATGGTTTTAAAATAATTGTCGATTAGTAGTTATTTGAAAGCTGAAATCGCATTGCATAACCGCTTTATAGGTATGGGCCTTTTTTGCTTATTTAAGTATTTTCACCTCTTTGGACTTATTTTAGATGTTTTTAGGAGCTGTTTTGAGTGTTTTTAGCCTCTTTTTAAGACTTTTTTTTTTTTGCCTGTTTAAAATAGATGTTGAATAGAAAAAACAGCAACAATATAGCAACAAATTACAAAAAGAGATAATAATAATAATAATAATAATAATAATAATAATAATAATAATAATAATAATAACAAATTACAGAAACCACTTAGCCACTTAATGATATCAAAACGCCTAAAATAGCTACTCATTTCTTCCAAAATTTCTCAGTTTCCACTCAAGTGGACTCAAAGTAAGACTTTCTAATAGAGATCCAAAGGCTGTAAGCCATATATATTTTTTTTTTTAGGAATGTTAGAACATGTTCTGGTGTTTTCCTGGTGTTCTCCTAGAATGGCATAGATGTAATTTTTTTGATTAAAAAATTGTATCTATGCCATCCAAAATGACATATATGTAATTTTTTAATTACCTTGATGCCATTCCAGGAGAACACTAAGAGAACACCAGAAGATGTACTAGCATTTATCTTTTTTTTTTGGATACCGAGATCACAATGAAAGGCATATATTTTTTTTTTCCTGTAAAAACAAAGATTTAATTAAAAATAATTTTTTAAAATTGTTTTAGAGTTATATTTACCTTAGATTAAAAAAAAAAAAAAAAAACGAAATTCATCGCTTCTAGAACATGTACATATCCTGTCTCGGGTAGGGACCCAAACGTGGGACCTACATTCTCATGTGACACGTGGCATGTTTCCAGGACAGATACGTGGAAATACATGAATCGAGGAGATTCATTGAATTGTCTCTAGAAGAGCACACCGATATGCTTTCTACTTAAAAAGACAAAAAGAGCAGTTGGTATCTAATTGGTTACCTTTGTTAATGAGGCAAAAGGCTTAGGTGGGAGGAGTAATGTTTGCACCATTGGTGGTCGATGTTATAATAACTCCTTGTCTCAAAAATTGATTGTTTCGTTTTTTTTTTTTTCTGTAGAATTATCTAGCAAAATTGTTGTGTCAATATGAAAATGTTTGCGCATGAGAGCGTGTAATGACAAATGTTTGATTTTATTCTCTTACACATCTCCGAATAAAAAATGTGTAAATTCTAATATTTAATGTAAGTTACCATTTTTTAGCTGGGATGCCCGGATTCAACTCTGTACATAATCACTTCGTCCCACTAAAGGGGTTGGGGGGTTTTGCCAACAAAAGCGAAGATGATGTCCTCCGTGACCGCAAAACGATGATGATTGTGACCACTAGCGTGTCAAACTTCAATGGTAATGACCGAGAACGCACACACTTTCAAAGCCCGTTAACTTCAATGTTTTTTTTTTTTTTGGAAAAAAATAAAAAAAACTCTCTGAGCTCACAGCTAATTTTAAAATAGATAAGTGTGCTAAATTGACGCATCAAATTATCAAAGTGCCAAAATATAATAATAATAATAATAACAAATTACAGGAAACCACTCAGCCACTTAATAAACATAAAAAACGCCTAAAAAAGCTACTCATTTCTTCCAAAATTTCTCACTTTCAACTCAAGTGGACTCAAAGCAAGACTTTCTAAAAGCATTCTCAGCAGATTTCCAACCATTTTCCTTAAATATATGGAACAAAACTACTTTTTACTTCTCTATCAAAAAACACCCCACAGTAGCTTCCTTTCATTTTTTTCCTATATCATTAAAATATTTTTTTTTATTTTTACTTTAATTAAAAGTAGAAAAAAGAAGATAAAGTAGGAGAGAGATAATATATTTTGTGAATAAACAATTGAATGAGAAATGAATAGTGCTTCCCAATTCACTATTCACTTTCCAAGGAAACAAAAATTTTAGGGAAGTTGCTGTGGAGGAGTTTTTGTAACTTTCTTAAATTTTTTCCTAAAACTTAAGGAACAGACCTCTCTTAAGGAAACTACTATGAATGCTCTAATAGAGATCCAAAGATTATAAACCATATATTTTTTTTGGATACTGAGATCGTTATGGAAGACATTTTTTTTTCCCTGTAAAAACAAAGATTTAATTAAAAATCTATAATTAAAAATAAATTTTTAAATTTTTTTTAGATATATTTACCCTTCCTTAGATTAAAAAAAAAAAAAAACTAAATTCATCGCTTCTAGAACACGTATAGGGACCAAAACGTGGGGCCTACATTCTCATGTTACACGTGGCATGTTCCCAGGACAGATACGTGGAAATACATGAATCGAAGAGATTCATTGAATTGTCTCTAGAAGAGCACACCGATATTGCTTTCTACTTAAAAAGACAAAAAGAGCTGTTGGTATCTAAAGTGGTTACCTTTGTTAATGAGGCAAAAGGCTTAGGTGGGAGGAGTAATGTTTGCACCATTGGTGGTCCATGAATTATAAATCATATAATATCATCTTACTTATAAAATTATCTATGAAAAGTATGATTTAAGTATGATCATATGATTTAACAATTCGTATGATCTTAAATTTTGGATCACATGATCTAATGATTCTTAAATATCTAATGATAATAGTTAAAACATATAATCATATCCATCTATATAGTGATTATGTGTCATATAGAACAATGTTATATTATTATATAATTATATAGTCATATTATATTACATGAATAATATAATTGACATATTAAGTATATGAATTGTCATTAGATCATATGATTAACAGATTAAGTATTGCTTTTATTCATTTTTACTATTTAATACACATATAACCAATTATTTATTACTACTTAATATTTACTGACAATTGTTATTTGTTACCTATAAGTTCTATACATATATACATATTAACAGATTAAGTATGTATGTGTGTGTGTATATATATATATACACTTAATCTATATATGAGTCGAGCTTTAATAAGCGAATCGATCCTTGTAAGAGCAGGTTCACGAGCTTTAACCGAGTCGAGTCGAGTTTATACGAGTTTGCATTGTTTAATAATCGAGCCTATTTTCGTGTTCACGAACGGCTCATTTAATAATCATTCGAGCACGAGTCGAGTTTAAATTGAGTGAATCCCGAATAAGCTCGCGAGTAGCTCAGCTCGTTTACACCGCTATTAAAGAGTAAAAAGTAAAGACTTGAAGTCGAAGAGTCTAAGCGAAGCGTGAAAAACAAAATATCTGAAAAGCATCAAACTATTTGGCCGTTGAATCTTCATCAATGTGATCCAAGCCATACAATGCTTTTCAAATTTCGATACATCTTCTGATTTGCTCGAGGTTTATTGGAATTTAGAGTATTGGAGAAACTAGATCTGTTCGAGGTCTATTGGAATTTGGAGTCTTATCTTTTATTTCAAAGTTGGATCCTTAAGTTTAAGTTGCTCAACGTCAACCCATCAAGATTCTAAGTCCTAACTTCTAACTATATATATTAAGGTGTATAATATATATTCTAACTTCTAAATATATACTTATTATACTTATTACTTATACATTACTAATTTACTATATAAATTAACGTGTATATATACACACACTAAAACACACACCCTATATATATATATGAATGAGCATATTGAGCTGAGTCGAGCTTTCACGAGCCTACCCTGAGCTGAGCTGAGTATTGGCATGTTCAGCTCGTTTATTAAAGGAGCTTAAAAAAATATTCAAGCTCTGTTCGTTTAATAAACGAACCGATCCCAAGCCGAGCTATCCGAGCCGAGCCCGAACATGTTCACGAGTAACTCTGCTCACTTACAACCCTACCTACCAAGGTATTCATTCTAAACCATATCTTTCTTGTTATCACCGCAAACAGTTCACACTATCATCCACTCCACATCCATCTACCATCTCCTTTGATTAGGAATATAAATAAACTAGTCCGTTCGACAACCCGCTCGGTTTAGCCCGATCCGAACTCGAGCTCGATACTGTAGAAACTCGCTTGTTAATGTCGAAACACGTTCGATTAGTAAGTGATATATAACC
Source organism: Alnus rubra (assembly GCA_028654335.1). Taxonomy (NCBI): domain Eukaryota; kingdom Viridiplantae; phylum Streptophyta; class Magnoliopsida; order Fagales; family Betulaceae; genus Alnus; species Alnus rubra. Next base: position 210,469 of record JAJPGS010001460.1, on the reverse strand, counting down.
GACTCGCTTGACAAAACTCGATAAGGGATCGTGAGCTCAGCTCGTTTAGAGCTCTACCGGATCGCTCACCCGGCTCATTAGTCCGACTCGTTACCTCGTTCGTCCGACATGTTAGCTCGTTCATATCTCTTATATATTACTAAAAATGAGTTATATAAATTTAAGCATGTATGTTTTGTTTGGATGAATAATTTAAGCATGTATATTAGTAATTAAGTAATATATGTTATTGCTGATCGAGTGCTAAATATTGTACATTTGAACCCTTTAATTTGCATTTACTAAATCTTTAGCTTTATTATTTTCTAATATTTTTTGTTAGTTTTGGTATTTTAATATATTTACAGGCATCGAGAGAAAATGATGGTTTTATGAGGAATTGCAGAGAAGATGGAAAACCGGTCACATAAATAAGGAGTTCGTTCGACATTTGTTTTGTGTTTTTTTTTTTTTTTTTTTTTTAAAAAAAAAAAAAAAAAAACCACAAACATATATGTATGTGTGGAGGTGTATTTTTCCTTACTAGCTGGCAGCAACACATTTTTTTTTTTCCTGAAATCTGCAGCACCGAATTTCCATATCTAGCAGCAAATGATCGATCACACAAGTAATTGATTCATCTCCTAGACCTGCGTGAGATTGCTTTTCACAGATTTCTTTCTAAAAGGAAAAGCACCACCAAATTTGGACGTGTAACGCAAGGAGGACAAAAAATAAAATAAAGGACCATTTCTTTATTTCCATACTTGAGATGCACGATTTCTTACAAAGGAGGAGTACGTAGTTGGCAGCAAAAAAAAAAAAAAAACACGTGAACTATGGCAAAATTGAGAGATTGAGAAAACTTCACTTGTTTCTAGGAATAAGGCCATAAATCCTAGCATTCTTTTATTCTATTAAGGTTTTAAGAGGTAAATGTGGGTTTTAACCTTATTTTTAGTTATAAATACCACCTGTTAGGCATCACTTAGAGCATTAATTCTTTTCTTCAGAGCACTTGTATTAGCTCTTGTCTTTTCTTTTGTAAGTTGATATTTCGTTCATATTTCTTTTGATTTAAAGTCAATTAATTTTCCATTCTTATTTCGTTTCTTCATTATTTTAATTCACTGCTTTAATTTAGTTAAAGTCGATTAATTTATGTTCTTCTTTCTTTTCTTCGTCAATTTTAATTTATCGATTTAATTTAGTTTTCGTTCTTCTTTCTTTTCTTCATTATTTTAATTTATCGCCTTAAATTTATTTAAAGTTATTTTGTCTCTTTATGTTTTTTCCTTTTTCTCATTATTTTATTTTATTTTCTATTTTAGTTAGTCTTTTGTCTTTAGCCATGAGAGGTTAATTCTTCAACTAAGGTTGAAGATGAAACCTCGTCATTGATAAAGAACATTCTTGTTATTTTATTTATATAATCCCCAATTTTTTTACCACTATATTGTTCAAGTCCAAGTTCAATTATTTGATTTATGTCTTTTGATTGAATGTTCATTTATAAAAAGTTTGATATTTGATGTGTTTCAACCAATGGGTACATCGAATGATTTGATTGAAAGATGATATCTATTGTGATTTGTTCATTGAGCGGATACATTTGATGATTTAATTTCAATTGGATATTCGTTGTGGTTTGTTATTGAGTTGAATTCATTGAATGATTTAACATAATTTTTATGGAACTTTAAACAGTGAATAAAACTTATTTGTTTATCGGATGTATGAGTAAAATATAAGAATGTGTTTTTTGATTTGGCGATGTGGATTTTGAAACCTTAGTACTTTTATTAATTGTTCTTATTCAGTTTTATTTGAGTTTATTATTTTGCTTGACAAAAATTCCAAATATTTCGCTCTAGGTTAAAACAGAATTTATTTAAATAAAAATTGATTTATTTTTACATACACTTATATGTGGATACGATTTCGCACTTGCATGTACTATGCTACATACGACTCGTGCGCTTGCGAGTATCAAAATTTAAACATAAGTTATATATATATATATATATATATATGTGTGTGTGTGTGTGTGTGTTACTTAATATTTATATGTGTGTATATAAGTTAACATACTAATTAGTTTATGAATATATATATATATATATATATATGTGTGTGTGTGTGTGTGTGTGTGTTACTTAATATTTATATGTGTGTATATAAGTTAACATACTAATTAGTTATTTCATAAACTAACATATACTAAGTAAATGTAATTAACTATATGTTACTCGATATTTATATATATAGACACACTCACACACACACACTAAATAAGCATGAGAAATGGTAGAACATCTCCTGGTGTTCTCCTGCAATGGCATAGATGTAATTTTTTAATAAAAAAAATTACATCTATGTCATTCCAGGTTAACACCAGGAGAACACAATGAGATACTCTAGCATTTCTCAAATAACCATATAGTATACTAGCTAAGTAAATATTGTATTACATATTAGTTATAATACTTTGATAATAGTATTTAGTATGTTAAACTAACATATTAAGTTATTAATAGTTACTATGGAGGTTGTTCACAAATTCGGGCTTGAACTCAGCTTTGATCACACATTAAAAAATTTAATAGCCTACTTCGAGTTCTAGTTGAGCTGAGCTTGTCGAGTAACCCGGCTCGGCTCGAATGTTATTCTCAAGCTCGAACTCGCCCGAGTTTTAAACAAGCCGAGTTTGAACACTCATTTATAGCTTCGGCTCGAATTCGAGTTCAACTATTTAAGCTTGACTCATAAACGAACCAGTCTTAAAATTTTAAAATTCGAATCGACTAGACTCGACTCGATTACATCCTACCTCTTATACATACAAGAAGTGTACGTAACCTCTTTTTTAGAAACATGGTACCAAACATAAATGTTTCATTGAAGACTTCATGAGTCATGACCCAATATATATTCATGGAATGTTGTCTTGGCAACCAACCAATCAACTAATTGACGCAAACACGAAAAAATCGTCGCATTGACTTGTGTGGGCTACAGAAATTTTTTGCTTGAAAATAACAGTTGAAAAGGGAGCGCAACTGCGAAAATTTGCAGTGTTTTTTTCACTCGTTTAAACAATTAGTTAAGGTAGAAAAAAGAAGTATTACTTTTTTTTTTTTTTTTTTTTTTTTTTTGACCTTTATTTGATAGAAATACAGATATATACTCTCTTAAATTAACATTTAATTTAAAAATTCTTAATTAAAAAGTCAAAGAAAAAAAGGAAGAAAGAAATTAATAAAGAAATGGGTACGTATAATCATTGAGCATGTGAAGCTAGCTAACAGTCAGAGTAACATAGCTACCACGTACCAGCACAAGTCATTAACGAACACGTGTTAACCAACAAAGTTCTAACCAAACACTAACCGTATCCATGGTTATTATAAGCACCACAGTCCAAAGCAGAGCCAGAGACCACAACCATGTCTCCCTTCTCTCTCATTTTGGGCACCGTAGCCTTAGCCATCTTTCTCTATTACCTGCTCAACCTCCGCACCCACCGCCACCGGCTCCCCCTCCCTCCAGGCCCAAAACCATGGCCCATAATCGGAAACTTGCCCCACATGGGAACTGTGCCTCACCACTCCCTGGCGGCCATGGCTCGTACCTATGGCCCGCTCATGCACCTCCGGCTCGGCTTCGTTGACGTCGTGGTGGCGGCTTCGGCGTCCGTGGCGGCCCAGTTCTTGAAGCACCATGACTCCAATTTCTCCAGCCGGCCACCCAATTCCGGTGCCAAGTATATAGCGTACAACTATCAGGACCTCGTGTTTGCGCCGTACGGCGATCGGTGGCGCATGCTTCGGAAGATCAGCTCCGTTCATCTCTTCTCCGGCAAGGCCTTGGATGAGTTCAGACATGTGCGCCAGGTTAGACTTGTTCCGATATTTTTCTGCCAAACGCTTTGTCCTGAGTGACGTCTATGGTTGATTACTTTAATGCTACGCCATCCATTATCCTTAGAAAATATTTGAATCCAACGGTCAGCAGATATGTTTTTTTTTTTTTTTTTTTTAACATGATAAGTTGAAAACCCCCTTACTCTCACCTCCCCTTAGTTTTTTTTTTTTTTTTTTTTTTTTTTTTTTATATATGATTGAAAATTAAAATTGAAGTGATATAAAGTTGAAATAATTTATATTGAAAAATGAAAAAAATTTGTATTGTAGTGAGTTTTTTATTTAAAAAATAATAAAAAAGTGTTGATATGATATAAAAAGTAAAAAAAGTTAAGAATATTTTGAAGTCGATGTTTTTTTTGGACGAAGTGAAAGGAAGGGGAGGGGAGGGGGAATTGGTTTTCAAACGGGCCCGTCTTCTTTCTTTTCTATTAAATAATAGTTTTTTTTTTTTTATCGTATAATTTAGTTAGAGATGTGTTATTTTTACGCACACATTTAGTGTGAAATTTATGTACAGGATCTCGTCCCACACCAAATCTAAATATGTGGATAAAATATATAAAAAAATGTATACAAATATTATTTACCGTCAAATTATTGCAAGGAGGCAAACAGTTTTAACGACTTTTGGTTGATGTCGTGGGTGCCAACAAAAAGTTACCTAGTTTAACTTAATTAGTTCTTGTCAAAGCTTCTAAAAGAAAGCTGAGGAGACTTCCTTAATTCTAGGGCCGTGTAATAGATAAACATAAGGATAATTATTTTTAGGCCCAGATCTGAATATAGAATTTCTTGTGTACTAAAAAAACCTCTACGAAAGAGAGGCAGAGGAGCTGTATTAACTATTAAGGAGATCTGCTAAAATTAAGAACCAAAAGGAGCGGACCGGTAGATGGTGAAGCAGAGGTTGGCGAGAGAGGAGGGCCGTGTGGGCGGTAGAGCTCGAGGAATTGCGGTAGATCTAACCTCTAATAATCCAAACAAAAATAATAATAATAATGGGAAACTGCTTGATGGGGGACACTCATCTGTCCCCATCACCCATTTATAATAAAATTTTTTTTTTTATTAAAAAGTTGGTTTTGATGTGACATCAAAGCCAACTTTTTAATAAAAAATTATTTTTATTAAAAAAAGCTCACATGAACGGATGAGTGTCCCTATATAACAAGCCTCATAATAATGAAATATGAGAGAGAAGATGGGGGAGGGGGTTGTTGGAAAGAGGAGTACATTGAGGTAGGGGGTAGCTAGGGGATGGAGAGGAGCCCTAACTGAGATACGGGGGATGGGAAAAGCTGAGAGCTTGTTTGTTAAGTAATTGCATGTGTTATGAAATATTTGTGTGTTGTACAATAAGAAGTGATTGATGTGATATAAAATTTGAGAATGTTTTATAGAAAAGTAAAAATGTTTTGTTTTGTAGTGGGTTTTTTTATTTGAATAATAATAAAATATAATTGATGTGATATAAAAAATGTAAAAAAGTTAGAATGTTTTGATTTGATATTTTTGAAAGAAGTGAAAAGAAATAGAGGGAGAATGATAATGGGTTGCCAAAGGGTAAGAGGTCCATGGAAAAGAGAATCCTACTAGTCTAGGCTTGTAAAATTAAGGAAAATTAAATTATTAGTCCATGATAATCAAATTTAAAAATTAGTATAAATTCATTATTGTAATTAGTAGCATAACAATTTAAAATACAACTAATTATGAATTATGAGAATATTTTAGTTGCACGAGGAGTTGGATCTTAAATTATTACAAATTAGGAAAAATTATTAAACAATATAATATTAACTATAAGAGAGTCAACTTTGTTAGTAATGTTAATGGTAAAAAGTTCCTCCGTTTCATTTTCAATAAACCGTTTTCATCGTTTATGAACTAGATTTAAAAAAAAAAAAAAATTATTATTTAATTAGTACTTTAACTCTTTCTTTAATAAATAAGACTTAACATATAAAAATATTTAATTGAAATAAAAATAAATTGTGAAGTCAAAATTCAAACTTTAATCTCACAGTTTATCGATCATATTTCAATTAAATTAAATATTTAACATATTGTCTAGTCTACTTATGAGAATTATTAGTCGGCTTATTTTTTATTTTTATTTTTACTTTTTTAAATTTTCTGATGAGAGATTAGAGGTTCCAGTACTTAATGAATACAATCTACACGATTCTGTGCAGGAAGAGGTGGCAGTGCTAAATCGTGCCCTAGCAAATGCAGGTCAGAAGCCAGTCAACTTGGGACAGTTGCTCAATGTGTGTACAGTGAACGCCCTAGGGCGGGTGATGCTAGGGCGAAGGGTGTTCGGTGACGGAAGTGGTGGCGGCGATGCAAAGGCGGATGAGTTCAAATCAATGGTGGTAGAGGTGATGGTGCTGGCTGGAGTGTTCAACATAGGTGACTTTATCCCCGCCTTGGAGTGGCTGGACTTGCAGGGGGTAGCAGCTAAGATGAAGAAGCTCCACAATAGGTTCGACGCGTTTTTGACTGGAATTGTTGAGGAGCACAAAAAGAACGGTGGTGGGAAGCACATGGACTTGCTGAGTACGTTGATTTCGTTGAAGGAGAATGCTGACGGTGAGGGAGGGAAGCTCACAGACACAGAGATCAAAGCTTTGCTTTTGGTACCCCCTCTCTCTCTCTCTCTCTCTCTTTAATCAAACAGTTTTATTCGTTTGTCGCATTTACCAACTGTGAACCATCAATTGCTGTCGGCCTCACGTATTAATTCATGTCTGCAGAATATGTTCACTGCAGGTACGGACACAACATCTAGCACAGTAGAATGGGCGATAGCTGAGCTAATTCGGCATCCCAAGATCCTGGCCCAAGTCCGACAAGAGCTTGACTCAGTTGTGGGCCAAGAGCGGCTCGTAAGCGAATTGGACGTTGCCCAACTGACCTACCTCCAAGCCGTGGTCAAGGAAACCTTCCGGCTCCACCCATCAACCCCGCTCTCTCTGCCACGAATGGCAGACGATGACTGCGAAATCGCTGGCTACCACATTCCAAAGGGCTCCACACTTCTGGTCAATGTATGGGCCATTGCACGCGATCCAGACCAATGGTCCAACCCACTGGAATTTAGGCCGGAACGGTTCCTGCCGGGCAGCGAAAAGGCCGGCGTTGATGTTAAGGGAAATGATTTTGAAGTGATACCGTTCGGTGCCGGGCGTAGAATATGTGCCGGGATGAGCTTAGGGTTGCGCATGGTTCATCTCCTAACTGCATCCTTAGTCCATGCATTTGACTGGGACCTGGCTAACGGATTGATGCCTGAGAAGCTGAACATGGATGAAGCATATGGGCTCACCTTACAGCGAGCCGAGCCCTTAATGGTGCACCCTCGGCCGAGGCTATCACCACATGTTTATCGAGCATCGTCTTGAAAGGATCAACACCAAAACTCGTTTGTATGGTTTGAATGATACACTATTTGGGTAACTCATATTGGGTGTTTATTTCGCCATGAGTAGTGCCACCAAGATATATTTATCTTAGTTTTCGTTTTTCAATAATAATCTAAGCAAAAAAAATACGTATAAGAGCACTAGCATTAGTTTTATTAGAATTCATTCATTTTTTGTTCATAAGGGGTAGCTCAATCGGTTAGGGACCACACCTCATGAAGCGGAAGTCACTAGTTCGAATCCTTCCTCCCCCTCTTGTGTGGACATGTCAAAAAAAGAAAAGAATTTGTTCATTTTCTTAGATGTAGGAAAAACTCTTAAAATAACATTTTTAATAAATCCCGTTGTTCCATAAAGTAAGGGAGGACAAGGGTTATGGAACAACAAAAGAACTAAAATGTGTATCGGAAATCTATGGATGCAAAAGTGGTTCTCTTAATATTATTTTAATAGAAAAACGTTTTCTCCTTCCTCTCTCTTTTCTTTAACATTTATTTGAAATAATATTTAAATATTTATATACCTTTTTTCTTTTCTTTAATATTTAATTTAAAGAATATTTAAATAATATATAAAAATAATAAGGGAAGCTATTTGAATAGGTAAGAAAAAAAGTAGTTTGATTTTTTAAAGGAATTTAAGGGAGTTACTTTTTATCTCTCTCTATCTCTCTTCTCATTTTGTTTTCAAAAAGCAATAAAAAATTATTAAAAAAAATAATATTTAAAGAAAGAGAAGTGTGTTGCATTATGGAAGAGAAATGAAAGATGTGGACTTTGGAAGATGGAAGGGTAGATCCTCGTTTGAAATTCCCTTTCCTTTGAAATTTTTTTTAATGATTGAAAAATATGATTGATGGGATATAAAGTTGAAATAATTTATATGAAAAAGTAAGAAAAATTTGTATTGTAGTGAGTTTTTTATTTAAAAAGTAATAAAAAAAGTGTTGATGTGATATAAAAAATAAAAAAAGTAAGAATGTTTTGAAATTGATATTTTTTGGGAGAAGAGAAGGGGAGGGGAGGGGAGGGGAAGGGGGATTTCAAACGGAGCCCACGGTGTCTGGTGAAGAGTGGTGGTCAGAACAGGGAGATGTGAAGTCAGCATAGGGAAAAGGAATTAGAGAAAAAAAAGTTACAATCATAAGTAAGGAGGTGACGTGTTGACTATTCAAATGGGGAAGAGTGTTGAATGTTAACTAAGAGTTCAAATTCAACCAAACAACTTTTAATTTTATTATGAAAAAGAAAGGCGAAAGAAAATTTTAGAGCATCTGTATTAACATCTCTAAATTTTCTTTAAATTTTAATTCAAAAATCTATTTTTTTTATTTATCTATCACTTTTAAAAAGCTTTTTACGTCAAACACTCTAAATATTCCTCTATTTTAAACAAATATTATTTTTTATTAGTTTTGACACCAACCACTTTAACACTCACTCCTCTTTATCTCATTTCCAATGAAAGAAAATGATAAAAAAATAAATGGCTCAAGGATTTGGGGGGTTAAATTTGGAGAGGGTTTTTGACTTAACCCATTTTGAAGAAATTTTGAAGAGTTTGATGAATGAAGAATTTATGGGTTTTTCTCTCAAATTTGTTTAAACTTTTGAATTGAAGAGTTTAATACTAATGTTCTTAGTACAATTGATCAACCGGAATATATATATATATAGAGAGAGAGAGAGAGAGAGAGAGAGAGAGAGAATTAGATTGTTACTACTTTTCAATGTTTGGTACATATCTAAAATAAGTTTGATTAAACTCATCATACCTTTCTAAATTAAAGAGGCTATTACTACTTTTTAGAGAAGTACAAACAACTCAATACAACTTATTAAAAAACGTACTATTATTACTTTTTACATATTGTTACAATAATATTACGTGTGGTCACATCTATCATTCAATTGAATTTATTTAGTTATACAACTTAGGGCTATCTCTTACTTAAAGAGTTCATATGGATTTGTTAACCTAATTTTAAAACTTTCTTAAGGAAACTTTCTGATTAAATTTAGTCTGGAAGTTTTTTTTTTTATGTGATTTTAATTCAAAAAGTTTATATCTTCAATTTTGATAATTAGGACTTTAGATTTTTCATTTGTTTTAAATAGGAAACACACACACATCATAATTATTTAACTAAACAAATAATTATAAATGATATACTTACACAAATTTACATATATAATATATTATACTTGATTATTCATATAATTATATTAATATTAATACATTTATAACATCCTTTGCATTAGAAGAAACAAGTAGCTATTTTTATTCCCTTAAAAACTCGATCTACGGAAATCTCCAACCCAAATTTGATACTCTAACCTGTGACTCAACTCTCAAGACAGTGGCTGACTCCGGTGCCATAGAAAAGTACTAACTGTACGTCCATCATTATAATTTTCTATCATTAATTACGACCATTCTAGAACCTCAAGACAAAAGGACAGGGGAAAAGAAAATAGGGATAATAGAACAGGCCAGGATTGATACGAGTATATCAAAGAGGAAGATCGGCACCAAGATTCCACCCTCTTCTTCCTCAACCCCTCGTTTAATCAGCACTAAACTTTTCTTCAGAAGCAAATTATGTTTACACCCAAATTTAATATTTTGAATTTTGGATCATTTCACAAATAAGCACTTGTATGGTTCTCACGAGGAATGTTTACTTGGACTAATAGGAAAATGCTAGACTTACTACCAAATCCTTACAAACAAGTTTTTACAACTTGATGTGGAATTTTCATATTAGATATATGTTTCTTTTTTTTTTTTCGTTTTCAACCAACGCTCTCTCTCTCTCTCTCTCTCTCTCTCTCTCTCTCTCTCTCTCTCTCTCTCTCTCTCTCTCTCTCTCTCTCTCTCTCTCTCTCTTTGGTTCTTCTTCTCTCTCATTCTTCTTCTTCTCTCTTTCCGGCTGCGAATGAAGCTCCGGACGACGTGATCTGAACGGCCAGCGACTGCATCTCGAGATTTGGAGAGCCGGCCGTCCAACGCTCTCTCTCTGGTTCTTCTTCTTCTTCTCTCTTTTCGGCTGGCGGGCGAATGAAGCCGGACGACGGGATCGAACTGCCGGCGACTGCATCTCGGGATTTGGAGAGCCGGCTGTCCTTTCCTCGGCCAGAACTGCCGGATCCTGGCCGGCTAGCCGGGATCTGGCACTTTCCCGGCCGGATTCCGGCCTCGGGGTGGGCAGTTCGAGGGTGGAAAACGGGGAAAAAAAAAAATCTAACGTGGCATGCCACGTCAGGTTGTGAGAAGTTGGGTGTGGAAAGTTGGTTGTAAGTGTAGCAGCCCTCGGATTAATAATTGAGTAATGATTGAATACCACCCAAATATACAACTTTTCACCACCTTGCCTATGTGGCAAGGTGGTCCCCCACTACTTTTTGAATATTTTTATTTTTTAAAAATAAATTAAGGTAGGGGACCACCTTGCCATATAGGCAAGGTGATGAAAAGTTGTATCTTTGGGTGGTATTCAATCATTACTCTTAATAATTAGTCATCAAACGACCCTGTCTCCCTTCTCTCTCGTTTTGGATAGTGGACACCATAGCCTTAGCCATCTTTCGATCCAGGCCCAAAACGATGGCCCATAATAGAAAACTTGCGCCACATGGGAGCTTGGCCTCACCACTCCCTGGTGGCCATGGCTCGTACCTATGGGCTAGTCATGCACCTTCGGCTGGGCCTTGTCAACATGGTTTTGGCGGCCTCAGCTTCCGTGGCAACCCAAGTCTTGAAGACCCATGACCTGATTTTCTTGAGCCGGCCACCCAATGCCAATGCCAAGTATATAGCATACAATTATCAAGACCTCGTATTCCCACCTTAATTATGGCCTGCACGGTGGCGCATGCTTAGGAAGATCAGCTCCATTCATCTCTTTTCTCTGGCAAGGCCTTGGATGAGTTCAGACAAGTGCGCCAGGTTAGACTTGTCTTGTTCAGAATTTGAGCAATGATATTTCTACACCTCCATTACATCTTCAATATATCTCAATTTTAAATTTACCATTAAATTTAGGGTTAAATACCCTATTGGTACCTGAGTTTTACGTGATTTTAAATTTAGTACCTCAATTTTGTTTTGTATCATAGGTGGTACCTGAATTAAGGGTAAAAACTCATTTGGTACCTCTGTTAGATTTTCCGTCCGAATTTTAACGTCTCGCCACGTGTCAACTGCTGAGGTTGACACGTGGCACTACATAAAAAAAATTAAAAATTAAAAATTGAAATCTTTAAAAAATGATAAAAATTAATAAAATTTTAAAAAATAAAATTAAAAAAAGGAAAAAGAAGAGGGGTGGCTGAGCCACCCCCCATGGCCACCATGGGGGTGGCCGGCCACCCCCATTTTGGGCAAGGCGGTGGCCCAGCCACCCCCCATGGCCACCATGGGGTGGCCGGCCACCCCCATTTTGGGCAAGGCGGTGGCCCAGCCACCCCCTTGGCTGGTCTGGCCAGTCTGGGGTGGCCGAACCACCCCCGTGGCCCATGGGGGTGGTTCGGCCACCCCAAAGGGCAAACCCTCAATTTCTTTTTGGATGGGTTTTGGCCCTTGGGGGTGGCCGAACCACCCCCGTGGCCCTAGAGGGTGGTTCGGCCACCCCCAAGGGCAAACCCTCAATTTTTTTTTGATGGGTTTTGGCCCTTGGGGGTGGCCGAACCACCCCTAGGGCTATGGGGGTGGTTCGGCCACCCCCATACCGGCCGGACTGGGGGTGGCCGATCCACCCCTATGGCCCTAGGGGTGGTTCGGCCACCCCCAAGGGCCAAAACCATAATTTTTTTTTCTTTTTTTCTACCATGGGGTGGCTCGCCACCCCAGACCGGCCAAGGGGGTGGCTGGGCCACCTCCTTGGCCAAAATGGGGGTGGCCAGCCACCCCCATGGTGGCCAAGGGGGGTGGCTCAGCCACCCCTCTTTTTTTTTTTTTTTTTTTTTTTTTTAATTTTCTTTTTTAAAATTTTATTATTTTTAATCATTTTTTAAAGATTTCAATTTTTTATTTTTAATTTTTTTTGATGTAGTGCCACGTGTCAACCTCAGCGGTTGACACGTGGCGAGACGTTAAAATTCAGACGGAAAATCTAACAGAGGTACCAAATGGGTTTTTACCCTTAATTCAGGTACCACCTATGATACAAAACAAAACTGAGGTACTAAATTTAAAATCACGTAAAACTCAGATACCAATAAGGTATTTAACCCTTAAATTTATGGGACTCACATTGAGTCCTGTAAATTTAATGGTGAACTTGAAACTTTTTGTTTTTTGAATTCAAAGATCCCTGCCTGTAAAAAAAGAAAGAAAAAGCTCTGCAGCAGTTATTTCCAAGAGAGAGCAATGCGATTAGTTTTGTTTGAGGAGGGAAGCTTTCTCATGGTGATTTGTGTTTGTATTTTTAGTTTTTTTTATCTCTTTTTTTTTTTGGGATGGAGTTGTAGTTTTTTTTTTTTTTTTTTTTGTGGCTCTTCTCCGGGGTTGGTAACCATGTCTGGGATGAAGGTGTTCACTGTGGTCCTGTGTGAAATTAGTTTTCTGTTCTAGGGTGGTTTTTGCAGCCATGTTCCCTTAGTGGAGAAGGTTGTTGTTTTGTCTTGTCCTTTTTGGGATTGAGAAGTATTTTTATGTTTTATTGTGGTTTTTCTCACGGGGTGGCGAATTGTTCTTTGGGAATGAGTGTGTAGGAGCTTTATGGTCCAGACGTGTCAGTCGCTCCAACGCTCGGGCGTTCAGACAATCCGGCTCTGGTCAAGGCTAGACAGGAAGTGTTACTGTAGATGGTGGTCTCTGGTGGTTGTGCGGGGAGCAATTCCAGCCGAATGAGGGGTTCCAGGCCGACAATTTCGAAAGATGATGTGGGGGCGATTTTGAAGGAAACGGTTATGCTAAGTTAGGAAGTTGGTTAATGCCTAGCTAGAGGCATGCCTTGTCGGTCCGTGTTGTTCGCATTAAGAGCAGACCGCTGAGTTTGGGAGTTGGTTACATGCTTCCACGTCTTTTTGTTTGCATCAAGAGCAGCATGCTTCCACGTCTTCCGTCAACTTCACATTAGCAGACCCTTGTGGCTAGTTCGGGACTCTGTAGCATTCGATGCATGCTTTCTTGTGGCAGTTTGTTGAAGGGGCCAATGGACGAGAAAAAAGGGGACGTAGGGAAATTGTTTCTGGTCCCTTCCATGTGATTCGGCTCGTGATGTTATAGTATAGAGAAATGCTTAGTTGTACACTCTCATCCCACTCCTATCCCACCCTTGTGTACTTGAACCAATAATGTGAGAGATAGTAGAGAGAGTATAGTGGGTTATTATTTTTTTAACAACATTATTGGTCCACGTAGATAAGGGTGAGATAAGAGTAGGATAAGAGTGTACAACCAAACATTTCTCGATAGTATGCATTTCTCGATAGTATATATATAGAAAGTGTAATATATATCACAATTGAGTGGAAAACAGTTGTAGATGCTATATTTTTGTTCTGAATTATTAGAGGGTCTACTAATTAATTAATACAATTAATTCACATCATCCTGTACGTGCAGGAAGAGGTGGCAGTGCTAGCTTGTGCCCTAGCAAATGCAGGCCAGAAGCCAGTCAACTTGGGACAGTTGCTCAAGTGGCTAGACTAATTACAGGGGGTATAGTAGCAGCTAAGATGCAGAAGCTCCACAAGAGCTAGGTTTGACGCGTTTTTTTACCGGAGTTCTTGATCAGGAGCATAAAAAGATCAACGGTGGTGGGAATTAAGCACATGTTGAGTACGTACGTTGTTATCGTTGAAGGAGAATGCTGAAGGTGAGGGAGGGAAGCTCACAGACACAGATCGAGATCAAGTGGGAAGGATAAAAGGGCTTAAAACTTAATTTAGGATGTAATAGGAAGTAATTAAGCAAAGGGATCCGGCTACTGTGCGGTACTTAAAAGTACCGCACAATCTGCTGTAATTTTGGGAACGACTGGGATACAGCCGTTCCAAAGAGCCAACCGTATTTGTTTTTTTTTTTTATTTGTTTTTAACACCGTGACGTCCGTTAAATTCTCTCTTTCATTCACAGATCCTTTCTGATTATGGAGACATTAGTGGCCTCCAAAACAGTACTGGAAGCCATGGATCTCTCAATAAAAACATAAACTACACAGCAATGTCCAAACTAGTAGAACCCTCTTCAGTCCTCCTCATAGGATCATTTCCAAATCCTGACACGATGATCAGAAGGCCTATGGCAGAGCAAGTTTATGATAGCATCTCGAATGAAAACATTGCCTCATAGGACTACTTCCCGTCTCAGTTTCATGTCATTAACCAATTTGAGACCATCCAGCCACAGTTCTTTAGTGAAGCTACCTCTTCATCCTGTTCATCATCTTCTTCTAACGTTACAAAATCATCTCAAGCGTAAATTCTGCCATCTTCTTCCTTCAATTGGAATGAGTTTCTCCTCCGAGACCCTCTCCCGTTTCCGGGCTTTTTTAGTGTTAACCCAGACTGGTATGTTAGTTAAATACCAGTTGGCAAGTTAGTTAAGATAGTTGGTTAATTGTTAGTTGATTTAGTTGATAATGTTAACAGATTACAGTTTAGTAGTTCATTCTTTTTGTATAAAGATAGAGTCTTGTACAGATTGTTATTCATTCAATACAAGAGAAAAACTTTCTCCTCTGTTTTCTTCTCTGTTTTCTCTGTTCTTCTTCCATATTTGATATGGTATCAGAGCACAATCAACTTCCAGACATGGAAATCCCTAGTTCATCTCTCAATTCCGCTGAATTCTCTGATTCTTTATTTCTACATCATGGAGATAGTCCGAATTCCATCCTTGTTTCTCAACCTCTAACGGGTGAGAATTTCAATTCTTGGAGTCGATCGATGTTGATGGCTCTAAGTGCCAAGAATAAACTTTGTTTGATCGATGGTTCACTACCGAAACCTTCGGATTCTTCAACAATTTTCAAGGCTTGGACAAGATGCAACGATATGGTCTTGAGTTGGATCATCAACTCGGTCTCTAAGGAGATTGCAGCAAGTATAATCTACATTGATAACGCTGAAGCTATGTGGAAAGACCTAAAGGAGCGATTTTCTCAAGGCAATGGTCCTCGAATTTTTCAGCTTCAGAAGTCAATCGCTGCTATTACTCAAGGATCCAACTCGGTAAGCTCCTACTATACCCAGCTTAAAAGTGTTTGGGATGAGCTTTCAAATTACCGTCCAATTCCTCAGTGTTCTTGCGGACGCTGTATTTGTGGTTGTACCAAAACAATCATGAATTTTCATCATCAAGAATACATTTACCATTTTCTTATGGGTTTAAATGATTCTTTTTCAAATATTCGTGGCCAAATTCTGCTGCTTGAGCCACTTCCCCCAATCAATAAGGTCTTCTCTTTGGTCTTGCAAGAAGAGAGACAAAAGGAGTTATCTGCAGGGTTTTTCAATCATCTCAGTTTGGAGAGAGTTCTGCTTTGATGACAAGCAAGGCTCCTTCTCCTTCTCCTTCTGCCAATATTAAGAATGCTAAACAGGCTTTCCGCAAGTCAAAACCAGTTTGTAGTCACTGTGGTGTGACCGGGCATACCATTGAGAAATGCTATCGGATTCATGGTTTTCCTCCCGGGTTCAAATTCACTAAAGACAAGTCTGTTGGGACTTCATTTGCAAATCAAGTTCAGAATGTAGATACTTCAAGTTCACCAATGCCATTTTCTCAAGCTCAAGTTCAGCAAATGATGGCATTCATGCATAATATGCAAGCTTCTTCTTCCTCATCTGCCCTTCAAGCAGGTAGTATTTCAAATACTACCTCTGATCGTTTGATCCCTTCACCTGAAGGTAATTCTTTTTCTTTTGTTCACTGTACCTCATTATACTTAGATCCTAAGCATTCAGTTTTTTCTTCATGCCATACTTCTATTGCTTCTACACCTCATACCTGGATAATCGACACTGGAGCCACTGATCATATGATCAATTCCATTTCTTTATTCACTTCCATCACAGCTAATATTTCCACCAAAGTTAAATTGCCCAACGGCCAATTTGCTCTTGTTACTCATATTGGTACTGTCAAAATCTCAGCACATTTAACACTCACTAATGTTTTGTGTGTTCCTTCTTTTTCATTCAATCTTCTCTCAGTTAGCAAGTTAGTCCGTTCCTTTAACTGTTGTTTTCTTTTCTATGCTAACTACTGCTTCATACAGAATCTAACAACATGGATGACGATTGGAGTGGGTAGAGAAGCAAATGGACTGTTCTACTTGCTGGACAACCCTGATATGCTTTCAAAAGCTGATTCTTCTTGTAAATTTCCTGTTCCTTTTCAATTTTCTGCTACTGTTAAATCTGTATCCACAGACATTTGGCACTATAGGTTGGGACATTTGTCTCCTTCTAGACTTCAATTTTTACATTCTAATAATCAACACATTTCGTGTGATTTGATATCAACTCCTTGTACTATTTGTCCTTTGGCTAAACAGAAACGTTTACCTTTTCCTCATAGTGTTACTGTTTCTACTTCTATTTTTGATCTTATACATTGTGATATATGGGGTCCTTTCTCGGTTGGTTCAAGGAATGGTCATCATTATTTTTTAACTATAGTTGATGACTATAGTTGAAAATCAGCAACACCAAGATCACCATTTCCAGGGAGTAATCATGTCATCAACCAAATCTTCAACTTTAGCCCAAACAATACCCCAGCTAGACTTTGCCAGTGAAAATGACTGTGCCTTCAATCAAATTAAACAAGAGGGTGGTCGATCTTGGTCTTGAGAGTGCATTTGATTTTGGAGGTCAAACAAACCAGAGGTCAGAAGCTTAATTCATCTTCCATGACCAGAATTGCGGTGTAAAATGAGACGTTTCACTGTTTCAGTACTTTTGGTTTCCCGCGTAGCATAAGCAAAGAGACGTTTGTTTGGCAATTTTTGTTTGGTTTATGTGGGGTAACACTTAGCAAACTCCTGAGAATAAGTGGAAGTATAAATTCACTTATTATTATGATGAGAGGATATGTTATGTTCTACAATGTTATAACCCCGACCCCCTTTCGAGGGTAGAATAGTCTTTACGACCTATGAGAATGGATAACTAGACGGTAATAATAAACACTTGATTTTTTTTTTTACATATGAAAATTTTATTTCTTATTATTAAATAACTGCTTCTATGTTTTATTAAAACACCTGCTTTTAAATTTAATAAATTTATATCAATTTAAGTTTCATTTTTAAATTTTATATTTTAAAAAAAAAATATGAGGACCAGATTTTATATTTTCATGCAGTTTTATTCCTATTGAAATACCTGTTTTATTATATAAAACCCTAGTAGCCAAAGAATAAAACTCTACTCCTATAAATAAATCTCTTAGCCGTCACTCTCACCTTTCATCACCAAAAAGTTTCTAGCCCTCTCTTTTCCCCCGCACTGCGCATAAGGATTTTCAGCTTCTTCTACCTGCAGGTATATTTTTCATGTTTATGCTCTTTTCTTCTTCTTTTTTTTTGTTGTACCGACGTCACAAACATGCCCTGCTTATTGTGTTTTCTTTTCTTTTTCTTTCACTGCTGAATTTCTGTGGCACACGTGACTGATCCGCACTGTTTCTTTTCTTTCCACAATACTTCTTTTCTTGTCCTTGACCCATTCTTTACAGCAAGTTTGGCTGATTATATATATATATATATATTTTTCTTCTTTTCTCTCTTATAGCCGTAAAGATAGGAGGAATAGTCTTCATTGATTTTTTTTTCTCTCCTTGGTTCTATTGGACAGCATGGTCTTCCCATTCTTCACTATTATTATTATTATTATTTTTTTTTGAAACAACATACAAGTCTCCTATTTGTTTAATTTTCTTTCCTTGTCCAAGATTTTATGCTCCTTTCCTGTTCTTCTCTTTTGGACATATATAATTGATAATTTTCTATTAATTATAACTTTATGGAGCTACTTTGTCAAACAATAGTATTTTAGTATCTCAACTATAATAACTTTTCTTGATTTTTTTGACTTGAACAAATAATAATAATTCTTATGATAATTGTCCTTATTAAATCCTTTTTCTAATAATAAAAATATGCTACTTCCTATTTAATGGTTTTATTATTATTCAGTTAATGTCGTTAAACATACCTCGGAAATCCATTCTCAATAGTCTAGCAAGACGAACCGTAGTAGTGTCTGGATATTTTCTAGCGACGAGTATGTAGTATTAATTTATTGGAACCTGTATTCAGGTGATTAGCTAGCTGCCAAGGAATTTGCTTTAGTTGCACCCGGAGAGGTAAGGGATCCTCTAACCCCTTCTCAAATTGTTTTATGTCATATTACTTTATCCTTTTATTAGCATATTTGAAATTAATTGTTCTTGTTCCGTATTTCAAATTATATTGATGCATGAAGAACTGTTTTAAAAATAGTTTTGAGATGAAAATTGTTGGTATAAATGTTAATCTTGAAATCATTGTTTTAAAAGAAGCTTTGGTTATAAAAGGATTTTCTAATTATTCGTAAATTGTGTATTTGGTTTCCGAGACGGGAAGTTACAGTTTTTTGAAATTAATGAGAAAGGAGATTAAAAACCCTTCCCCACGTTGCCTCAAGAGTTATCAAAAGAATAAGAATAATTGGTGAGAATGAGATTTTTATAAATGAGGCACGTGTGTGGAGGAGACTATTATTTTGGCCCCAGATATTCACAGAGATTTGCAGAGATTAAGCTCGGTACCGTTGCTTGGATGGAAGCGCAACCGCTCAAGGACTTAGAGAAAACGGATCCATCCCTATGTCATGCTAAGTGCACTTCAATTAATTAGCTGACGGGGCAGGGCCTGTGGCCACAGTTTACCTGCCTGAGGTCGCAGTAGACCGCGCAACCCTAGTACACAGGGCGTAATAGTGTACATGGGCCCTACATATGAGAAGTTTATTTATTAACCAGTAATTTTATGTGTTAAGTAAAATGCCGAATTTTTTATTATTTGTATTCTAGAAATTTAGATTTCAAGTGTATTTTAATAATTGTTTTAAAGAAAATGAAGTTAACTCAACCGTTTTATGGTTGAGGGTTACCTTACTGAGCATTTTTCGCTCACCCCTTATTTTGTTTTGTTTTCAGGTTATGAGCAGAGAGACCTAGGCGGCCGGGATGGGATCTAGGCTAGCATTAGGACATTGCATCTCAGTTACCTTAATAAGTGCACTTGCACAATAAATTTAGTTTTCTTTAGATTTTCAATTATTAAATCAAACATTAATTGTTCATTTCGAAATAACTGTTTCCGCATTTATTAAAGCTCTGAGTTTTAAAATCTTTATTATTTTTGTTATTGAATTCAGCATATTAGCTAGGTTGTTGCAGACCTTACGAATCTTTGCAGTTTGGTGTATGAAAATGGACGAACCTAACCCTTAGCGGTTTGGGGGCGTTACAATAAGTCCTATCCCAATTCTACCAGGGATAACTGATACCTGATTTCCCTGAAGTAGTTGCTAAATGTTTATCTCCTCCTTGGATCGGGTTGAGTGGATCCAACTTGTGATCTGCCATAGTACTAATAGCAACTTCTCATAGATATCTTCTTCATAAATGCCTCCACATAATATTGTCGGTCGGGCCAAAGTTGTAAAAATGATCTCCTACTCTCAGTAGGAGATGGATCAGACTGATGTAGTTGATTTCACCAAGATTATGGTGAAATGCCACTCTGAGAGAACACTTTGCGTACAACTTTCCTGAGATCAAGGTTCTGTCTGACAAAAATTTGTAAACCGTTGAAGAAAAGGCTTAACATACCCGAAGCTTCTTCATCGGTAGTGCTTCGTAGACCGCTTCCACAAAATCTCTCTTGGGGGCTTCGGAGGCCCAGACTAGCGCTGAGGCTTTGGTTGTTCGAGACTTATAACGACTAGGGGCTTCTGCTGGCCCGAGGTTTTGTGCTTAGCGTACCGAATCTTCTAATCTGAACACCATCTAGCTTGGTCTCACCTGTGAATATCTTTATTTTCGAACTTTGTAATGTTTGAATTCTTTGTTATGGAAAAAATTTCCATAACAAATCAATTCTCACTTATCTTTTAATAACTTGAACAAACAATCGGTTTGCGTAAGTTAACTTCGAGGAGGGTAAGAAAAATATTTTGTTTCAAAAATCTTTTTGTTTCGACCTCCGGGACTAGGAGGGAAAAAATCTTTTGTTTTAACCTCCGAGACTAAAAGGGAAAAATCTTTTTGTTTCGACCTCCGGGACTAAGAGGGAAAAAATCTTTTGTTTTAACCTCCGAGCCGAGGAGGAAAAAAAATCTTTTGTTCAACCTCCGAGCCGAGGAGGGAAAAAATCTTTTAGAAGCGATGAACTTACTTGGTTATTTTTTGTAGAGGTGATATCCCCGTATGGTTTGTTATAGGGGTTGTCTCTCCGCATCTTTTTTCGAGTTGCTCCTGAGAGATCTTAATTTGAGAGTTTGGTGTGGCTTCGGTGATTTTCCCTTTGTAGAAGCTTTAACTTTGTTGAGCTACCCCCCATAGCTTTAGTCCGCGACCGCGGGCTAAGTCGTTCGAGGCAGATAGTCAAGTCCTCTTGGTATCCTGGACGATGGTGTAAAAGAGATCTCGGAGTTCGGAGTGAGTCTCAGGGCTTCAACCTGTAAATACTTGAACTTTCCTTTTCAAATGTATCTTTTCTTTTCATGTAAAAATTTTTTTGTAATGAACAAAATTTCAATGTTAATGAATGGAAGTCTTGGACATTTTGACTTTCACTTTCCTTATCTTATTAGCCGTAGAATATCATAATTTTTCAAACTGAATTGAACATCTTTACCTGGAAAAAGTTTAAAGTATCTCACTCAAAAACTTCTTCCGAGACATATCTCGGTTTCTTATAAATCTTACTTTTTATACTAGAGTTACCCCCAAAACTTGAACAAACAATCGGTTTGTGTCAAGTTTTTTCCGAGGGAAGAACTGTTCTAATTTTTTGAAATTTAAGCTACCCCAAAAAATTTTGAACAAACAATCGGTTTGTTGAAAAATTTTACAGAGGAGAATAAAAAAACTATTTGCATCAAAGTGTTGAGTCTTACTTGATTTTTTAAAGAGGTTTTATCTTCATACCTTCCTGAAGCTTTTCCTTCTTGAAACTTTATCATTCTGAAGCTTTGTCATCCTAAAGCTTTGTCGTCCTAAAGCTTTGTCGTTCTGAAACTTTATCTCCCTGAACCTTTTCCTTCCTGAAGATCTGTCTTTCTAAACCTTTACCTTCCTGTTTGTTTTCCTGAAGCTTTATCATCCTGAAGCCTTATCTCCTTAAACCTTTACCATCCTGAACCTTTGTCATCCTGAATCTTTATCTTCTTGAAGCTTTATCTTCCTGAATCTTTCCTGAAACTCTTTCTGAATCTTTATCTTCCTGAATCTTTCCTGAAGCTCTGTCATACTGAAGCTTTTTCATCCTGTTTACCTTTCTGAAGCTTTACCTTTCTGAAATCTTTGTAACCTGTAGAAGACTTTATATATTACTGAAATGAAATTACTGAATTGAAATCTTAACCTTTCAATTTCCTCATCTCTGAATTTAGATGATCCGTATTCATAGCATCTGGAGACCTTCAACCGAGAGGTTTCTTGTCTTGGTGTCCTTTCCATAACCATTTCGGGTAGTCCGAGGAAAGGACTTGGGCCGATTCTATCTTGGATGTTCTTGTCCTTCTGAAAACCTGCAATCCCGCCGTCGTATCCTTTCCATAACCCTTTCGGGTCGTTCGAGGAAAGGATTCGGGATATCTTTAACCTTATCCTTCGGAAACCTCCAACCGGGAGGTTTCAACCCTTTGTATCCTTTCCATGACCCTTTCGGGTTGTTCGAGGAAAGGATTTGGGCGGATTCTAATCGGGATATCCATAACCTTATCCTTCGGAAACCTCCAACCGGGAGGTTTCAACCCTTTGTGCCCTTTCCATGACCCTTTCGGGTTGTCCGAGGAAAGGATCTGGGCGGATTCTTTTCTGGATATCCTTAGCCTTATCCTCCGAAAACCCCCAACCGAGGGGTTTCAACCCTTTGTATCCTTTCCATGACCCTTTTGGGTTGTTCGAGGAAAGGAATCGGGAGGATCCTAGTCCTCATCCTTCGGAAACCCCCAACCGGAGGGTTTCAACCCTTTGTATCCTTTCCATGACCCTTTCGGGTTGTTCGAGGAAAGGATTCGGGCGGATTCTTTCCTGAGCATCCCCACCATAACTCTTTCGAGTCGTTCGAGGTGAGGAGTCAGATGGACGCTGATGTAGCTTGATCATCTTTGGAGAAGTTTGATGAAGAAGTGCTTCCATTCTATCTCGGACTACGGCTTTATTCTTAGCAGAGATCAATCAATACCTGGGGACTGTCTGTTCTTCCTTGCTCTCGGTATTGGACCAACTGAGAGGCTTTCCTTGTTTTCTCTGCAGGGTTATCTCCCTGGCTCTCGGTATTGGACTAACCGAGAGACTTTCCTTGTTTTCTCTGCAAGGTTGTCTCCTTGACTCTCGGTGTTGGATCCTTGTTTTCTCTGCAAGGTTGTCTCCTTGGCTCTCGGTGTTGGACTAACCGAGAGACTTTCCTTGTTTTTTCTGCAAGGTTGTCTCCTTGGCTCTCGGTGTTGGACTAACCGAGAGACTTTCCTTTTCTGCAAAAAGGGTTGACAAAGCACTGCATATACTAAAACAAAATAGCAGAATGCACAGTAGCACTATATATCCTTTTCATCCGTCGGGATGATTTTGTGATCCTTTCACTCACAGCAGGAGTGAGGCCTCAACACATGAGTCTATTTTATCAAAATATACATATATATTTCGGCAAAGCGTACAAGTGCATGCATATATATATTTTTTCTTGGTTGATGAAAACCAACATTTATCCTTACTTTAACATGAATCATGTTTGTAAAAGAAGAGTATGAACTTATCTGATGAATTCGATGAAGATGACCTGTCTTATTTGGAATTCCTTATCTTGCACACCCCTCGATATGGGGCTATTTGGGAGAGTTCCTTAAGCTGGACCCTCGGTTCGGATTGATCCCTCGGCATGTGACTGTGCACTTCGGAGGATGGCAAATCTGGAGGGGTCTTCGGACTATGCTATATGGAACTAGAAGCTTGGGCATAGGGTCTTCGGGATAGTACCCTCGGAATAATACTCTCGGTATGTGTCGTCTCGGTACGTACTTTTCGTCTCGGTAGAACACCCTCTCGTCTAGCTTTTCTCCTTGGTAGTAGGGGTGGGTATCGGGGGAATCGGGAACGGTAGGGGGTTTTCCGCCTACCGTCCGACTTTGTCGGTGAAGTCGGTAACTTCACCGACTTTCTTCTGACGAGATTTATTTCGACCATTACGTCACCGGTTTACCGGTGACGGTAATCGGTCGGCAATCGGTTAAAGGTTTACTTTGTTGTTACTGTTAGTTTGTTTGTACAAAAAAAAATGAGAGAGACGAAAATGAGAGACTTTGCTGTTAGATGACGAGAAAAATGGCTTTACGTCGCTGGTTCGTGAGGTGGCAAGACTACGGTTATGGTGGTGGTGGCGACGGCGGCGATGGGCTTGATTTAGTAGAAATTCAACTCAACAAAAAGGAGACCAGGAAATTCCACACTTAGCTTGACATGCAACAAACTCTCCAAAACAAATACACGAAAAACACAAAACGGACAAAATCAGAACAAAAAGAACATCACAATGTGCATAAAAAAATAAAAACGAACAGATTCACAGAGAGAAAGACAAAGACAGAGACAAATTCACTCACGGAATTTGCAGTTTAAATTTTACCATAAAATATATGAGGATGAGAGAGAATTCAAAGCATTTTTAGCCAGCCAGCGAGAGAGAGAGAGAGCGTGGATTTTTAAGCAAAGAGAGAATAAAGGGCAGGAACTGAAACAATAGACGTATGTAATACACAGTGAGCAAGAGCACGTACACCTTAATCATGTTTTCCATTACGAGTCAAAGACAGGTCTCCTTGTGCATAGAACTGTGCAGCAGTGTCAGCTAGTTTTATAGGCTATCATTATTCATGTAGCAAAAGATATGGATAGAAATGAAATGAAAAGGCATAGATATCTTTCTTTAAGTATTTTTAAGATGCTGGCTGTCAACTAGTTTACAGGCTATCAATCCTTGTTTGTTAAGCAACATTACGGTACATAGTCGTGCGTCCGTTGCAGAGGAGGTTCTCAAAGGAGAGATCACGTGGCTCATCTGACTTTGATTTGGCTTGTATTAAAAAAGCTGGCCAACAACCATTAATGGTAAAACAGCAACGTAAAAAGAAAAAGAAAAAAATAATTAATCAAAATTTTTTGTTGACAATTCGTTAACAGCAACTTAAAAAACAGCAATGTAAAAAGAAAAAGAAAAAAACAGCAACGTGGCTCATGGTGCATTAGATGTGTGTTAAAAAATAAAGAGTAATTTAAAAGTAATAAATAAATAAAATACTTTAATTCTTATATAATACTTCACTAAAATAATTAAACAAAAAATAATTTAAAAGTTCACAAACCAAATTAAAATTTGCTAAATAAAACTAACATAAATTAAATATTAAATAGCATCCCTTAATTTGATCCTATCAATAATCAAATTAAACTA
Organism: Alnus rubra; assembly: GCA_028654335.1. Taxonomy (NCBI): domain Eukaryota; kingdom Viridiplantae; phylum Streptophyta; class Magnoliopsida; order Fagales; family Betulaceae; genus Alnus; species Alnus rubra. The sequence continues at coordinate 185,462 of JAJPGS010001460.1, read as the reverse complement.
AAAAACTTGATTTTATTCATTCCATGTGATACCTGCAATAATCAAATAAATCAAAATATAAGCATAGTAAATTTTACAAACTAAATTTTATGTAAAAATAATAATAATATAAATAAAAATACATCGAACTAACAAAGAGACATCTTTCAACAAAGTACATCCTTCAAGCCTTAATCCGCATCATATGTGATGGAATTGGATATTATTTCTATCACAATAAATTTTTAAAGAATTAATAAATCAATGAATAATTGAACAATTAACAAAATATGAAATTTATTTTGTTACCATTACCTGAGTCAAGCTTGTAACTCTCTTCATCTTCAACGTTAGACAAGTATGATTCATGTGCACTAATGGGAGAAGATCTCAACCAATTTTGACTACATACAAGAGCCTCAACTGTTTTTGGAGCCAAAGAACTTCGATAAGGATCTATCACACGACCACCGGTGCTAAATGCTGACTCGGAAGCAACCGTGGTAATTGGAATCGCCAATACATCTCACGCTATCTCAGCGAGGATTGGAAACTTTGTCGAATTTACCTTCACCACATTAAAATATCAAAGTTTTCACTAGGTGTCTCAACATCCTCCAAAAAATATTGTTCTATTTCTGTCTTACATTGCATCAAATTTCGAGACGCCCGAAATGAATGAAAATTCTTAAAAAAGTAGTTCTAGACCTAGAACTACCAACTAATGTTGTATCACTCCGCACTTCATCATTTGATAACATAGACCCACTTCCAATATTTTTAGAACCACTGGTGTAGTACTCATATAACCGACCCAATACCCACTTCAGTTGAGAATCAATTCTTTCCGCTTTCTCAGCCCCAAAACTAAGTCGAAACCAATATTCCAAACCAGCCATCTTGTAACGTGGATCAAGCAAACTAGCCACAAACAACAACGGGTTAATCTTCTCAACATCTCCCCAATACTTATCATATTTTACTTTCATTCTATTCGCCATGGTATTCAACAACGGATCACTACTTTCAGAATATTCTGTCAAACATGAATAAACAGAACAAAGTACATCGAAATATAAATTGGAAGTTGAGTGCAAGGAACCAGAGATTTGCATTGTGACATCATAAAACACTTGCAAGAACTTAATAAAGTGACAATATTATGCCAATCATCATCAGTCGGAGAACCCAACCCCCTTTTTCCACCACCATCCTCGTACAAATAGTTTAAAAAATGTCCATCTTCATCTATCATAAGTTCAAATGCCTTTTGGTACTTCTCTGCCACCTCCAACATGGTATAAGTAGAGTTCCATCTAGTGGGAACATCAAGTGTCAAGGAAGCATTGCACTCAACATTTTTTCTTTCTGCACAAGACTTAAAGAAGGACAATCTTTGGGGGGAGGACTTCACATACTTTACCATATTTCGGATTTTATGATTGAATCGTCAACGTTTTTCAGACCCTCATGCACAATTAGATTAAGAATATGTGCAGAACACCTCACGTGAATAAATTCATGACGACAAACAACTTCCTTATTGGTCATAGTTCTTTTTTTAAACCAATCAATTGCAGTATCATTAGCACTTGCATTGTCAACTGATATTGTCAATATCCTATGAATACCCCATTCAACCAAACACTCTTCTAATTCTCTTGCAATTGTTTGACCCTTGTGATCTGCCACTTGACGAAATGCTAATATCCTTTTGTGATATTTCCAATTAGTATCAATGAAATGTCCAGTGATACACATATAATTCATATTCTGAATTGAAGTCCATGTGTCAGTGGTCAAGCAAACCCTTTGACCAGTTGTAAAAAACGTGTTTTTCAGTATGTTTTTATCCTTCATATACAGTTTGACACAATCCTTCATCACTGTGTATCGAGAAAGAACCTTAAATCGAGGCTCAAGAACCCTGAGTAATTTCTGAAATCCCTTTCCCTCCACGGTCATGAAAGGCATTTCATCAATAATAATCATTTCACAAAGTGCCTCCCTAATAACCTTCTCAGAATACTTGGCAATCATGAGGTTGTTACCACTACCAACCTGCCCGGCCCCAAAAGTGAACTTAGATTGAGACCTATCCTGTTTAGATTTTAGGCTCTTGTACTTTTGGCATGAGTTCACATGATAAACATTGATGAGGTGCCATTGATTTTTGGATGACATTTATAGGAAGTCCCACAATAATTGCAATGTGCCACGGGATCATCATCAGAGGTACTTTTATCTCTAGTGAAATGGTCCCATGCTGCAGATTTGTTTGAAACATTTCTTTTTTTCCTAGGGAGTGGTGGTCGTTCACCACGACCATGACCACCAACTGGCATAGATTCAATAGCAGATGTTTCTACATCCCCAATCTCTATTGGAGTCATTGGAGTGTCCTCAATCTCTATAGGAGTCACTGGAGTGTTCAAAGAAGAAGATAAATGACAAGAAGCACTATCCAATGAAGGTGTGCCTAGAGGTGAATCCATCTGTAATTCATTAACAACTAAAATTAATAGTATTTTTTATTACGGTGAACAAACCTAATACATATTTTTTTTTTTGTAAGTAAGAAAAATATCATAAAAAAATGTAAAGCGCAGATAAGTACAAAAGGAAAGATGATGCACTAGAAAATCATTAAAATAAGCAATATAAAAAATAATAATAATAAAAAAGTTATATAAAATACAAGCTAAATAAAAAAAAAATCATTAGATCAATATTGATTAACAATATTTACTGTTAAAACATGTCGTACTGGTTTAACACAAAGTTATGGGTTAACAATAAATCAAAAATATTTAAGCCTTTTAATACAATATCACGAGATGTATTGCTTTAAGCTTTTTAACACAAAGCCATAGTTAGTTCATAGTTAATTCTGACAAAAAAGAAAAAAAAATTAAAATTAAAATTGATAATTTGACACTATGCATGAGGGATTGACATTGCATGAAAAGTAAAAAAATTTTGAGCCTTGCATGTGTCCAGAGTCGCCCACGTCGCACAACCCCAAAGAGGATGGCGTGGGAGTCTTGTGTATGATGATCAATGTTCATGTATTATTAAAAGAAAAGAAAAGTAAAAGACTAGAAAGTTTTTAGAGTCATGGTCTTGACGAGTCAAACATTGCTGGCAGCTTAAAAAGTGTGTATAATTTTCCTTTGTTCACCATTAATAAAGTCGCTTTGCTGCATAGTTTTTTTTTTTTTTTTTTGGTTTTTAAAGTAACATTGCTTCGTACAGTGAATGAGATAAGAACAAAGAAAAAGTTAGATTGGAAAGTTCAACTCCTATGCCTAAGGCTTGTCAGTCTTAAAAAGTGTGGCAACAGCTATGAGCCTATGAAGACGTGTGTAAGTGTGTTTTAAGTTAATAAAAAATAAGACATAAAACTTCAAAAAAACAAAAAGAAGAAGAAGAGGAAATAAAGCATGCATAAAAGAAGGCTTTTGTTACCTTCAGACTTCGTCACCGCTCGGCAAGAGATTGAGATCTGAGAGAGAATGAGTTTCAGAGTTTGGAAACCGCAGGAGAGAATGAAAGAATGAAGAAGTCGTGTTTATAAAAGTTTCAGGTTAGGTTAGGTTTTTGAGTTTTTTCTAACTTCTAAGTGTGATGAATATATTGGCCGAATACGGTGAATAAAGTTATGATTCAGTTCAATGAGAACTTCTAGTCCTCAGAAGGCGTGTGTTTTACTCTTTGTGAATGCAAAACGGTGTCGTTTTTATTATATAATATATATATTTTTTTTTCAGAAATAATATTGTCGGTTCGGTCGGTGCGAAAATCAACCTCCCGGCATCTATTTCGCCTATCGACCGAACCGACGTCGGTAGGTAAAATTAGTACCGCCTTCCGGTTGCCAGTTGTCGGTGGCGGCTCGGTGTCTGCGCGGTGACGGACGGTGGGCGGTCGGTGGGCGGCAGGCGGCCGATCTGCACAGGACTACTTGGTAGAATGCCCTCGGATCAAACTTCTCGGAATATACTTTCTTCTTGGTGTGAAACCCTCGGGTTTAACTTTCCTCCATAGTAAAACATCTCGGATATAACTTTCTTCCTTGGTAAAACACCTCGGATCTAGCTTTTGAATACCCTCGGATCTAACTTTCCTCCTTTTATCTCCAAAACATTGTGCTCTTTTTCTTTTTGGGCCTTTCTTTTCTTTTCTTTTCTTTTTTTTTTTTTTTTTTTTTTTTTTTTTTTTTTGACTCTGTGTATGTGTAGGCCTAGATAGCGAACTTCGGTCGTTGGCGTTCTTGAAACCAAGCTTGCAAGAAAACATAGCCTGCCTGACATCCCTGCGAACCTGAAACACCTGAGAGCTGAATTTCGACTCCCCACTGGAACACGAATCTTGGGTCAGGCTCGGCGCTAACACTCAAGTGCAGCTGATTCACCTCGTCTCCACCACGTGCAGATTTACCGACACTGCGACAATCTCCTACTTCCCACTGTTCATTAAATTTCCAGACGTGATCCATGCTTTAAACCCAACCCCAAGATCAACGTCTAGGAGTAATGGAGGGTTCTTCACTTCCTTTCCTACCATCCAGAAAGTCTCAACACTTTCACGTTCTTGTTCGAAGATGTGGGTGTTCCACAAGATTACAGGCACATGGGCGGCTCAGGCATCCACGCCTAGATCTTGACTTATGCCCGAAGAAGTCGGATGTCGAGAGGAACGGTGAAGCTGTTCACTGGCTTGTGCCGAGGAGTGCCTCATCAATCACCTGTTCCTGTGATCGATTGATTCAACCTCATGAGCTAAAGTGCCAATGCCTCTTTGTTCACTCGTTGTCGAGACCAGGACTGGGCTGTACAACTCGCCCGTTCTTCTATTGGGAAATTGTAGTCCTCGGTTCCGTAGAGGTGAGCTAGGTGAGAAGATGGTGGAGGTCCGGGTCTACTGGACACCGACTAGGTTTCTCACGCTCCAGCTCCGTGTTCAGTCCGACCAGTCATACATGAGGATCCGTGGTGACTTGGGTTGTTTCTTGTACACCAAATCAGGTGCACTGAAATTACCCTGATTTCTTCTAGAGCCGTAAGCCCCGAAAAATGAGGTGCTCTAATTCCCTTCCAGCGCTGGTGGTTTCCGATCTGGCTTCATATTCTGGCGGGTCACAGTCAGGGCCCGATTATCTTCATGACTCGGTGTTAACTATGAAACTTTGAGTATGGGCAGTGCGAGTGAAGTCCTCGGTCACATGGTAGAGACCCCGAGCTCTCATCACGTAGCTTGTCAAACTGGGTTGGTCCCTCCATTATAATGCTGCAACTCTTCATCCGTCCCACTGGAATTGATTAGAAGAGTTTCTAATTCATAACCCCGAGGATGGAGGATCTGAACTTGACCCGAGATGAGCCGAAGTGGATCTTCCTTTGAAGCTCGAACAACATGCTTTCAACGACCATCTGGGCGGCTGGGGAGACCGGATATCCGAGACAACGACCCAATCAGCATCCGATCCGTAAGACTGACCCGAGGTGGAGACTTTTCGGATTTTGCCAAACTCAGACCTGGGTTCCGTGCTATGTCGAAGACTTCCCATTGAATAGGACTTTGATCTTTTGCCCATTAGCTTCTTTTTTAAGGCACCATCGGGTTGGCCCATCTTTTTTTTTCTTTTTGTTGTTTTTCGACAAACAGAAAAATAAGAGCCCTGGCCTTGTCTCTTCTTCACTTTTACAAGTTTTCAATGCGTGATCCAAGTCCTTTCTTCAATCCCTTCCGCACGTCTTCATAATATCCATCTCCTTCCAGAATTCAAACCCTTCTCTTTATTTATTTTTCTCTCTTGTCTGTCTCTCCCTCTCTCAATCACGTCGCTGCCCATGTGATCAGATTGTGATTGACAACGTCATGGCCCTTTCTTTCTTGTCATCTCTGCAGAGAAGGTTAACAAACACGTTGCCGGTACTATAGACGAGCACAGATCTAGAGATATACTTTTATTGACTCAAAAATCTCTTTCTAATAAAAGGAAAGGCATGGGCTAAGAATTTTTACAATTTTACGTAAAATCAAGGCTTGAGAAGTTCAAACCATCATTCTTCATTTATAAACCCAATTATTTGTCTTGTAGTGCCAATAAAAATTATTAAAAATCAACAAGTATCAGAAGAGAAGCATCATTCCAACCAAAACTCAATAGTATAGTTGAAAGGCTTCATGTTTTTTTTTTTATGAAGCGCTTGTAAACGGACAAGGGCACAATAATTATTGATCTTTGCCTCTTGTTGAAGAGAGTTTCAGATCTGACACTCCAAAATTTTTCATCATTGGATTTCATCATAGCACATATAATTATCCACACCATGAATTTCTTTCCACAATTTAACAAATCAGAATGAAAAGAAAGGTATGGACTTATCTTGCGCATCCGCAGTGAAGAGTTTTGATTTTGTGTCGGTGGACGCAGATTGAGGGTCTTCATGAAGGAAACCATTGGCCGGTTTCAGCCATGAGTTGTCGTGAAGTCATCGTTGTGAATTTTGTACTTTTTTGTTGTTTCAAAAATAAGCTGAATCCATCATCACCGAGCAATTAGGTTCCGATTCGTGATTTCAAACTTGACTTGATCCCGCAGTCACCGTTGCGGATTTATTTTTTCGTAAGAACGATTCTTCGTTCCCACATACGGCGCCAAACTGTTGGTACAGTTTTCAGTACGGTGACATGTCGCCTTGTGATTCGTTGCCTTCCTTAATCTTCGCTCTTCTCGTAATCTGCAAAATAATAAACGGCTCGTCGGACTATGGGGGTGCCGACCGGACCCCCACTCCGATGCCTAAGTCAGTTCAAACTAATTTTCTGGAAAATATCTGTAATCTCAAAAGCTCAGAGAATGTGCTTGTTTTTTTTTAATACCTGACGCCGTAGTCTTATTTATAGACTCACAGTTCACAGTTATAAAACCGCTAGAGTGCTTGGAGCATAATCTAATTAGGAGTCTGAGTCCTAGATCACATAGTCTTGAATCTTATCTTTCTGATTAGGAGTCTGAGTCCTAGATCACATAGTCTTGAGTCTTATCTTCATAGAATTCAAATTGGGTAGTAGAGTCCAAACTGGATAGGACACTACCCCTTTAGCTAATGTCATTCTATTAGGTACCTTATCCCATATTTGATGGGATAGAAGCCTATTTTGATATATTCTGAATATCCGTCTTTTTGGAGATAACGAATGGTCTTGTACTTGGGTCTGAACTGGCCGGGCCAACCCGATGGGCTCGGCCCCCGATACTACCTTAGGCCCACATGTCTTTGGAGCTGATTATTTCTCCAACAGGGATGAAGGTATTCACTGTGGTCCTGTGTGAAATTAGTTTTCTGTTCTAGGGTGGTTTTTGCAGCCATGTTCCCTTAGTGGAGAAGGTTGTTGTTTTGTCTTGTCCTTTTTGGGATTGAGAAGTAGGTTTATGTTTTATTGTGGTTTTTCTCACGGGGTGGCGAATTGTTCTTTGGGAATGAGTGTGTAGGAGCTTTATGGTCCAGACGTGTCAGTCGCTCCGACGCTCAGGCGTTCAGACAATCCGGCTCTGGTCAAGGCTTGACAGGAAGTGTTACTGTAGATGGTGGTCTTTGGTGGTTGTGCGGGGAGCAATTCCAGCCGAATGAGGGGTTCCAGGCCGACAATTTTGAAAGATGATGTGGGGGTGATTTTGAAGGAAACAGTTATGCTAAGTTAGGAAGTTGGTTAATGCCTAGCTAGAGGCATGCCTTGTCGGTCCGTGTTGTTCGCATTAAGAGCAGACCGCTGAGTTTGGGAATTGGTTACATGCTTCCACGTCTTTTTGTTTGCATCAAGAGCAGCATGCTTCCACGTCTTCCGTCAACTTCACATTAGCAGACCCTTGTGGCATTAGTTCGGGACTCTGTAGCATTCGATGCATGCTTTCTTGTGGCAGTTTGTTGAAGGGGCCAATGGACGAGAAAAAAGGGAATGTAGGGAAATTGTTTCTGGTCCCTTCCATGTGATTCGGCTCGTGATGTTATAGTATAGAGAAATGCTTAGTTGTACACTCTCATCCCACTCCTATCCCACCCTTGTGTACTTGGACCAATAATGTGAGAGATAGTAGAGAGAGTATAGTGGGACCCTATTTTTTTAACAACATTATTGGTCCACGTAGATAAGGGTGAGATAAGAGTAGGATAAGAGTGTACAACCAAACATTTCTCGATAGTATGCATTTCTCGATAGTATATATATAGAAAGTGTAATATATATCACAATTGAGTGGAAAACAGTTGTAGATGCTATATTTTTGTTCTGAATTATTAGAGGGTCTACTAATTAATTAATACAATTAATTCACATCATCCTGTACGTGCAGGAAGAGGTGGCAGTGCTAGCTTGTGCCCTAGCAAATGCAGGCCAGAAGCCAGTCAACTTGGGACAGTTGCTCAAGTGGCTAGACTAATTACAGGGGGTATAGTAGCAGCTAAGATGCAGAAGCTCCACAAGAGCTAGGTTTGACGCGTTTTTTACCGGAGTTCTTGATCAGGAGCATAAAAAGATCAACGGTGGTGGGAATTAAGCACATGTTGAGTACGTACGTTGTTATCGTTGAAGGAGAATGCTGACGGTGAGGGAGGGAAGCTCACAGACACAGATCGAGATCAAGTGGGAAGGATAAAAGGGCTTAAAACTTAATTTAGGATGTAATAGGAAGTAATTAAGCAAAGAACCATTCTATTGAAAAATTACGAGAAAATGTGTTGTTTTTCTTTTTCTCCTAAATAAGAGGGGAAAGAAGAAATAATTAAGGAAGAATTTTTCATTCAATTTTCAACTAATGCTCCGTTTGTTTCGGCGTAAAATGATTTCTGGAAAATGATTTCGGTATTTTCCGGTGTTTGGTAGGGGCGAAAATAATAGTCAACCGGAAAATGATTTCTGTTTGACCAAAAATGCTTAGTAAATTTCGGAAAATGATTTACGCTTTTAAAAAGCGTAAATCATTTTCCGAAGACGTCTGACGCGGTCGATTTATTTTAAACAACGCAGTCGACCTTCACGTTTAAGCAGTCGACCACCATCGAAATCTTGCCCGTATCGAATTCCGACACATCCGGATAATGTCGTCGGAATCTGGCGACGGAATCCGGCCACTTTCGCTGGAATCCGGTCAGCCCAGATTCCGGCAACCAATCTGGCCGGAATCAGGCCAGATTGGCCGGATTCCGGCGATCTGGCCGGATCTGGGCAGACCGGCCGGATTCCGGCGATCTGGCCGGATCTGGCCAGACCGGCCGGATTCCGGAGATCTGCCAGATGGCCGGAATCCGGTCGGTCTGGCCAGATCCGGCCAGATCGCCGGGATCCGGCCGGCCTCTCTGGCCAGAGCCGGCCGGGAACTGGCCAAGGCCGGCCGGCTCTCTGGCCAGACCGGCCGGATCTGGCCGGGATCCGGTCGGTCTGGCCAGATCGCCGGGATCCGGCCGGTCTGGCCAGAGAGCCGGCCTGCTCTGGCCGGATCCCAGCCGGCTCTGGCCAGTTCCCGGCCGGCTCTGGCCAGAGAGGCCGGATTCCGGCCAGATGCCGGCCGGATCTGGCCAGATCCTGCCTCTCTGGCCGGAATCCGGCGGGATGGCCGGAATCCGGCCACTTCGCCGGAATCCGGCCATCCCAGATTCCGACAAAACTGTTCGGATTCCGGCCATTATCTTGAATTCTGACTGTATTAACCGAAATCAAATAAAAATGGTCAGAATCTTGTCGGTCAGTGACGAAATCTCGTTATCGATGATTTTTATATTATTTTATATTAATATTTATATGTTTTGAATAAAAATTAATTTTTATAAGTTAATATGTTTGAATGAAAATATAAAAAATATTTGTAATTTTTTGTACTCGCCAAACACCGAAAAATGCTTTCGGCGAAAAATATTTTTCAGAAAAATGACTTCCTTGAAACCATTTTACGACGGAAACCATTTTACGTCGAAACAAACGGAGCATAAAATTATGTGAGTTTTGAGGAAAATAAGCGGTGGCACTTGCTAGTGTAGTGGCCAAAATAGAAAAGAGATTGAAATTTCCAATTGGAGGGAATCCTTGTCCTAATAAAGATAAATTTAAGTGGGGTAGTACTTAGCAAACTCTTGAGAATAAGTGAAAGTATAAATTCACTTATTATTATGATGAGAGGATATGTTATGTTCTACAATGTTATGTGTCAAAGTATGTTGATTTGAACTGATGTTTAATTTATTTATTATGCTATAAACTGTACGTTTTACTGCTTCATATTATAAAATGTAGAGTTAATTATGTAGTAAGAAAATGCAAAGAAAGATATTTATGTTTTATTTTTATGTATCAAACTGTCTATCATATGGTTTACTATTTAGTCATACTTTTATTGAAAATAACTTTGTGAAAACTTTGCATATGTGGCTGTCTAGTTAACACTAGTGATGAGATATTTTATAAACAACTGAGAGCTCAGATTATAAATGGCTAGTTTGCTTGAACTTGCTGAGCCGTTTACTCATTCTTTCACCTATAATTTTTATAGATGCGGTTGAGGAGGAGGAGGAAGAAGAAGATGCGGACCTGTTTTAGTGTTCGATCTATGATGAGAGAGGTTGACTGGAAGCCTCAGTTTTTGGAAAGATTAGTGTACTTAATGTCAATAGTAAAAATACTTGTAGTTTTAGATGTGTGTATTTTAGTATGTCACTTAGGACAATTTTCGATCTACAGTGTGTTGTTAATAACCTTTTAAAAGATGTAGCCTGGTACCTGTAACAGTTTTAGGTAAACTAAGTTCTTAATTAGTTGTTGATATATATATAATATGTGAAGTTTTAGTGAGATGTTCTGATACAATTATATATTAAGGAAAACTCTAATCTTTAAAAAAAGAAAAAAAAATTTGCTACTATTTTATGTAATAATGTTACGTATAATTTTAGATAACTATACTTATGACTTGCTTAGAAAGTTCGATCGCTACAACCACACATTTTGCTTTTTGATGTTCGTGTTTGTGAACGTCAATGGGAGTCGGACCACACAATTTGCATTTGGTGTTCTTGTTTCATTTAGGAATTATCTTGCTTTTAATTTTTTTTTTTTGTTTTGGTGAATAAAAGACGTAAGTTGTAGTTGGAAATTCCATGTTTATGAAGTTGATTCCATACTACCAATCCATCATAGAATAGAAACGACAAAAAAAAAAAAAAAAAAAAACTAGTTTCTTATTCAAGTTTTAAGAGGTCATTATTTTGCTATTACAAGAATAGTCATAGCCGTTAAGTTTGCAGGGACGGACACAATTGAATATTGAATTTTATTTATTTATTTATTTTTAAGTTTAAAGAGAATATTAATATAATTGATAATTTAAGAGGAATATCGACAATAAATTAATAGTTTGCAGAGAGTTTATATACTTTTTCCTCTTATGCTACTATTAGAACAAAACACTAATCCAAACAAATAGATAAAGAAAAAGGGCAAAAAAAAAAGAAAAAAGAAAAAAAAAGAATTTTTTTCTTAAATTTTTTGTCCCTGTGGTTCATTTCGTATCATAAATGCTATATCTATTATGGTTAAAAATGGAGATGATACCTCTGTCCAACTCTCGTTTAAAAATTGACAGAAATTCATGTCACATTTCTTAAAAATCGACACATAACCAGATGCAAAATTAAAAATAAAAAAAACTTAAAACTAAAAATAAGAAAAACTTTTAAAAAAATTAAAATTGACGAACCGTCGCTTTTTTGAAGGCATGTGAAGTGGTGTTTAATTTTTTGATGGAAGTTAGACGAAGATATTATTTTCGTCTTTAGTTATAATTGAAGTACCATTTGCGATACGAAATGAATTATATTTAAAAGAAAAAAAGAATTAAAAATAAATATTTAACCTTTATTTTAAAAGAAAAATATTTAAACGTTTATTTTTTTCACCAACCAAACAATGCATTCTCTCTCTTTCTCTCTCATTCGATCCCGTCCAAGTTAGGGATTTCTTTGACACTCCACCCTCTCTTGGATCCCCACCTCCCCCAAAGAAAATGCCCACGAATCTCCAAATCAACACCGACTCTCCCCTCTCTCTCCTGCCACTCCCGAGCCTTCCCGCCAAAACGGACGGCCATGATCGGGGTCTACACAGCTCCGATTGCCACGCGGTGTGGCACGACGCCGCTCTGGTAGTCTTCTCGGTGGGCTTCGTGGTGTACCTGGCACTCCACGCGAAGAAGAACGTGAAGAAGCTCTGCAATCGACGCTCCTACATCGTGATTTCCTACTATGCCCTTCTCTGGGTCGCTACCCTTCTCAACCTCACTTGGTCCTCTCTCCAGGTACACTAAAACAAGTTTGTTTGTTTTTTTTTTCCTCCTTAGTAACAATAATAATGATATATTTGGTATTAATATCGTATTCATTTGTTGTATTTGCTAACTTTAGTTCAATCAATTATAGGGGATGCAAACTCACCCGTAATGTGAATAATAATCGTATTAGAAAATAATAAGATATTGTCACTGATATGGTTATTACCGATATTGATCTCAAATTATTATTTATTTATTTATTTTTTTCCTTTTTTGGGTAAAGAGCAGAAATCCTAAACTCACTCAACTCAGGTGCTCGGGTTCACCTTTCGTTAGCACATTGTGGTTAGCTGTGCACACGGAATTTCTCTTTGTTTTCTGAAAAAGAAATAAAGAAACTTTAATCCAAGATGATGATACAGATAAGAGGTGTGCATAAGAGAAGTGAGGCGTGTAGATGACATTTTCCTGTAATAGTGTAGTTGTAATCATAAATTTTGTTGTTTTAGTTTGGAGTAGGATGCAATGTGGTGACAGACAGTACTCAATGGTTGACCCCACTTGTTGACTCGATGGATCTGCATGTTGCTAATGAAACATGTAAGAACGATGATAATGATGGTGATATTGATTGAGTGGTGGAAAGTGATAGACCTTAATCTTGTGGAGCAAGAAGCTAGATAATTAGGTGATTATCATTCATTGTCCTTGCAGTTATATATATATATATATATATATATATATATATATATATATATATATATATATATATACACTTATCAAAATATATATATTTTTTTTTGGATAGTGCTTAATGGGTGGAAATTTGATTTTGATGTGGCAGGCATGGCAATGCTCTCCTGGGAAGGAGGCAGCGTGGAATGTCCTGTCATTGTTCACAACATCCGGGATGCTTTGTTTGGAGATTAGCTTGTTGGCTTTCTTACTCCAGGAAGATTACACTAATGGGTTGGATTCTTTGGCGCATAATTTCGTTGTCTCGGGGATTGTTGTTGGTGTGGATATGCTTCTTAAGGTAATATTTGGCCTTTCCTTGCAAAGATATGTGTGGTCATTATCGTTGTGTAGTATTTTATGTTTATGTATGAACTGTGATGGTTTTAGTTTTGTCACTGATGCCCCTTTGGTATCTATGTTGAGGCCTTTCTTTATCTGGAAAAGGTCATGCTCTCCTGTTTACAAGTGATCGGATTTATGGGTATGGTCCTAGCTGTGGAATTGCTCTGCAAATATTGCCTTACTATCTCAAAGCAGTAAATGCTAAATGAGGTCTATCTAGGCCATCTTCAAGCTAACCAAGCTGCCATTTTGGCACACTAAATTTATTCTTACATAAAAGCTCTTTGAGTTCATGCTAGCAGAAAATGCCAGAGTTCAGGAGTGATTTTGGGTAAGTATTTTTTCTTTTTGCAATGGGTACTATCTCTAGCAATAAATCAAAGAGGCTGAGCAAGTTATCTCACATATTTATATTAATTGGTGGATTCTATTTAAGACGTTAGTGTGTGAAACTTATCGCTTTGCCCTAGCATGATGTAAGCACCAAATTGCATATATGCTAGAGTTGATGGATACTCAGCCCTTTTATTTTTATTTTGAATTTTTTATTTTTTTAAGAATGGAAACATATACCATAAGGCAGGTGCTTTAATCATTAATTATATCTTTACCTCTCCAACTAACAAAATACGAACTTTATTAAGTTAATTTCCATGGTGTATATCCTAATTTAGAAAATGAAAAAAAAGTGTAATTTTCTTGAATAACTTATTTGAATTCTTATTGGAAGAGCTTGGGCATGCATGGACTCCTGTTGGACACGGCACAATACCAAAATTATAATGGACACACTATTATTTTAGATGTAGAGCTGCAATTGCACTGGCATAGAACTGATACAGTAGGAAATGGTGGGTTTATCTATAAGATAACATATGTTTCTAAATTATGGACGTACACGGTGGAAATTAACTCCATAAAGTTTGTGTGTCGTTAGTTACAGAGGTAGATATGTAATTTGTGATTAGAAAACATCTACTTATGATATATGTTTCCTTTCTTGATTAGAAAAAAATATATAGAAAGGAGGAAAGTGGAATCTGTCTGCAACAATCTGATCATATTGTTGACTATTTGTATAGAGATGATCACGTAAATTACTTAGTACTTGTATAGAATGTTGATTAGAGGGTGAAAAGGACTATTCTGGGGCATTTTTAGAATGCTTAAACTAAATTAGATAAATTTTCACCATTTATGAACAGATTTAAGGATATTAGCGGTGACATAATATTTATCTCTATGGTATTACCTTGGACCACAGAAGTTACATAAGTGAAATAGTATCTGGGAGGATGATCAGATGAAGGCCAGTTTTTATTCATTTACTTTACATCCTCCTGGGTTTCAGTTATGCACAGAATGCATGTGCTCATTTGCTTGTACGGTCAATTTCTACCAAGTTTGCTAGAATTTTTTGTCTTGGGCTGTAGTAAGATTCTGAGATGAGGATCTTGAGCGTCTTTCATGCCTTTGGGCAAAAGACTTGGTGTTTGTGCAGCGGCATAGGGAGTCACATTATTCACTAATAGCAAAACAGGATCCCATTGCTCAAAGCAGGCTGTCTGTATTGTAATATACACAATATTATGTCGCTGTTTTATGGTTTAGTTTAAACAAAGATTAATAATTGTCATATTTGGTGAGATTAGTCATTGCTGTTTCCTAGGATCATATGATTTTGTAGTTTTTCTTTTATGGATTTTTTCTAGTTGGCTTTGGTAGACAAGTGAGGAGCAAATTTCTGACCTATCAGATACTTGTACTTGTTCTACAGATGTATATACTTTTGTCTTTTTTGGCTAACTAAGTACAAAAGAAATTAGTAGATGAAACTTAATAAGCGTAAACCCCAAATCAAGAAATCAGACTCCATTTTATATATTTACTTGTACCTTAGCCATCTTATACATCTATTGGTGTGATCATCAGCTTTTTCATTTTTGAACACTTCATTTTCAGGTAATTTATGTATTTGGGTTTGGGGTCCCACTGTTCATCGATGGTGTTGGAAGTACAAATAAGGTAAAGTGGGGTTTGTGGATCATCCACCAACTATTGCTTACTGGAGTCTATGGCTTCATATTGTTTGTGCATTTCTCAAAATGGAGAGACAAGCTACCTCGTGAGTACATCTCAAACTTTGCTGTCATTGTTATTCTTGCAGGATTTGATCAAATTTAACATACAGTTGCCTCTTTATCTTTTGCAGCCAGACCAACATTCTACAACTACATCGTGATAATGTTCGTGGTTAATGCAGTAGCATTATTTGCCTGCGGGCTTGCCGGGATCGGGACTGGCTTTGGGATTTGGTACCTCTAAATTCCAAGTTTGTCAAAATGAAGTTAAAATTATGTACTCATATTTTCATTTACTGTATTTTGACTTAAGATCTACTGCAGGTTGTACAATCTCACAGTTATCTGCTATCACTCCTGTTATCTACCTATTCTGTATGTAACTTTTCTAGCTGATTTTTTCCAGGTGATTTCTCTACCACATATTGTAGTTAGACGTACATTTTCTTCTTTTTTACATTGTGCGCATGGTGACGATAACACAAGCTCAAATTTTGATGTTTACAGGAGGACGATTTTCTTTTGGAAAATGCATATTACTCCGAGATGAAAGATGCTGGGTTCTTTGATGCTGATTGGGATTAATACATTCACAATTTGTGCATGGGAATACCCTTTGTTTTTTACTCTGTAAATAAATGTATAGGATGTCCTCTTGGATTCTGTGCATCATTACTCTGTAATGTAGGAAATTGTACCCCACTAGCTATGAGCTTTCGTTCTTTTCGGTTTTTCCAGACACCCCCCCCCCCCCCCCCCCACAAAAAAAACCGAGGCTCCGTTTGGTTTGTAGAATAAGCTCCTGAAATGGAATAGCTATTCCATAGGAATAACTATTCTTTAATTTGGTAGGGCTCTATTTCATAGAATAGCTATTTCCTTACGAAGATGAATAGCTATTCCTCTAAAAAATGAGAGGAATAGATATTCCTTGGGGTAAAGATTACATTTTTCAAAAAAAAAAAAAAATCATTTTTTATTTTCTTTCAAATCTTTTGTTTAAAAAAAAGAAAAAGAAAAAGAACTAAACTCCAAAGTGACTGGTCGACCACCCAACCACTGTGGAGGGTCAGGGGTGGTTGCACCACCCCAGAGCAACTGGGGCCGGTACCCCAAGTTCTTGTTGGGGGTGGCTGGCCACCCCCGATGGGCTTCAGGGATGGCCGCGGCCACCCCCAGGGTCCCTCGAGAGTGGCAACGACCACCCCCAGAGCCCACGCGGGGGTGGCTGCGGCCACCTTCGGTAAACGATGGGTGGCCGGCCCCCCACCAGTTTATTCTATTTTTTTTTTTGTTTTTTATTTTTTAGTTAGTTTTTTTTTTTTAAAAAATAATAATAATAATATAATGTAGGGTGTTTTTAGTAATTTTTTTTGAATTCCGATTAAAATGTGTGAGTTATTACCAAACAAAAGAATAGGAATAACCATTCCATTTTACCACTTTTTATTCTCAGGAATAATTATTCATTTTCTTAATGGAATGGTCATTCCGTAAACCAAACGATGCCTGAATCTGTGCTTTTGTCTTATGTTGAAATTGCATTATCGTCACCTGAATGGGCCGTAAAAAAAAGGAAAAAGAAAAAGATAAAAAAAGACTTCATGAAAAGATGAGTGAACCAATCAACAAATGACAAGTGAAGATTGAGGCATCCAAACCATAAAGGTCTTCTCTCATTTTTCTATTTACCAAAGAGAAGAAAACTAGAGACACCAAAAAAGTGCGTGCAAATAATAATAATATAAAGAATGTCCTAGGATGCATAAAAATGTATGAAACTTACCTCTAAGCATATACAAACTACCTACTCCAGGTAGGTCTTTTATCATTATCCCTCAAAGGATGAGGGATTTCCATTTTTTTGAACCTATTTCTTCTCCTCCTAGAAACAGTCCTACCTCTCAAGAGGTTCTCTAAGGCTTAAAATAAGTTCTAGGCTTCATAAAGTCTAAGGGAGGGAAAGCATCAATGAATCTCAACCATGACTATTTGGCACACATGGGAGAGGCAAAGAAACCTCTCAAAAGGTATCGAATCTCTAGCTTCGTTCTTGTCTCTTTAAATGACCCAAAGTGTATCCTATTCTATTTATAGGATGGGAGAAAGCAACAACTGTAATGCTGTTAAGAATGACCCAGTTTGAGTAAGTTTTGTAACTTTTTATTCCGACATTTGATGAAGACAAACTCGGAGGACTTAGAAAGCTAATTAAAAAATTATTCAACTTTGTTTCACAAAGATTTTTCCAATTCGAACGTTTAGTAGGTCAAAACAAGTTGACAAGAAACTAAAGACTCCGTGCGGCGTCAAGACGATCCAAATGACATCAGGACAGAAACTAGGGTTTCATTGCTAATTTTCCTGACAACACCAACAACATTAGCACATATTGGTAACGTTTAGGTGACGTGTGCTCTCGGGAACGTCATCATGTCCAAGTGACATGTGCTCTTTGGAGTGGAAAAGATTAGCATGTCCAAGTCATGGGTCAATACTGGGAGTCCTTAGAGTACCAACGTCAACACGGCTAAGTGACGTCACCTTTTGCTTGTTCTTCAAGGTCTTTATGGCAAGGGCCGTCAACATGCCTAGCCTGCCTAGGTGGTAGACAAGTGACAGAATACCATAAAACACATAAAGACATAACTCTTCAAACCAAAACACTTAGGTGATGAAAAAAGTTTTACGACCAAAGTTTTGATATCTAAATGATGCTAATTTTTAAGACCTAACAACATTTATCACATCCACAATTTCATCATAAATAATATCATACGTAATATCGTATAGCCATCACATTTTGATAGACCCAAGTAGGAGTGTAAACTCGAAGCCGATTTTCGGTTATTGGCCAGCTCCGGGGTCTCCGGTTATTGAAATTCAATAACTGGAAACGGGTACCCCGGTTAACCGGGAGTTACCCGGTTATCCCGGGTGAAACCGGTTATCCCGACGGAATGGTGAATTTTTTTTTTTAAGAAAAAGATACATTTTGAGCCTATTTTAAGTCTTCGGCTTATTTTTTTTGGACTTTTGCTATGGAAAATAAGATACAGACATCATCCAAGAAACCCGCAACTACAAATTATGCGTAGAGGAAACAATTCTGAGGCACCACTTCGCACCAGTATTGAGGAAAAAAGTGGTTTCTGTCATTGCTGCTGCTCCTTTCCCCTCTCTTTCCTGCTTTTATGGTTCTGTAAACCCAAGAAGCTCAAGACACGAATTCAGGTCCCTCTCAAAACACTTCAAATTGTGAAATTTTGAGAAACAGTACATTATGTGCCTTGGGGAGAATAATGATATAATGGAGCCAGGCACTTCAACTAGCTTTCTAGTGCAACCCAAGAACAAGGCAGATCAAAATATAGTCAAATTACTTCTGTAGACGAAGAAATCAGGAGAAGGCTGGTTTGAATAAGGATTTAGAGCTTCAAAGCAGAAAAAACTCACTGGTTTACAACGAAGGTAGTCACTTAGAACTATTTTGTCTTTACCATATATTTAGGGTAAAGGGCAGAGCCGTAATTATTTATTTTTTAATTTATATATATATATATATATATATACACTCCTGGAGCCGGCTACCCGGTTATAATTGGGAGTCTAAGAAATTAATAACCAGCTCTGGCTCCGGCTCCGGTTTCGAGTGCCCTGTTACCTGGCTATTTAACCAGGTGTCTAAGAAATTAATAACCAGCTCTGGCTCTAGCTCCAGCTCCGGTTCCGAGTGTCCTGTTACCCTATTATAAATAATCGGGTTCCAAACCGATTTCCCAGTTATTCAGAGCCGGTTAGTGCGCGGTTACGATTTTCCAGCCGATTATAACTGGCTCGAAATTACACCCCTAGACCCAAGTAGTCCTTAAAACATTTCGTGGATAATTTGAGACAACATTTATAAAAGTAGTTCATGTTACACATTTGACGCATAAAAATATTTTCATACATTTCAAAATACTTAAAAGATAACTCGAATTTTTCTTTGAAAACCTCGTATAACATTGTACATAAAATGCACTAGGCCAATATTTATAAAAATACTAGCGCAAGGGTAGCTTGCTTACCTCGGGCGCTTAAACTCCTATTTCTATTCTCACATTTGCGTATCATCCTATTATTGCGTTCGATCCCTTGAAAATTCTCTTGAAGTCTTTACACAAAATCCTACAATATGTCACATAATTTCCTTAAATATAAAGGTCCCATTTAAAAACCCTATCTTCGTGCCTAAACCCCAAAAATTGTACTTTGCTCTACCACCATTCAATTGTTACCGAGACCAATCAATTGTACTGATTGTTTGATTGTCGCTAGGACCGATTGAACATTCCTTGCACAGTTTGATTTTTTAGTGGGTAGAAACTCTAAAAATCAAAAAGGTCTTACCTCTAACCCATCTAACACGTTCTAAGGCCTAAAGATGTTTCCTTATACTATTCTAAGCACAAATCAGTACTCAAAGTAGCATCCAAACATCAAAGTCTACAATTATGACGACTCGACCACTATCTTGAAGTAGCAAATTTTGATACGACTCACGAACCCAACACAAAATTAAAGGATTAGCGTTGAGGAGTTTGACCCGTTTAATTAAATGAGTCGGTTTATGGTTAACCTATATAGTCTTATACTCATGCTTCAACACGACTTAAACCTAATACGCAACATATAGCAAACAACTTTTGACATAACCTGCAAACTTGACACGAACTCAATACAAAATTAGAGAGTTAGGGTTGAGGGGCTTGACCTGGTTAATTAAATGGGTCGGGTGAGATTTTCCTATATAGTGTTATACCTATGCTTTGACATGGCCCAAAACTGACATACGACACGAATTGCCACCCGAGGTTATGAATCTCACAACAGAAACATCTAAACATGATACAACGTATAACACACAAAGCTTACATAATTAACATCTATATTAATAAAAGCTTACATTGTATCTTTTATATAATAAAATACATTGGCTAGACAAAAGTCCCACGGGCTGCAGCATACTAAATACATTGGAAGTGCATATACACTACAAAAATAATGAATACAAAAGGTAGACTAATGGGACTAGTATAAGAAAACCCAAGGCATGCAAAAGCCTCAATCATAATAGCCTAAGTACAAGGCTACTAGGTCATCATCTACATCATCATCACCTGCATCAACAACATCTATACCATTGTGGAGCTACCACAAAAATATAAGCGGATATATGAGTCCATAGTCTCATGAAGTATAAAAATCACTAACTTAAACAATGAGCCAGCCTTTTATAAAGGTTTCTACAATGAGTTTACAACAATAGCAACGGTAGGTTTTACAATTTATCAAAGCAAACCATAGCTAATAAAGTAACACTATAGATGAATAAGTTTTTACAATGTATTACCTTAGCTGTAAATATGTATATATATTGGAAAAATATATATATAAAAAAGCCTCATGAACTAACAGACTTTTTGAAATAGCGCATAAAGTGACAAGCGTGCTAAAGTGATACATCAAACTACCAAGATATGCCAAAAATGCAACTTTTTTATTATATTTCTATAATACCCTTATTCTCCTTAAAAACTAAAAAAACTAAACTAAAATATTTTTCTAAACAATAAAATAAGAAAGAAAAATGTAAATGCAAAATCAGTCATTGTGGTTAGCCTAAATTATAAATAGCTCTCCGTGTAAAAAAAAAAAAAAAAAAAAATTATTCAGAGGTCTTCAGGGTAGGCCAAAATAACAATTTAGTCATTGTAGTCGAAACACTTGACGGATTCCGTTAGTGTCAACGTCAGCACCAATAAAATGACAACATGTGTCACTATTTTTTTTATTTTTATAAATGTATATTTTTAATAATTTTTTTTATTAAGATTGACACATATAGTCATTTTATTGGCGTTGACGTGGCATCAAACGGATTCCGTCAAATGTTTTGACGTAATTTTACTCCAGGGACTAATTTTTTTTATTTTTTATTTTGGCATATCGAGGGATCTCTGAATTCACTTTGATACGATAAGAAATGATTTGTAATTTAGGCCAACCAAAGGAACTGATTTTGGATTTATCCCGATTTTTAATGTATATATATATATAAGAGTGACACACGTCATCATTTTGTTGTTGCTAAAGTGGGCACTAACCGAATCCATCAAGTGTTTTGACGGAATTTGACTACAGGGAGTAAATTGTTATTTTGGCATAACCTAAGGACCTTTGAATTATTTTTGATATCGGAATGAACGATTTGTAATTTAGGCCAACTACAGGGACTGATTTTGAATTTATCAAAAAAAAAAATTTTGTTTAAAAAAATAGTTTACCTTTTTTTTTTTTTTTTTTTTTTTTTAAATTTTTTTAAGAGAATAAAGATATTATAAGAATATAATAATAAAAAAAAGTGGCACTTCTGGCACACCTTGGTAGTTTGTTGTATTACTTTAACACACTTATCACTTTATGAAGCTATTTAAAAAACAGATGTTAGTTCATGAGGCTTTATATATTTCACATCCCGCACTAGAAAGCTATACATGCAAATACATCTAAGTTGTAGCAAAGCATTTATATCATATAATCTAGCTACAAACATATACATGCATTCCACATCCCAATAAGTGAAACACACATACGAGCATATCTAAGCAAGAAATAGTTCGTAAACATCGATATCAATATCATGAAATACATTTTGTAAGCAACAAATACCATGAATCTTATGCAATGCATTCATTTATTCATTCCCATTTTCATCCTTTATCATGTTTCTTTAGGAATTTGTTCCCGACGGCTTCTCAAGGACTGGCCCTTCGCTTAATGGCTTATAGGGATTTGTCCCTTCGTTTACCATCCTCACTCTTCTCTAGGGACTTGTCCCTTTAACATTGAGAGCTTGCTTAATCATCATGCTGGGAGACTTGTCTCACATATCATCATTATGTTAACAACATCGAGGACTTGTCCCAATAAATTAATATCTTATTCTTATTTCTTCATTTGTGCGCATGATCATGATGCATTCATAAAAACTAGAATTCATTGTTTTCATAACCATGCAATATTCAACATCCTTTTTTAGCACATTACTCAACACATGTACATCATTGAAAGTATACATAGTCATCTTAATTCACAAAATATTCAGCTCAGTCAACACATATATCATGCTTTTAAAACAAGTAAAATCTGTTCTTTTCTCATCAAATAATATACTTACAATATCCTCTTTAACATTTGAGAATGATCCTCAAATCAACCAAAGCTGCAATATCACATTGCAATACATCATTAAACTTAAGCCCACATCTACACTCTAACTTAGGTAAAACCCATAGTGCTCAAATCAACTCAAGCATTATACTTCCATGAAAACGTAAAGCAACTTAGGGTTAATCACAACCACAAGCCCAATTAACCCAATCCATAGATGGATCTAGGGTTTACAACAAAAACTCCCAAATTTGACCAAACTCAAGAGAAATTAGGGTTTTGCTCATATACCTTGATTAAATGGATAAATCCAAAGTTCCACACCATTAATCTCCTACCTGACACTCGGGTATTGCATAAAACCCTACCTATCACAAAAGCCCTAAACAAATTTCTAGGATTAAGCATCACACCCAAAAATTAACCTAATACAAAAATCCTAGGGTTTTGGTTTTTACCTTAGATTGATAGGAGGAAATGAAGCTCCAACACCATGAATCAACAACCCGTTGCTTGGAAATGGTGTGGGAATCTCCCAAAAGCTCTAAAACTTCAAAATGGACAATACCCACCAAGAGAGGGCAAGAGAAACCGAGAGAGAGAGAGAGAGAGAGAGAGAGAGAGAGAGAGAGAGAGAGAGAGGGGGGGGAGAAAATGGGCATTTGAGTAAGTTTAAAATCGTGATTCAGTTATATGGCATCTTGTCCGAATGAGTAAGTGACTTGTAGGAATGGACAAGATCTTCATTTGTAAACTTGTTCGTGTGTAACTGCGAACGCTGCCAACACCTTGATTGATGGTTCGTTTGAACCAACTACAGATGAGCAACGCTGGCTTAATCTTGCATGAAGCCTCGTACGAATGCCGTGGTGGACGAATCATTCTGTCCAATCCCTGTACGCAGCTCGTCCTAACAACATAGTGAACGGCCGATTCTGACTTGACCTCATAGGCAACTCGTTCAAACACCAATTGTGGATGAGAATATTGGGCCATTCTTTTGATTGTCCATCTGAAAACCTAGCAAATGAGCACACTTAACAATGTTTTCACCATGTTTATTAAATACAATTCTTTTCATAGTGTTTTGGGCTAACAACTAAACAACACTCTTAATTATTTCTTATGTGTTACAACATCTTTTTACCAGAGGTCCAACCATTCTTTCAAAAGGCAAGGCTTTCATTTACCATACTTCAAAGATACAATGAATCTACACATTAATACCTTAAAAAGTAGTAGATCTACTCTTGAACAATATGGAAAACAAATAGTTCAAAGCATCCATAAAACTGTAACTCTTTAACTCTAAAATCATCATTAATGCACAATAAATCACATACACACTCCTTTAATCTTGTTTTCCATCCTCATACAACCCATCCTTCACCATACATTCCAAAAGTTTCAAGCTTTTCAAAGAAAAGTTTGAGTCTTTTCATGGAGGAAACCTTCTTCTGCCATTCTCACCCAATACACAAACCCACTAACCAGAAACCCACACATCACATAAATCTCGAAATAATAGATCCATGTACAATAAATTATTAATTAGAGACTTCAAGAATCTTAAATAGAAAAGTGTTAGATTTTACCCTTGAAGCTTTCTCTAAACCCTCTTGCTCCAAGCACACTCCCTTTTCTTCTTCTCTCAACTTTCCTTCAATTTCTCTCTCCTAAGGTTTCGTATATGAAGTTTAAGGGTCTACATAATGGAACCCTTGCCCCAAAATCCTATTTTTATAGCTCAAAAGGTGGCATTTCAGCGTTCTAGGTCACCACAGATCGATTGTTTTAACTTTTGACCGTTAGATCATTTTCTAAGACAACATCGTGTAGTGTTTAGTAAACAAGCATAAATTTTGCTACGAGCCTCATAATTGTGCATTTGACCCCATTCTGAAAAGCTCTTTTCGAAACGCATGTTGTGGCAACCATTCCAAGCTTGGTGAGTGTGTTGTTGGGGTTTGAAAATCCAATATTTTCTCTCTTGAGACAATGTTTACAGTGCTTTCCTACCCTTTAATTAGGAAACCTACCTTAACTTTCGCACCATAATGGCTCCTATTATCATTATTCTAATAATTCCCTTTTAGTTATCATGCATTTATATCGGGTTTATCAACATTTCACTCGGTTTCCTATTTTAATATATGATTTTGAAGCAGGGTGTTACAGTTGTCATGTGGTAATTTATATTTTGGTGGATGATGTGAAAAGTTACAAACTGTCACGTCAATTTGTGAACATGGCAAGTGCTATGTAGAGTTTCACGTGACAGTTCACGTATGAGTGACTAACATGATAAGTGTCACGTGAACTATTAAACTAGTTTGTAAGGGACTTTACACTTTTTTATTTTATTTTTTAATAAAAAAATGTTTTAGGAATAGGAATCATTTTGTTATAAAATTTATTTCATATATAGTTTAACTGCTTCCACATTTTATTAAATGCATTGAAGTCCCATAATTTTTCAGTTTTTCACCATTTAACATATTCTACTCATTATTGCTCTCCTGATTGATATGCTAAAAAGGGAGTGTTGGCAAGGTCTTAATGTATTAATTTTAACTGATTTCTAAACTGGAAGTCTCTACAGAAAATTTGAATGAAGACAATGAAAATATGGTTATGGCTCTATCTAAAGGAACACACACAGCAACATGGGGTCATCTATAGGTACTTCTATGTGCACTTGATCTAGAATGATTTAACGAGAAATCTAAAGCCTAACAAATTCCTCAAAATCTGCATTGGAGGTCCAAAATATTTACTCTATTGTTAGTTTAAATAACATATACCATAATTTGTTACATCTACCTTAACAGAAATTAACATTTTATGCCGATTGCTTTGGGGAAAAAAAATCAAGCAAGCAAGAGTACTAGATGACATGCCTATTTAGGTAATTTTGAATCAAATAGAAAATCAAGCAAGAGTTAAAAGATAATTAGTTTTGAAAGAAAAAAAAAACACGAAGAGAATAGAGGAGGTGACTAGAAAGTTATATGCTTTTCCCAAGACGTATTATCTTTATATCACATCATTCACTTTTTACTATTATTCAAACTTTTACTACAAAAATTTCACAATCACAAATGTTTGCCAAATAGACCCATAGTGTACTGTAGTTTGGAACAGGCAAAACAAATTTCTTACAGGAGCAGCTACATTATCAAAATCATAGTTTCTCAATTGTTTTTGGAGATGTTAGAGGGAACAAGGTAAGCAACTCTGGCTCAGTGTATCCTGGTCTGGATCGAGGTGATGGATGCAAATAAAATCTCCTCTCTTTGATCGCTTTCTCTTCTTCTTGACTATTCAATTCAGGTATTGTCGATTCTTCTTTCTTCTCCACTTCCAGGATGCACAGCTTCGAGAAAATTGTAGAAGGAGTCACAGGGCTTGGGAGAAAACTAGAGTTCCCTGATGTGGTGGGGGAGAAGCTGTGGTGGAGGTTGGTTGATGTGCTAGGTTTAAATTGGAAAGGGGGTTTAACTATCTCAAGTCTAGGCCTAGAGTATTGCCTTCTCTCATGGAGTTTTGGTGTTGCTCTCTTTATACCCACAACCTTCATTGTTGCCCCTTCTTGTGCTGCATTACCTTCTGATGGGCCAGTTAGCCGTTGAACGACCTCTCGGAAATTATTTGTATCTGTTTGTACAAACGTGGTTAAGGGTTTACAATTGGCTGTGCCATGGCTCCTTGGCTTCTCCATGGATGTTTATTTCATTTCACAAGCTTTTCACCACGTATTCATGCTCAAACCTACAATAGATACGAACTTATAAACAAGAAAGTGTTCTCATTTAGGAAAAAAAAAAGGAAAAAAATATAAAAAAAAATCCCTATGAAACTAACAACCGATTTTACAATAGCCTCTGAATTTTAAAATGTACTAATGTGATCCATCAAACTACTGAAGTGTGTCAAAAATGCCACTTTTGTCGAAATATTCCTATAATACCCATATTCTTTTAAAAACTGAAAAAAAAAGAGAAACTAAACTTAACTGTTTTTTTTTAAACAAAAAAAGAAAAAAAAATGGATAAATGCAAAATCAATCCATGTGGTTGGCCTAAATTATAAATCGCTCATTGCGGAATAAAAAAAAAAAATTCAAACGTCTTTAAGATAGGCAAAAAAATAATAATTTAGTCATTGTAGTCAAATTTCGTCAAAATACTTGACGAATTCTGTTAATGTCAACATCAACACTAATAAAATGATGACATGTGTCACTCTTATTAAAAAAAAGATCAATATATTAAAAATATACATTTATAAAACTAAATCACTCCCTACAGTCAAATTCCGTCAAAATACTTGACGGATTCCTTAGTGTGCCACATTAGAATCAATAAAATGACGACACATGTCACTAATCTTATAGCCTACATTGCTACCTCGCCTCAACCCCAAAATCTCAACTGGTATCTCGACACCGGTGCCACTCATTACATCACCTTCGACCTCAACAATTTGAATATCCACTCCGAGGCATATGATGTCATTGATGAGATCCAAGTGGGCAATGGTACCCGTCTTGCCATTAAAAATACGGGCATCTCTAAACTTTCTCATAATTTTATTTACGTTATGTTCTACATGTTCCCCAAAATTACCAAAATCTACTTTCTATTCAAAACTTTACTTCTAATAATAATCTTTATGTGGAATTCCACCCATCTTGTTGTTTTGTCAAGGATCGTATATCCAGGAAAATTCTTCACCACAGCCTGAGCAGACATGAATTATATCATTGTTTCTCTCCTATAGCTGCACCACCTAGTATTTTCTCAAGTTCTCGCATAACCTTTGTGGACTGGCACACTTGCCTTGGTCATCCAGCAGATCGCATTGTTCACCATGTTCTGTCTAAATTTCAGCTTCCTTTCGTTTCAAATAAGAAGCTAGCTGTTTGCCCTACCTGTTAGCAAGGCAAAAGTCATCAGCTTCCTTTTTCAATTTCTGAAAATAAATAAAGTGCTCCACTTGAATTAATTTTTTTGATATTTAGGGACCATCCCCTATTTTATCTAATAATGTTGCATGCTTTTAAGTTATTTTTGTTGATCATTTTAGTAAATTTATTTGGCTTTATCTTATTGCTTGCAAATATGACGTTTTCTCTATTTCCCTAAGTTTCAAACTTATGTAGAACGCCAATTTAATCACAAAATCAAATCCATTCAAACGGATGGTGGTGGTGAATTCACAAAGTTACCCCACCTTTTTGCATCACATGGCATCCATCATCAAATCACGTGTCCTCATACCCATCAACAAAATGGGTCTGTCGAATGCAAACACCGCCATATTGCTGATATGGGCCTCACTCTCCTAGCTCGTTGTTGTGCCCCTCTTCAATATTGGGTTGAAGCATTCCAAATTGCATGTTACCTCATAAACCGCTTACCCACCCTTGTCCTAAACAATGACTCACCCTTCCAAAAACTCTTTCCTTCTCGACCTAATTATAGTTTCATGCGTGTGTTTGGATGTGCTTGTAGGCCTCACCTTCGGCCTTACAAACAACATAAACTAGATTTTCACTCCAAAACTTGCATCTTCATCGGCTATAATCCCTCCCACCGCGGCTACAAATGTCTTCATCTACGTACTAGACGCATCTATATTTCTTGCAACGTCATTTTCGATGAGACCGTTTTTCCTTTTTGTCTCTCCTCATCATCCTCTACCTATCCCCCTCCTACCTCTTAAACCACCATCTACCCTCTCTGTCTAGAGACACTTACCACTCCCCCTCGCATGCCCAGTGCTCCAACCACCACCCAAACATCCCCATCTCCAAGGCCCCCGATGCCCGCTCTGAGGAATCGCCTCTTCCTCGCACTTCATTGCCATGTTCCCTTATTAACATCATTTCCTCTCCTCCTTGTATGCAGGTAACTCCCGAAGACTCTGTCACCAACCTTGTCATGCCACCTCCGTAGCATGCCATGCAGACTCACTCCAAGAACAACATCTTCAAGCCCAAGTCTCTCATTGATGGTCTCATCCGTTATCCTCTTCCTAAGGCATTCACTGCCACAACTGGCTCAGTAGACATCAAACCAACCTCCTACTATTCTGCCTCCAAGCACCCGACTTGGCGTGATACCATGAATCTTGAATTTGATGCCCTTCTCTGCAATGTCACTTGGACTCTTGTCCCTCCCACCTTCGACATGTACATTGTTGGCTGTGAATGGGTCTTCCGCCTCAAACACAAAGCTGATAGCTTCATTGATTGTTACAAAGCCCATCTTGTCACCAAAGGTTTCCCTCAACAACCTGGTATTGACTTCGATGAAACCTACAACCCAGTTGTCAAGCCTAATACCATTTGCTTGGTTCTCTCACTTGCCATCTCAGCAGGATGGCCCATCTGCCAGATTGTTGTCCAAAATGCTTTCTTACATGGATGGCTCTCAGAATATGTGTACATGACTCAGCCTCTCGGCTTCATACATCCCCAGTTTCCTCATCATATCAGCAAGCTCCACAAAGCGTTCTATGGCTTAAAACAAGCCCCTCGTGCTTGGTACTCTCATCTCAGTGATCGCCTAATGGAAATTAGATTCATCAGCTCTCACTCCAACCCCTCATTATTCATTCGTCGCACCTCTTGAGAGACCACCTTGGTCCTCATCTATGTTGATGACATACTTATCACAAGCTCTCTTCCTCAAGGCCCTACCTGGCCTCCATTTTCTGGTCCTCCAGCAAACAACAGACAGTCGCCTGTTCCAGCATTGAATCCGAATATCAAACTCTGGCTACCACTGCCTTTGAACTCATTTGGCTTTAATCCATGCTTCGAGAGCTTGGCCTTTACCTCCCTTCACCACTCACCCTATGGTGTGACAATATTGGGGCCACGTACCTCTCCGCCAATCCTGCCTTCCATGCTCGCACCAAACATATCAAAATTGACTTTCACTTTGTTCATGACAAAGTCGCCTCCAAAACGTTGGTTGTTCGCGTCATCTCCAAGAAAGATAACTTGGCCGACATCTTTACTAAACCCACTGCCTCACCCTACTTCTCCCTCATGCGCACCAAGTTCAACACCGTGTCCCCTCCGTCTCGCCTGTAGGGGCGTAATGAACCAACCACAATCTCAAAGGAATCACAAGACTCTACATGCCAACTTTTCATACAAGGCACACAACGGCTAGCACATTCTCAACAAGGAAAATCAACCAACAGCTAATCATTCACACAAGGCAACCACCAACAACTTGCACCACCAAATCAGCAATTACAAATCAATCTTGTATTATTTTCCCTTTTGTAAATTGTCAAAAACTTGTATAAATTAAACCATCAAGGAATGAAACAATCAGGCAAAGCAAATTCAATCTCACCTCTATATTCTATAGTTTGAGCCCATCGACTAGTCAAGTTTAAGTACATATGCGATAGAAAGAGAATGACTTAGTGAATAATAACTAACAAGAAGGTTTGGCATGACCCAATCTTTCAATGACCTTGTTTGGCAAACAACACAAAAATTTCCCACTTTATTTTTACATTTTCTAAAAACAATCAACATCAAAACATTCAAATTTTTTTCACTTTTTATATCACATCAATAATGTTTTATTACTATTTAAATAAAAAATCTACTACAATACAATTTTTTTTTTCACTTTTCTATACAAATTCTTTTTACTTTATATCACATCTATCACTTTTTACTTACTCTAAAATTATCAACCCACTATCTTGTTCTACACATTGCTTTGCTAAACAAGGCCAATGTCTTTGGGAACTAAAAGTCTGTCATTTCATACACAATTGTAATAATCAGAAACTGGCGTGATAGACACCAACCCTTAACATGTGCAACATCACTTGGCCTTGTTCTGCTACCAATGTACTTTACTTTGCAGAAGTTTCCTCTAGTGGCTAATTTGTATTGGCATCATGGATAATTTACATGAGGGTACAGGGTAGCCATCTTTTCAACCTAACCTATTTTGATTTTAGTGGGATGTGCTTGGGATTTCCAATCCAATAGTTTTAGAGCTTTTTTAGGCCACTCGTTTCCTTTTGGTTTATTGGTCCACTCTCAAAGCATATCGGCAAACTCTCTCTCTCTCTCTCTATCTTTATCTCTCTCTCTCTCTCTACACGCTAAGAACTAGCGAATGGGTTAATAGGTGTAATACTTGAAAAAAATAATAAGTTACGAAAAGCATAAAACTTAAAAATATAATAACTTTTGACTAAGGAAGCTCATTAAATGAAATAACACGGTTTACTTTGGGGGTGTCGGGTTAGTGTAAGGAATAAAAACTCGAAGTTTGGACTTTGAAGAATTCAGACATTTAGCATCTCATCCAAACCCGTGAAGGATATCATTTGGACTAGTTCATATCAATGACCAAGATCTTGCACATGTGCGGATATGATAGATGGGACATGTTTTTAATATAATAGATTTGTTTTGGTAGCACTCAGAGTGCTATTGTGTGGAAGATGGTGCCTCCTTGTCTTTTGTGGTGTCTTTGGAGGTATACAAAATAAACATTTAGCTAAAAGAATAAAAAAGAACAAGAAAATCATGAAAACTAAACACCAAAGGAGATACAAATGCAATTGTTCAAAGATTAGTATTAAAGAAAAAAGACTTAAGCTCCTCCAACGTCCTCTCGCGGTCCTCAAAAATACTATCATTTATTTCCCTCCAAAGACACCACAAAAGATAAGGAGGCACCATCTTCCACACAATAGCACTCTGAGCATTATTTTTTGTTTGGACATGATTGGATCTCCATGTGTCAGATGATGGCTGGAGCAATGGGAAGTCATGGGAGTTGAATTTGAGCTTGCACAGTAGGCATGAAATTGACTTTTTAAATGATTTTTAGCTGAAGGCAAACATTGGAAGGCAAATATTTGCCTTCCTCATTTCGGTTCTAGATGAGAGAAAGGAGAGAGTGGTGAGAGCTTGAGCGTGTTCTTGAGGACTCCTTGGAGCAAGAGAAGGGTGTAGAAGCTTGAGGAGAAGAAAATCACCCCAAAGGTAAGCATCTTCTCCCTATCTCTCTCTCTTTTATTTTTTTGGAATTGCAAAAAGGACAGTTTGATGTTGTTGTAGTGTGTGCTAATGTTTGCGGAGTGTTCAAGAATTTGTTTAATGGAGGCTTTGAAAGTTATGGGAAAAATTAGGTTTTCCCTTAAAAAGAATGATTTCACTAGGTTTGAAGTTAGTGTATTTCGTGTGCATGTGTTGGGGTTTGAGTGGTGTGTTGTGAAATAGAGTTTTGGAGGAGTTTGAATCGTATTTGGAGGTGATTTTCCAAGTGAAAGTGCAATTTTTGCACTTTTTCATCCAGGCGATCGACCATAGTCGTGTTGGAACGAGCATGTTGAAATGACACTCATAAGTAGATGCCAAAAGCACTCGTTTGGTACTTCGTTCCGAAAAAGTCCAAACAAGTTCTTTAAAAGTAAAATAAAAAGGGGAGATCCGAAAGGCTCGTTCGGTGTCTATCCAAAAGAGTTTCAGACAAAATAGCTTATTTTGTGTCTTTCCACACAAGTTTCAGACATAACATCTCGTTCGATGTTTCATTCGGACCCCGTTCAAACGAGAATGTTCAAAATGAAAACTTGGGTTTTCAGTGGGAGAAATAAGATTGGTTGAGGTTCTGTAGGGTCTTAGGACTACTGAAATAGAGTAGAACCTAATGTATGACGTGGTAGAATGCGAATGAGTTTGAGAACAGATTGACAACGCTTATCTAGAAAGAAAATTAAGCGAAAATGGTAAGTAGAGCTTTCACCAAATCATTGATTTAAATACCTTGCATGAAATGTGTTGTATTGATCAAATGCATGCATTGATGTAAAATGTTTGAAGTATGTACAACATGCATAGAATTATAGTTAAATGAGCCCATCTTATTACATCAATGCATTGGAGGAAATGTGTTTAAGAAAATTGGCATGTGCATGGAATGTAATTTTTGAAGATGAAAGAGAAAAGGAAAAGGAATAGTTAAGTAAAGGAAAATGCAATGGTTACCATGCTTTGTTGATGGCCAAATGAACAGGCAAAGCAATGGTTGGGCCGCTTGGCAATGGCCTAAGAAACGGCCAAGCGTGTCACCTATGTTGACGACCCAAGGAACGGGCATAGGTGTCGTCTTCACATGGGGATGGTTGGAAAACGGCCATGTGAAGATTCCCCATTCCGCTCCCCAAAGTGAAATGGTAAAGGAATGAAAATGGAAAACGATTAAAGAAACGACAAAAAGTTAAAGGAAAATGTAAAAAGGATAAAGATTTGAAATGAGTAAAGTAAAGTATATATGTATTGTACGATAAATGTGAGAATTGTTTGTATTTAAGTATGTGAATACGGAAAACATGATTATCAAGTAATTCATCAAAGGATATGTATGTTTTATGTAGGAGACCAGTATGTTATGATGTCCAAAGTTTATTGTTCAAGTCAAGCTAAAACTTTCTCTAAGTTTTAAGGAATGAAATGATAGTAAGACTATTGGTTTCAAAGTATTGTTTTATAAATATTCTTGTGTCTATGAAAGACCAAAAGACATGTTTTAAAAAAATGTTAACTAATTTCTATAAATAGTGTTCAAAGTGAGGTTTTTTTTAGTAAAAACGAGACAAAAATTTTATCAGCTAAGGGCTCACTATTACACGATTGATTTTTTCTCTATTTAATTAGCTGTGGGCTCACATTTTCACAATTTTATTTTACAGCTATAGACGATTTGAAGACGGGAAAGGCTGACAGGTATGTACAGCATGACCTATAGGAGTATTTACGTTAGCTTTTGAAGCCTATGTTGGGGGTATATTTTGTGGCATATTAGTATGGGCATGCAAACCTTTTTATTTATATAGGCTATGACGGTGTATTATGAACTACTATGTAAGCAATGTTGGTTTAATGTTATGTAAAGTTTTTAGTGCTCCAGTATTATATTATCAATCTAGTGATTGTGCATGTGAATGTAAGAAAGGAAAAAAAAAATGTAGTGTATTTTCATTGACTTGTGTATCAAGGAATAGTAGTAGCGCCACATGGATAATGCCAATTGTCGCATTTATTTTGTTAGGCCTTTGAAATTGGCCTTATTTAGTGATCAAAACTTTGGTTATAAAAATTTTTAACACATAAGTCATTTGGTGTAAAAATTAAGTCTTTTTCTATTAACTATAAATCCGTCACCTGTGCGTCACCAGGTTGTGCTTACGGATTTCGTGATAAAGAATTTAGAGATCAACTAGTGATCTCCGTCTTCAATGGCATCACCTAGCGTACTGATGTTAAATAGCGTCTCGTTCGAAGGTGTGTAGGATATCGTGTAGATGAGAAAGCATCAAATAGCCTTCCAAACTAAGGGGGATTAGTTTCAGACGAGTTCAGATCAATGGCTAGGATTTTGCACATGCGCGGATCTAACGAATGGGACGTGCCTAGCCAACTCAAGTAGGTGGAGATTCAGCTATCCTGGAGCCTTCCCGAAAAATTGGAACCCAGGCAACCTCTCTCATCAGCCTCATTGCATGTTTTGGTTAGTTGACCCAAACAAATCAAGTTTAAGTACGTAAGCAATAGAAAGAAAATAAATTGTAAATGTCACTCACGAGCTATATGATATCAGGGATCTGGATCCTATGCAATGAGGTTGTCCATTAAACATTGGATCATTATTCAGTATAATGAAGTTGCCCATTGCATGTGCAATAGGCAGGCTCATGTGAGAGATTATTCGGACTCCACCGGCTCGAGCAGGTGACCGATTAGCCTGAGTAGATGGAGTCTAAGCTGCCTGAACAACCTCCCACATGAACCTCATTGCATGGGATATTGGGATCCCCATCCAGATTTTCAGTTAGCTGATCCACACCAGTCAAGTTTATGTATGTAAGCAATAGAAAGAGAATGACTTCGTGAACAATAACCGACAAAAAGGTTTGGTGTGACCCATTCTTTCAATGGGATCTAAAATAGGTTAATGGGGACTGTGGCCCATTTTGATTTTGGCTTAAACTAACTTTAGACTGTCCTTGCACTTTCTTTTCTCCTAATTGGGCAACAATTACCTTTAGGAAAAGAAAATTCATATGATTATTCACCGTGAAAAAAAAAAAACAAAAAGTAATACTAATATCTACCATGCTGAGCTAGACTCGGCTAGCGCAAAAGCTTCGGAACTTAAGTTTAAGCCATGTAACCTTGACTTTAGTTTTGTACATGGCAACTTTAAGCCATGTAGCTTGAGCTTTAATTCCTGAATAAAGATGTTTTAACTTTTGGGATTTAGAAAAAATTATAATATTTTATGGACAAAGTGATAAGTTTGAAGAAATTTAATGAGTTGGTGGCAGAGAAGCGTATGCTTCTACGCATGAACCGTAAGAAAAAAGTATTCATACCCTCCAAATTAACATCCAATTTATAATGTACCCATTTTGTCTCGTAAAAAGATAAGAAAGCCCATATTTTTTTAATTAGACAAAAATACCCCTATAATGGTGCAAGTAAAAGGTTTAGTGATCCATGGGGTAGTGTCGTGGTTCTATCACCGGTTTTTCTTTTTCTATTTTTAATAAAAGTATTTTTTTTTTTCTTCATTTGGGGCACATTGCAAACTTTTGGTAGTTTTGAGGAGACATTGATGCAATCATTAGTTGAAAGGGGACATTGCAAATTGAGTGTTAGTTTGAGGTGAGTATGTGTAGTTTTTTTTTTTTAAATGGTTAAATATACTTTAGCCCCATCAATAAACATCCATTTTTTATACAGCACACAAACTGACAGGTGTGACAGTTAGACCCATCAAATTATCAATTTGTTGCATTTAAAACACTCCATTAAAGGTTGTCTTCTGTTTGGGTGGAAAATTGGTCACATGACATGCAAGTGACCAATTTATATCCTCCTTCCTATAATACCCTTTATTTTTTAAAAACCAAAATTTTAAAAAATGGAAAAAAAGAAATTAAAAAAAGGGTTAAATATACTTTGGATCCCTCAACTAACAACTATTTTTTATAAAGCTTCACAAACTAACAGGTGTGACAATTAAAGCCATCAAACTACCAATTTTTTGCAATTGAACCACTTTTATGTCATTCATCCAAAAATACCCATATTTTCTTTTAAAAAATAATTAAATTTACGTAAAAAAAAATTGATTTAATATTAAAATACATAGAGTAAAATTGATTAGGAAAGAAAGAATTTGCATGGAATTTTCATTTTTTTCTTTCAGTATATTTTTATAAGAAAATATGGGTATTTTTTAAACAATGGCTTAATTGCAACAAAGTGGTAAATGACTAAGTGTCACACCTGTCATTTTGTATGGCTTTATAAAAAATGACTCTTAGTTGAGGGGGGAAAAATATATTTAACCAAAAAAAGAAGAAGAAGTGTGGTTTGGCCACCCAAATATAAGCTGGGTGTGGCTAGGGGTAGTTCGCGGCCACCCCCATGGTGGCTAGGGGGTGGTCATGGCCATTCCCACCCAATGGAGTGGCTCACAAGCCACCCCCAACCCACCAGGGGGTGGTCGCGACCCACACCTACCGGGGGATGGCTCAAAATGAGGGTTTATTTGAAAGAATTTGGTGAAATATGATTTTATTTATTTATTTTTTTTTATTTTTTTCCATCCAAACAAAAGGTTAACTCTAACAGTGCGGCTTAATTACAACAAATTGGAAGTTTGATGGATCTAAGTGTCATACATGTAAGTTCATGGGGCTTTATAAAAAATGATTGTTAGTTGACGGGGCTAAAGTATATTTAATCAAAAAAAAAGAAAAATTGTGACTGGTAGAAATAAAGATGGCCGAATGGGTAGGGATGGAGGAGTTGATTTTTGGTTATGAGTTTTGTCTTGGCTAATTGGAGGAAACTTTTTGTGGTGGTTGATTCTCTTCAAATAATTTGGGTTTCAATTGTTGCTTCTTGGTGATATTTGTTTTGGGTATTCTGTGTGTATGTTAACTAGAATGTGGATTTGATTGTGGAGTGTTGATTTTTTCAGTTGTTGACTGAATAGGGGGAGGGAAGATATCAAGTATTCAAGAACCTTAAGATTGAAACTAGTTCCTTTAAATGTAGAGTAAAAAATAACTGGATTGAGTAAGAGACCATGCAAAGAGGAGACATTTACATTGAAGCAAAGAAATGGAGGCTCTAACAAATAGCTATGACTTAATGCATACGAACATGATTATGTATTGGAGGTTTTAAGGTAAGTATAAATTTACTGACATTGTACTTAAATATTTTGATGCATGACATAAATGATATTTCTTGTGATAATGAGCACTACATGTTTAAATATGTTCATAGAGATGAAATTATGTTATTATATGTTTTACGTGCCTTAAATGAGTTTTAAAGGAAAAAGATTTGAAAGAAGGAGATTTAGTAGAAAATAATTTTAAAAGAAAGTCTGTTTTCTGAAAGAAAGGAAAGACCGGAATTAAATGATTTTTAAAACAGTTAACTGGAATTTTTGATAAATGAGAATGTCTATATGAGTTGCCTTAGATCGAGTAGGGTTAAATGCTTGATGCCTTAGTTCGAGTGGGGTTGTACACTTGACGCCTTAGTTCGAATGGGATTGTTCATTTGAAGCCTTAGTTCGAGTAAGATTATACGCTTGTTACACTAATGTCTTAGTTATAGCAAGGTTGAAGCCTTGTTGCTCTAGTTCGAAACAGTTGAAGCCTTAGTTTGAATATGGCAATTTGCTGAATGTGTTACTATATGTATCGATGTGAAATATGCACGAGCTATATGATATGTATATGTTAGTATTTGACTAGATGTTTTGCCTTACAAGATAATATAAACTGTGTGACGCACCTCAAATTATGGGGTATGAAGTGATATATGTACTAAAGAAAATGCAAAAAAAAAAAAAAAAAAGCGCTGCATTTTATTATTATATATTAAACTTCTCTCTAATTCACATGATTTGTTAAAAGGCTATGACTCTTTATAGACAAACCCTTTTTGTGAAAACTGTGTGCTGACAGCTATTTTACAAACAATAGAAAGGCGAAATTTGAAAAGAAAATGGGGCTCACATCACATTCATTATAGTCTGAATGCTTTTACTTGTTGAGTCGTGTACGCACACATCCACTAATAAAATTTGTGGTGATTTTATAGATGTCACCAAAGAGGTCGGTGGACACGACCCGTATGCGTGCTTAGATTTCTATCCATGAAGTTGGGAGGAGGCCTCTAACTTTTGAAGGGCTGACTTGTGTTAAGTTAGTTATTGTTTGTGTAGAAATGCCAATGTGGCATCTTTTGAATTGTTGAAAAGATAATCGTAGTTTAAGATGTTCTAATAACAATTTGTTTAATTTTTATATGTGAATTCAGTTAGAAGCTTCGGTATATTATTGGTGAGAGTGAGTTTGTAGTTTCTAAAAGGAAAAAAAGAGAGAGAAAACTTCACTTACCATCTCTAATCTTTTATCACTTTTGCAATCATACCCTTAATCGTTAAAAAGTGTGAATTTAGTGTATCCATATTTCAATTGTACCCTTCCGTTAAGATTTTTTGTTAGAAATTGTCCTAATTTAAAGTTTGGGTGGACATTGTCAATTGGGTGAAAGTTTGAAGTGAGTATGTGGAATTTTTCCAATATATATTTTTTTTTTTTTTAAAAAAAAAAACACGAAAAAAACTCAGGGGTAGCCGAGCCACCGCTTTGGCAAAAAAAAAAATGTTGTTTTGAAAGTCTTGATTTCTTCTCTCACTTTATTATTGGTAGCATTGATGGCATCGAATAATAAGGGGTCTTGTTGTTGTTGAAAGGTGTAGCATCCAAGATATTTATTAAGATGAGCCACCCCATGTGTGATGAGATGCGCGTGTGTTGAGATGCGCGACTTCACACACGCGTGTTTGGACGGCTTACTTACCTGTCCCGACAGGCCTGGGTAGGAATTGGCTAAGTGAGTTTTCAGCTCATTTCTCTCCCCATTTCTCCTCCCAAACGATTTCTCTCCTCTCTCTCCTAGGTTTGCCTATAAACCCTAGATTTTGATAGTTTGAAGCTTACAAACTCAAATCTGACACTGGAAATGTGATCCTTGTTGCAGGATATACATTTTTACCAATAGTTTTGAGGTAAATTTTCAAAAATCCTATCTTTGCTAGATTTTGTGTAAATCTTTAGAGTTTGAGCTTAATCTCTCAATTTCCTTTAGGGATTATGTGTTTTGAAGTGTTCTAAGTAATCTCCAAACATTGTGTTTCACTCTTGGTGAAAAATCAAGGTAAGACCTAAAACCCTAGGTTTTGTCTAAGTGTTTTAAATTGGTAAATTTTATGTCTAACCTTGAGATTATCTTATGGGTTAGTATTCTTAGTTAATGAGTTGTCAATTGGAACTCTAGAAATTCTATGGGTTGTTCATGGGTTATTGCTATTGAGAAAATCGAGAACCTATGTGAAAATTTAGAGTTAGAAATATTGTAGGCTAGTCTTAATTTGTCATTGCAATGTATTATACATAGTACATTGCGAGGCTTACATGGAAGAATCCTTCATAAGTCGTTAGTCGAACAGCCAATGTGAGTATTCAACTCATTGAGAAATATTCTACTTTCAATGGTTTTGGGATGTCTTAAATGTTAGATTTGTGATAAACTGAGCCAATGATATTTTGGGATAATAGATGAATGTGGATGCTTTCAATACTTTGATTTATGTTGAAGAATGCTTTGATGAAGGTTTATGAGCTATAAGTTATGTTTGTAGAAATGTGGAATGAGTTATGTTTCTATGATATTTCAAATGAGTTAAGAGTACATGTTACATTAAGAAAAATATGAAAAGTATAAAGTATATAGAATTGCACAAGAGTGTGAAAGTATGAATACAAATAATGTAAGTCACGAAAGCACAAGCATGTATATGGAACAAAATGATGAACTAAAGAACCTTGGGTTGCGTACCCTAAGGCACCATGCAACAAGACCATTAGGTTGTGTAATCCTTGGCACTATGAAACGAAAGACCATTGGGTTGCGTACCCCTCGATATAGAATGAGACGAAAACAAATGATAAACATGCATAAAACGATGATGATGTGTGACATGTTTTATGATTTTCATGACTAGATGTATCAATATGCTTATGAGTTTGAATGGAATAGAACATATGTATACAGTTACAGTTAAATTGCATAGAATGATTTATATGGAATTTCATGCTAGAAGTATCAATATGCCTATGAATTTTAATGGAACAGAACATATGTATATAGTTACGGCTAGAGTGCATATGATGTTTTATAAGACACTGTGCTTAATTGTGCTTAGATACTTGTATGTCCCAAAGGGTTGGAAATGCTTGTATCTGAGTATACTTGGGTTGTGATATGATTAAATGTGCTTAGATACTAGTGTTTTCCGAAGGTTTGGAAATGCTCGTATTTCTGTAAGTTGGGATATGATGTCACTTGTTTTCTTCTTAGACATACTCGTATGCTTGTATTTCCTAAAGGTTTAGAAAGTTTGTATACGAGTAGGGATTCGTCACTTGATATATGTATAATGTGTGTACAAAGTAGTAAGGTTTCTCTTGTTACAAAGTGCTTATGTTTACCATATCACCTACGAAATATTTAAAAGAAAGATTCACACTAATAGTAGCTATTATAGTAAACAAAAGGTAGGAAATAAAAGACTTGGCTCATTGTGAAAGCTTAGTGAGTTTTATACTACTGAGTTTGTGGAATCATATTTCTACCTATGCGGACATGGCTACTACCATGACCGTATAGATGTTGATGCTTTGGCTGCAAGTACCGCTGACGTCGATGAGGACCCTATGGCGCTATATTTAAGATATTACGATTGAAGCTTTTTGCTATAGTTGTATTTGTTGGAGTTGTGGATAATCCATCTTTCATATAGACTTTATATATAGCTTGTGTCGCATGTGACACTCTTTTTGTATAGCCATTCTTTTGTTGTGTAATTAATAAATTGATAAGCCTTAAACAGATAGAGAGTTAAATAGCTATGATGTTGTAATACTCTTTTTAGTTAATAAATTAAGTTCCGTTGCTACAAGTTTATCTCTGATATATTATGCATATGTTATGAGATGTATTAGGTTGCTGTTGGCTTATGACTGATCGTCATACCACTGTGATGATTCCGTTTTGTATATATATAAAGAAAAAGGGTTGTCACAAAAGGTTACAGGTGTGGCCTCCTCGAAGGAATTGTTGTTGTTGGTGGTTTTGAAGTGAACGATGGAATTGGGGTTGGAGGAGCCTGGGTTTAAAATGCGACGGGCCTTGCCCTTGGTGAGGCCAAAGAGGTCAGTGGCGGATGCAATGGCTTTCTTGATTAGGTTTTGGAGATCTCCATTCTTGGCGCCTTCCAGAGCTTGGGATTGTTTCACCAACTCCTCCTTATCGATTAACGATAGCCCATTCATGAGCCTATCCACCTCCAACGAACCCATACAATTCACTATTTCACCAATTTCTTTTAGAGGATTCTTTTTTGCATTGTCCTTTGGCTCTGCCTTTTGAAACCCAATTCTCTTTTCAAACTAAACTGCTACGAAAACTTGTTCAACAGTAAAAAGCCCCGAGGTTTTTTTTTTTCCCAATTAATAGAGTTATTTTTGTCTTATTACAAAAATTTTAGGGTCATTTTTGTCTTTCTAATTTGTTAGCTTTGGGAAGACATTGACAATTTTTAGTAGTTTTGGGTGGGGGGGACATTGTCGTAATCTAAAGTTTGGGGGGGACATTGTTAATTGAATGGTAGTTTAAGAGGGATATGTGAAAAAAAAAAAAAAAAACTCAAATCTTCAATTGTGAGTGTAGAATTGTAGTAGTAGCACTACATGAAATTGCGATAATTCCACTTTACGAATTATATAAAAGTCGGGGCATTACAAGGTGTGATAAGTATGAACTCAGTGTTTTCATTTTTTTACTGTAGAGAAAACAGAGAAAAAAGTAGTTTCATCAAGTTCTATATTTGTCACAAAACACGGACTTGACGAGCGTTGGGTCGAAACCCGTTCTACTTTAATGAATGATGTCTATACCTTTCAATTGTACATATGTCAAAGAATACATGATAAATCACCATTTATTTTAAAAATTGAAGTTGATTGAAAAGATTCTTTCACGTGTGGGACCAAACAACACGTAGACTATTTTAAGTGTAATGGAGGATAAATGACGGTGTCAAGGTATGAACCGAGGAGCTTTGCTATAATTTCATATTAAATATTCATCACTT
Organism: Alnus rubra; assembly: GCA_028654335.1. Lineage (NCBI taxonomy): Eukaryota > Viridiplantae > Streptophyta > Magnoliopsida > Fagales > Betulaceae > Alnus > Alnus rubra. The sequence continues at coordinate 143,475 of JAJPGS010001460.1, read as the reverse complement.
ATCCAAAAAATTTAAACGGATAGGAAAACAATACATTTAATCATTTAATTAATACTTTAACAATATATATTACTAATGTATCACATTCAAGTTTTTCTTACTTGAGACCCGTAGGAAAACAAAGAGTTGTGAGGAAAACTTTATTCATCGATGAACTCTAGTTCAAGTGATTCTTTCTCTCCTTGCCAAAACAAGGTCAAGTTTGAGGTTGTAAATTCAAAACTCACCTAATGTATGTACACACTACTAGTAGAAGTATAGAACTAACAAAGAATATTAATAAGAACAAGATAGGTAAAAGATTATCAAAATCTGATGTTTAAACAAAAGAACAAAAACAAGTGGAAAATCTATCATAGTCCACGAGATACTATGATTCATGTTTGCTTCTCAGTACTTAACGCATGTCAATATGCTATTAATTTAGGCAATATAATATGATTCCAATTTATCAAACATGAAGGAATGGAGAGAATAATATGAAAAAAGTTTTCAAACATCACCTCAAGAACTGATTATTATGTAGCTGTGCTGCAACAAGGCGAAACTCTGGAAATTAACTAGAAGAAAGAGAAGAGGTGCAAGAAGAAAGAAAAGGAAACAGTACGTAAGAGAAGTATATATACGGGACGAGAGAGTAAATAGAGAACTAAATGCAGCTAAGGTTTTCTGGCCTACACTTTACAAGCCAGTTAGGACAGAACATGTGACCTCAAAAGCCATTGCAGCCGTTGGTTTTGCCACATTACATGTTTGTTTGTTATAAAAGGCATCACAGTCCTTCAAGACAACCGTGGAAATGCCTTTGCTTGTTGAGATACTGAAAAAGCTTGTCACTTTTAGGGGAGGAACAACTAATTCCCCGATATGGGTGGCTTGCCCTCAGGGAGGACCTATCAGTTTTTGACAACTCTAATTTTTATTTTAAAAAAAAATTTAAAAAAATTATATTATGGCTCCGTCTAGGTTGTACATGCGGATGCGATTATTTGTAATATCCGCAAACACATTCATAAAATGAAGATATCACTTTTAGATAACTGCATCCGCACGGTTATTATATGATATCTGCTATTCGCATATTTGGGTCTCTTTTACGGCATATTTTAAACGATTTTAAAAATAATTTAAGCCAATTTTTAGTGTTTTGGCTTGTTTTAATTTTTTTAAGCCATAATCTTTTGAAAATATATTGATTTCACGTTACTTTTGACTTTTTACCCAATTCTCACACGAGAAAGCAACACAACCAACCAAACCAATGTAAACATAACATATTCCTAGTCCAAAACGACGTCGTTTTGGTGAATATATATATAAAGGGTTTGTGGATGTGCTTATTAACCGTATCCGCATACTCTAAAACCAATGTCTGCCTCCGCATATGCGGATAATGATTTTTGCTAACCACTGCGGATACCGGATAGTGGATAGGTAATAGTTACAGATAGCAGATGCGTGTGGTTAATATCCGTTCGCATGTACACCCTTAGCTACGTCAATAATGACTTTTTTGTCCTTAGATGGTTAGATGATTTAGCTTTTTACTCTACTACTATGTCAATTTATTTTTATTTTTTAATGAGGAATATGAGTTTGCAACATATATAAATATCATTTGGTAGTTTATATTGAAAAAAGAATTTCTTAAAATTTCACTATAGAGACAATAATGGATGAATTTTATTCTATAAAAGACGTGAGCATGATTGGAAGAAAATGTCAATTTTTAATTTTTTTTTTAAACTTATAACTTAATATTAAATTAAGTTTAAGACTTGTATACTTTTAGTTTACATAAACATATCACGTACACAAACATAAAAATAATATATGTATCTATATAGTTATTTATTTATGTATATTCGGATCAACCAAAAAATCTTTCATTCAACCGCTTTTGCTTGGAGAAATGATTCATACACTCATTTCTCACAACAGCCCCACAACAAGCTGACGTGGCTGGTAATATTTTCTTATTTTTTTTTGTTGTAAAAAAATAATAAAATATTACCAGCCACATCAGCTTGTTGTGGGGCTGTTGTGAGAAATGAGTGTATGGATCATTTCTCTTTTGCTTGAGGTGAGTTGACCCTAGTATGGTCGGCGAGTCCACATCACCATGCAAGGCCTCCGTGTCGATCGCATCGAACCTGGCCATCTCACCTGCTCCTTTAAAGTCCCTACTCGTTTATTGGTTGCAGGGGGACCTATATATATATGTTTAGAACAATTAAGGGGGGCCTTTTAAGTTTTCTTTTAATTTTTTTCTTATTAATTAAGATAAAATATATATGTATTTTTAGACTTAACCTATACTAAAAATAAATTTGACCCCTCAATCATACTTTGGCTCCTCCAATTATCGTGGCTGGTTGGTTGCTTCTTCTTCTCAGTACTCGATCTTCCTCTTTTTCAAAACCATTTGTCTATCTCTCCCTATATATGTCTCTCTATTTATATCGCGCACACGTGGAGTCATTGGTTTGTTTGACATAGATTAATTTCATTGTATGAGAAAACAACCATAGTGTTAAGCAACAGGAAATGGAATTTATAGACTTTGATTTCTGGGTCTCTCTCTGAATTTAGGAATTTTTTGGTAACCCAATTCTCCTCAAAATTTGAGCTTTGGTTGCTGAAAATTGAGGGTCTAGTTCTGGGTTTCTTTCTGAATCCGAAAATTAACTCTGTGTCTCTAACCCACTCGTTGTATTTATTGGATGATAAAGAGTCGGCTTCATAAAATTTTGAGGCCTAAGGCGACAAGTTTAAGTGAGGTCATTTTTTTATACTTAAATATTGATTAAATTAAATTAAATTAATTTTAATATTTATATTATATTTTTTTATTTAATGTGTCAATTAGAACACTTTTTTCTATTTGTAAAATGCATTTTAAAACTTATTAGATATAGAATGACTTACCACTTGATTCGAAGACATGAAATGATAAGATTTAAAAAAAAATAAAGAGAAAAATGGAAATAAGTAATATAATTAGAGATTGATTTATAATAGAACATAATGGAGAAAAAATTGTTGGACATTGGAGACTCACTGAGGATGTAATTCTATCTATTATGCACAATGCAAACAATGAGAATTGATGCACTTTGAAGACTTTTCATATTTTTCTAAACATTCAATTCAATTGAACGTTGGAGAAAAAGTTATGCGAACGTGAATACTGAGAATTTCAATTTGTAATTATTTTTATTACCATGATTGAGGACCTTAATTAGAAACCATTTATTAAATTTTTACCATATTAGAAACTTAAAATTTGTTTTGGAAATAACCTGTATTGTACAATTATTAAGTAAGAGCTTTAATTAAAGAGTATTTTATTAACTTTTTATCATATTAGAGCTTTAAAATGTTTTTTTTTTAAAAAAAATTTATTGTATAATTATTAGTTGGGGGCCTTAGGTAACCGCCTAAGTCGCCTAAGGATCTAGCCACCCATATGGATGAATGATAGTAAAAAGATCACGACCCTCCGTTTGGTTGAAGATGAGAAAACTAGGGAAAAGAAGAGAAAGTAGACATTTGTGGTCTATGAGGAACTTGCAAGTGCTTTTCTTGCTCACCACAAGCAATATCTCCTCTTGAAAGCAGGAAAACTACTTCCAATGTCCTCCCTCCCTCTCTCTCTCTCTCTCTCTCTCTGTGAAAATCATATTTCATTTTACAAGAGCACCAGTAATTTCTTTAATGGTGGAGTAATAGCAACGCTATTGGACTCGGTGGGTTAGCTGTGATTAAGAGTGGCAATTGGTGTTCGCACGTCGGATTCGAGTCGTGTCAAGGTATGGGTACAAGACTATATAGGTTAGCCCTAACTCGACTCACTAAATAAAATGGTAAAACTCTTTAACCCTAACTGTTAGAGCATTCTCAATAGCCTCACCAGATTTTACTAGCCAAAATAGTTAAAAATCTCATTTCTTTATTTTAGCTATCCATATTTTAAAAGCATCCTAGTAGCCTCGCCATTTTAGCTATCCACTTTCATTATTCTATTTAAATATTCTTTTTTAGAGATTTCTTTATTATTTCTCTAACATTTATATTTTTAATGTTTGTATATTCTTAACGGTCATATTTCTGAATATATGTCTTATTCCAACAGTCATTTTTTTTTTTAAAAAAAAAAATCTATTTTCCTAACGGTCATATTTTTAAATATTTGTCTTATCCTAACAATAATATTTTTTTAATATTTGTCTTATCCTAACGATCTTTTTTTTAAAAAAAATTTGTAATTTTCTAACGGTCATATTTTTAGTCAAATAAACGTGTACTTTGAGTGTGAAAAAAAAAATAGAGCAAGAGAGAAATTCTATTATTTTTTATTATTTTGATGAGTGAATAGACTTACCAAAAAAAAAAAAAAAATCATCATTTTGCTAAGGATATTGAGGAGATTTTTTTTTTTTTTTTTTTTTTTTTTTTTTTTTTTTTGTGATTTGGCTTACTAAAATAGCTACCAAATTGTTTTGGTGAATCTACTAGAAATGCTCTAATTTTGTATCGAGTTTGTTGGTCATGTAAAAAATTTCCTGCCATTATGTCTCTTGTTAGGTTCGAGTCGTGTTGAAGCATGGGTATAAAACTATATAAGTCAATCATAATCTAACCAATTTAATTAAACGGGTCTAACATTTCAATCTTAACTCTTTAATTTCGTGTTGTGTTCGTATCGGATTTGCAGGTGGTGTTAAAAATTGACAATCGTAGCTTGGATATACACTGTTGGAGCTACAGTAACCAGAGTTTAGGTGGGGTCATCCATAAAGGCTCAATTTCTAAAGCAACTTATTTGGGATGAAAACCCTAAAACCCTAAAAACAAGTGTTTGAAAACATTAACTTACCTTTTTTTTCAAATAGGGATTATTTCAACATGTGAAAAGCTTGTTTTGGACGTTTTACAATACAGGATATATAGATACCATAAAAGACCCAGGGATACCAGAATGAACAAATTATTATAATGGAAGGTGTAGAAACTATTGTTGCTAAACAGAATAATAATGCAATAAACAATTTTGAAAGTAAATAAAAAAATTTAATTGTACAAATCTTTGAACTTCAAATTCAACAATAGATTAATTCAATCTGAGAAAGTTACAATGATAAATAACAAGGATACAAAGGAGGCAAGAGTAGTGGATACAAGCAAGGCTAGATGGCTTTCTGAAGGAGAGTAGGTTGTAACATTTGGTCTGGCTCATACAAATGAAAAGAGTCCTTAAATAGACTCCACAAGAGAATAGAAAATATTAAATTATACAATGAAGAGTGTCAAATAGTGCTACAAATCCGGATTCTTTGTTTGATATTTTTGTTTTTCTGAACAGTAATTCCATGACTTTTTTTTTTGTGAAATAAGGATAGCAGGATAAATGGTCTGATGGTATGAAAGTTGCTCTGTCTGATAGCCTGATAGCTTTTGCTTTGTCAAATAGTAATTTTGTGACTTCTTTTTTGTCCAACCGTAGGATTGTTCTGATAATGGTCTTGTCTGATAAGTAGAGTCTGTTGTTTTTTAGCTGTGAGCATATCCTTCAAAATTATCTTGTGAATTATGGAAATATTCTGGCAAGGTTGAATTTTTTTCACCTTAATTATAGCCTTCATCTTTATCATCGTCTCATAGCTGGGAGATGGCTTCTAGCTACTTTTTCTTATTTTCCTTTTTAGAATTGAAGGATGCGATATGAGCCTGATTAATAATTTTTTGAAGTAAGAATTAGTTCTTGTCACCAAGTTCAAATTCTTGTTGGATTTTTTGTAGGATAGGTTCATAAGTGAACTTTTCCCACCATCTAATTGAAATTTTCCTGGTAATGTATTTGATGGAGGTACCAACTGAGATCTCACAATTCGAACCCATAATCCATGGGATATTATAATGAACAATATAATATAATAACCTGTGAAATTTTGCAAAAATAGGAGAATGAATATTATTTGCATATGATTGAAATTTGTCTGAAAAGAGAGAAGGCATAATATTTGTTTCTATTCCAAAAAGTACCCACCATTGAACAAACCAAGAAGGTATGTATTTTACTTCATCTTTTAATTTTTTAATTATTATTTTTATCAAAAATAAGAAATCAAGAATGCTGAAAACAATCATTCTAAAAAAGGAAAGTATTATACGAGGCTTGTTGATAGTTAAAGTAATTGAAAGATGGAGGATTGAAAGGGACAAATAATTTTTTCAATTTTCATGGAGAATGTCACCAATGGGCTGGAGAAAGAACTTGTTTGATGGTACATTTTGAAAAAGTAATACGCTTGTTTGTATTATCAAATTTGCAAGGGGTAGGGATGTAAATAAATCAGTCTGTTCGACAATCTGCTCGATACCCGCTCGGTTTAGCCCGATCTGAGCTCAAGCTCGATACTGTAGAGACTTGCATGTTACTGTAGAAACCCACTCGATTAGTAAGTGATACATACCCGACTCGCTCGACAAAACTCGATAGGGGATCGCGAGCTCAACTCGTTTAAAATTTGACCAGATTGCGCGCCCGGCTCGTTAGTCCGACTCGTTAGCTCGTTCATATCTCTTATATATTACTAAAAATAAGTTATATAAATTTAAGCATGTATATTAGAATTAAGTAATATATGTTATATATGTTACTTAATATTTATATGTGTGTATTTTATTTAACATACTAACTAGTTAGTTCATAAACTACCATATTATCTAGTTAATTAACATATACTAAGTAAATGTAATTAACTATATGTTACTCGATATTTTTTTGTATATTATATATATACACACACACACACACACTAAATAAGCATATAGTATACTAGTTAAGTAAATATTATATTACATATTAATTATAATACTCTGATAATAGTATTTAGTATGTTAAACTAACATATTAAGTTAATAATAGTTAGTATGGAGGTTGTTCACAAACTCATGTTTGAACTCCGCTTTGATCACACATTGAAAAATTTAATAGCCAACATCGAGCTTTAGTTGAGCCGAGCTTGTCGAGTAACCTGGCTCGGCTCAGCTCGAATGTCATTCTCAACGAGCTCGATCTTGAGCTCGAGCTCGCCCGAGTTTTAAACGAGCCGAGCTTGAACACACATTTTATAGCTCGGCTCGAATTCGAACTCAACTATTTAAGCTAAACTTATAAACGAGCCAGCTCGACTCTGCTCGGCTCAATTACATCCCTAGCAAGGGGTTTGAGAAATGAGGAAAGAATCTATGTCAACTAGAATAAACTTATAAAATCGTTGATTCTTTTATGGATGAACACGAGTGAAATGCCAGTTTGGAGGGAACATTTTAGAGACAGTGTCTATGGGATAATATGATCAAAATCAGCTTCCAAAGCGAAAAGCTTTGGTTGTTTGAGCTTATAGGTATGCAATACTTTTGAAGGTTATGTGATAAGAGAAGGAGAAAGAGTAGGAGGAGGAGAGCAACTCATTCTATCAGATTTGGAAGAAGAAGTTGATGTTTTAGAGGCTGAGGTTTTAGACGTTGCTGATACAGTTTGAGAAAAGGTTTCTAATTTGGAAGGAAGGGGAGAAAATGAGTCTAATATAGAGAACTGGTTGTGGGAATGTAATGATACTGGGGTTTGTGGTCTATAGGCCGGAGGCCTAGGGGTTGATACCAGATTGGGAGATGGAGTATTTTGTATGGCATAATCTGCTCGGTTTTGGAATTTGGTGGGGTTCTCAATTTCCCTATAAAAATTCACGGGTTAAGAAATTAGGAATTCAATTTGCTTCACCTTTAATAGACTCAATTTCAAAATCAAAAGAGCTTAGGATTGCTTGCCATCTAGCAAAAATTTATTTTGATGCAATATTTTTAACATCTTTAAATAATATATCTTTCACAGTTTTATAGTTAACCTGAAATAAAATTTTTTGATTTAGAATATCATCTTGAAATTTTGAAATACATTAAACAATTGATGAATTTCTTTTTTTATTATACTATAATTTGGTTGTGCAGCATTCCATACACCTGAGTAATATCGGACATTAATTTGCTCTTTAGATCCTGAGGTACGTTGTTTGAGAATACCTCCATAGCCAAGCTCAGAGGCATCAGTCTCAACAATTTTAAAAGAGGTAGGAGAAGGAAGTCCTAGACACAGAAGAGTCTTGACATGCTTCTTAATTTTCTTTACAATTTCGGTATGATGTTTTGACCATGGAGGAGGATTTTTTATTTATTTTTTATTTTTTTATTTTTTATTTTTTTTTGTAATATCTGATATAAGGGTTTACATATTTTCCCTAAGTTTTCATAATACTCCGAAATATAATTCAAACTTCCTAAGAATCTTTGAAGTTAATTTTTATCCTTTATGTCATTTGGAAATTTTTCGGCAAACTAAATAGATCTATCTATAGGTGTTATGGTACAATGATAAATATTAGAGTAATGTTTTTTGCACAACATTTGCACACACTTTGTACAACAATGCTGACATGGAAATGATTTTCATTTTTTTTTTTTTTTTTTTTTTTTTTTTTTTTTTTTTTGTGTGTAGGAAACATTACTCTTTTTTATATTGTGAAAAACATTTCCACGTCAGCTTTGTTGTACAAGGTGTGCGCAAATGTTGTGCAGGAAACATTACTCTAAATATTATGCCCTGAAAATCTGATTTTGTCTTGGAACAATTTTATTTTATTTTGGTGATAATACTGATCCATTATGTTGTATAATTTATGCGAATGTATATATATATATATATATATTATTAAAAAGTCATAAAAAGGTGTAAATATATCATTCATCAGATTTTGAAATTCACTGGAGGCATTTTTTAAAATCAAAAGGAATAACGTTCCATTCATAGTGTCCAAAAGGGACTGTAAATATAGTCTTATATTTATCTTCCTCAATGAACCCTCTTGGTCTCTCACCTTCAAAAGAGGTAACCTCCTTAACCTAACTCATTTCTTATGTTAAGCAGCACTCATTAGTTAGCTTCGTAGCGTAGTTTACTATTTTTGTATATCTCTAGCTAGTTTTACATCTTTTCTTAGTTGTTGGCATCAATGCTAGATTAGTGTTTGATTAGTAGGTTTAACATACTTAGTATTGCATGAAGTTGTTATTGAGGTTAAGACTTTGTTAGAGATCATGTTGAGACCCTACAACTTGCTTAGAACCAGTTTTATGGCATTTAGGTTTGAATTTGGATTCTGTCCAAGTGACAAACGTTCGCCCTTCACTGGAAGAACGAACGGCGTCTGAGACGAACGTTTGCCATTTTTTGGTCAAACGATCGTCAAGCGGACATAAAGCTTAATTTGAGCTATTTAGGATTTAAGACCTATTTTAGTTCGAATCTAAGGCTGATGTTAGGTTTTTTTTTTAAAATTTCGAGGTTGTGGAGCTTCAAAGAGATTTGTTGGAGGAATCGTGCAGTACAAGTGAGTAAAACTCACATGGATTTTTGTTATGTTTATTTTTCCGCATAGCTCGAATATTTTGTGTATCAAAACATGAATGTTTACAATTCACATGAAATGTGATTTTATTACTGTAGACTCTATTTTGTGAAAATATGTGATTAATGGAATAAAATTATGAAATTATGAAAACATGCATGTAAAATATGGTGAAGACTAAATTGCATAGTATGACATGATACACCGTCTCGTGTGAAAAACAACCATAAGCTTACTATTATACAGGTTGTTCTTTATGGTCAAAAGTTTATAATGTGTTATGATGGGCCTTGGATCCAATGGTTGTTTTGTGACTGACGCACCATGCTTGAATAAGGGTCACGGTTACGACTTTGCTAGTAGTGTAGGCCCCCCGAGGTCGGACTCGGTCGGACTGCTAGTAAATGACAGTATGTGCACATATCCGGGGCACTTGTGTTGTATTACAGATCCTTCAAGACATGTCCAACCCTGCTAGGACGGGGTTAATATCATGAATAGACCATATGGAATTGAACTATGACATGACATTCTTGTTATAAGCATATATACATTATAAATATATTACATACATTATCATTTTGTACAATGAAAGAATATTCTCTTGCATGTGATTTCACATTAAACTGAGTTCATCAAATGATAACATGTGTATCATGCGTATTATTATTCTCTAAGTCGTGGACTTACACTTGTATCTTTTCCACCTATGAAACATGTATTGTTTTTATAGATAGTTTTTATGATAACGGGTTGAAGAAGCATTTGGTCCTGTTGGAGGGAGTGCTCAGGATCATCTTTTTAAGGAGTTAGATCCCATTTGGCTAGTGTGGATGTGACGTGCATCTAGTGAATCCTGCCATAATATGTTAGATATTATATTTATGTTGTATCTTGTTAAGTGTAGGCAGGGGTGGAGCCAGCCTTCCAACTTTGGGGGGCAGGAATAAAAAAAAAAAAAATAGGAGGGCAAATCTGAAAAAATAAAATTTTTAGGGGTAAAATTTTAATTTTTTTCTTGAGAAAACCTTGGGCCTTGGGGGGGAAGGGGGCAAGCCCCCCCAAGGCTCTATGTGGCTCTGCGACTGAGTCAGAGTGTAGGCTTAGACCTTTGGTTTTGGATCTGTATCATTTTGATGACTCGTCTTTTGACCGTACTTTGAAGTTTAAGCTACCTATGTTATGATGACATTTTAGTTTACTCTTTCTATTCTTGTTATTGTGGATTTTAGAATGCCATATATCGGAGATGATGAGATTCATGTGGTCTTGTTTTTTTTAGGAGAAATGATCCCTACACTCATTTCTCACAACAGTCCCACAACAAACTGACGTGGCTGGTAATATTTTATTATTTTTTTACAAAACAAAACAAAAAAAATAATAAAATATTACCAGCCACGCTAGCTTGTTGTGGAACTGTTGTGAGAAATGAGTGTAAGGATCATTTCTCTTTTTTTAGAATAAGACTATGAGACTAACATCAAGTTAACTACCAGTTAGTTAATTTTACTGAGTGTTATAGTAAGGCATCTTAGGTGTTCCAAGCTATTGTAAATATTTTCTTTATATTCAACTGGGTCTCCTATAAAGTGTTTTGTAATAGCAAAAATTAATGTGTTAACAGAATCTTCTATGAGGTGTCCTACTTCATTTTTATAAAATTTGAATCATTACCTTGCTTATGAGTTGCCTAGATCCAACCTTTGTCACTTTTGATTAGGGTATTATCCCACCAACCTTTTAACTGCATGGCCTGTAAATCATGTCACTAGATAATTAGCTACTTGATGATCAATGCTTGTAATCTTGAGTGCGACAAACACACCCTTCCACTTTCTTATTCAATGACGGCCTACTATGGAAAAGATTACAAGCATTCCTCCTTGAAATATGTCTTATCTCTTCATAGATTTTAAATTTAAGGGTTAAATATATTTTTGGTGCCTGAGTTTTAAAAACTTTATTTTTTAATCCTTGAGTTTCAATTCGCATCCCAAATGATACCCCAGTTTTCAGAAAAGATCAAATTAATACCTCAGTCAAGTTTTCCGTCCAAAAACTAATGGTCCGCCACATGTTAACTCCTTAGGGTTGACACATGTCACAATATAAAAAATTACAAAAATAAAAAATCTTTAAAAATTAATTATAAAATTAAAAAAATAATAAAACTAAAAAAATTATTAATTTTTTTTTTTAAAAAAGGGTGGTTGAGCAGCCCTCGTGACAAAAAAAAAAAAAATTAAAGCGTTTTGGCTCTTGGGGGTGGCCGAACCACCCTCATAACCCTTTAAATGGCTGGCTTGGGGTGGCCGAACCACCCCCGTGGCCTATGGGGGTGGTTCGGCTACCCCCAATTGGCCAAAACCCTTGAATTTTTTATTTTTTTTGGCCATGGGGTGGCCGAACCACCCTCGTGGCCCTTGGGGGTGGTTCGGCCACTGCCAATGGCCAAAACCCTTGAATTTTTTTTTTTTTTTTTTTTTTTTTTTTTTTTTTTTGCCATGGGTGGTGGTTCGGCCACTCCAGACCGGTCAAGAAGGTGGCTCAATCACCCCTCTTCTTTTTCTTTTATTTTTTTGTTTTTCAATTTTTTTTTAGTTTTTAATTTTTTAATTAATTTTTAAAGATTTTTTATTTTTTATACTACAACACGTGTCAACCCTTAGGGGTTTACACGTGGCGGTCTGTTAGTTTTTGGACAGAAAACTATTGAGGTACTAATTTGGTCTTTTCTCAAAATTGAAGTATCATCTGTGATGCGAATTGAAACTCAGAGATTAAAAAATAAAGTTTTTAAAACTCAAGGACCATAAGTGTATTTAATGCACTATCTGGCAAGATTTTCAATTTTTTTTTTTTTTTTTTTTTTTTTTAAAAAAAGAAATTGAATTTCTGAATTTAGATGAATCGAAATTCAAATCTAAAACGATCTATAAAAAAAAAAATAAAAAAAATTCAAATCTAAAACTAACAGGAAAAAGGAAGATTATTGTCCCTGTAGGGGTGGGATGTTTCTCTTCTTAAACAACAGTGTGCACCACATTTATTTAATTATTAATTGTGTTTTATTGCTACTTCTTTCAATTGAAGAAACTGTTGTTGCGTTTAATTTGGTTATTAATTAGAGCAGTGTAATTAATTATTAATGTTAGTAATAGTGGCGTTGCTCCCACTTCTTGTATCTGTTACCTTTCTCAAACACTATATAAATTATTCTTCTATACTTTTTTTTTTCCAAAGCTCTAACAAGTCCTTTAGCCCCTACGTACGTATCGATCCCTGGTTAGTTTTCTTTTTCTAGTTTAATTTTGTTCATATTTTGTGTCCTCTTTTCTTGTAAAATCAATTAGCTTAATTGGGTTCTGGCCTTCTGGGGTTTCTTTTTTACAAAAAACGTATCTAATTTGTTACCACTTTTATTGGCTTAAAATAATAATAAAAAACAAAAAACTGAAACAACAAAGTTTATTGCAGTGAATTAACTGTTTATTTATTCCAACGTCATGTAACTGCAATAGATATAAGAAGATGTATTGTGAGTCAATTGTTTTTTCCATTTTTTTGTTGCAGTGAATTTGCGTGCGCGCCATCAATCCAACAATGGGATTCATCATCACCTTCTTTTTCCTCCAGCTGGTTTCTCTCCCTGCAATATTGTTGGCCCAAGAAATTAATTTTGCTAATATTGTTGTTAATGGCACTACAACAATTGGTGAAACTGATGATAATTACATTTGTGCAACAATTGATTGGTTTCCTAGTGATACATGTCGTTACAACTATTGTATGCTGCAAAATTCGTCTGCCATAACTTTGGTGAGTATATATATATGTCCTCTCTCATCTACATTTATACAACATGGTTTATATATATATTTTTATTTTGACACCAAGAAATGTTATCAATTGTATCAAAAACTTAAATTTCTTGAAAATAATGAATTTAATCACTTAATTATCATTGTTTTAGTGGTGATCACGATTGATACGAAATCGTTAAATTGCATGCTGGACGACATTGAAATGATTTGAATCTCCTGTTCAATTAATGTGGTTTTGGTTTTTTCAGGACCTGTCCAATCCTCTACTAGCCAAGACAATCCAAGGTTTGTCTGCTTCATTATCCTTTATAAACCTATTCTATTTCAAGACATTCTAGTATCATTTAGGGGGATGAATGAGCATAAGTATACAATAAATGATAAATTTAATGATTTTCACGTGTGGGTTTAAACTTGTTCTTAATAAGTGAGACCTAAGACAAGGAATATTTATTTAAATATTTAACGTGTCAAGCCTCACTTATTAAAATGAAGGGTAAACTGTAAAGTTTAAGTTGATAGAAAATAAATCATATAAATAAATATTCTAACACTATGTCCTTTAGAGTAATGCTAGAGACAATCTTTTTTATCATCCACATCAATTTTTAAAGATAAAAAGAGGATTCAAAGATGATCTCTAAGATTACTCTTGTCCTTTATCATTAGCATTTCTTTTTCGAACACTTGGACCTATTTATACAACATAATATTGCTCTCTTTCAATGTTGTTGGATTAATAGCTTTCAGGAATTTGAGGCTTAGAATTGGAGGTTCTCCGCAAGACCAAGTAATTTATAACGTAGGAAGTCCAAGCTACCCTTGCCATCCATTTCAACAAGCAGGACACGGTTCATTGTTTGGATTAACAACTGGATGTTTATACATGTGGAGGTGGGATGAGTTGAACCAGTTTTTCAATAAGACAAGGTAAGAGAATACAAATTGTTTGTTAAATGCTCTGTTATTAACGGGGTCTAACCCGATCCATGTGGAGTGGATACTTTGCACGGGTTAGGAGTTTACATGACAGAAGTGGTTACACGAAATGGTGGACCTGCATTTGATGGATCCCTTGTCATATAAATAAATGCCCTCTTATTTGCCTTGTGAAATTACAGTGATATCGAAAAAGTATTGTACCTACATGCTTCCTAGTCATGTGATTTTAGTTTGAATCTTGCATTTGCAGGGCAGTTGTGACGTTTGGCTTGAATGCTCTCTATGGGAGGAAGAAGCAGGATACAAGTATACTTTGGGTCGGAGATTGGGACCCTAGTAACACGAAGGCTCTAATGAACTATACGATCTCAAAGGGATACCATATTGATTCATGGGAATTTGGTAAGTAGCCATTAAATCACCACGTATTCTTCTATTTAATAACTGATGTCCAACACGTGAAATATTTAATTGAAATGGGAGGTGAATGACGGAGACAAAGTTTGAACTCACGAACTTTACTCTAATACCATGTTAAAATATGACCACTTACCCAAAACTTTAAACTGATATAAAATGATAAATTTAATAATTTAATTTATATTTTAATAGTAACAATCAACTAAGCTCTTTGTTGTTCCCATTAATGTAGGTAATGAGTTGAGTGGAAGTGGCATTGGTGCAAGAGTTGAAGCTGCACAATATGCAAAAGATGTGATCAACCTTAAAAACAATATGAATGAGTTGTATAGAAAATCCAATTACAAACCTAAACTTGCAGCCCCTGGAGGGTTCTTTGACAGAAGGTGGTATACTCAGCTTCTTCAGGATTCAGGTTCAGGCATAGTCGATATTGTGACACATCATATCTACAATTTAGGTGCAGGTATATGTGCAACCATGTTTTAATGCTGACGTGACGGCTTTTCATTTACAAGCCTTTTGCTTATACAGTCTACTCCATTGCAGGTAATGATCCTAATCTCATAAGTAAGATACTGAATCCTTCTTACTTGAGCAACAGCATATTAGGCACATTCAGAAATATTGAAGGGATGATTCAAGAGCATGGTCCCTGGGCTTCTATATGGGTTGGAGAATCTGGCGGTGCCTTTCAGGGTGGCGGTCGTCATGTGTCTGACAGATTTGTGAATAGCTTCTGGTACTGTTGGTTGCCTCATTGGCTGTTTGTTGTTGTTCTTTCATTTTATCTGTGGAACAAAAACTTAATGACTCCAAAATGTTCTATTTCTTGTCTTCGAATTTTAGGTACTTGGATCAGCTTGGAATGGCAGCCAAGTACAACACTAAGGTATATTGCAGGCAAACTTTGGTTGGTGCAAACTATGCTCTCCTCAATAGAACCACAATGGAACCCAACCCTGATTACTACAGGCAAGAGCAAATGTTTAAAGATGCTTTTTCTTTTTCTTTTTTTTTCTTTTTTTTTTTTAAAAGGGCGAGCAGACTTATCTAATTGAGCAGTGTTTGCTTTTGTTCAATGTCTTCTTCTGAATAGTGCACTTCTATGGCATCGACTTATGGGAAAAAGAGTTCTTGAAGTTCATGGACTTGATGCTTCACCATATTTACGCCATTATGCTCATTGTTCAAAAGGAAGAGTAATGCTCTATCATATGCTGATTTTTTTGTCTCTTTATTTATTTATTTTTATTTTTTCAGTTTCCTCTTTTTATACTAATTAATATGGCTATTGTCATTATCTTGCTGCAGGTGGGTGTAACTTTGCTGTTGATTAATCTAAGCAACCAAACTAATTTCATAATCAATGTCTACAACCACACGAACATTAAGTTGAAGGAAAAGGAGAAAAGGAGAGGAGAGAGTCCTTTCATGCGTAGTCTCAAGGCAAAAGTTGGTTCAAATGGAGAATCATTAATGAGAGAGGAGTACCACTTAAGTCCAGAAGATGGGAATCTCCGAAGCCAAACCTCACTTCTTAATGGAAATCCATTGAATGTTAGCAATGGAGAACTCCCAAGATTAGACCCTATCTTTTGTGAAGAGCACGCTCCAATATATGTTGCACCTTTATCCATTGTCTTCATAGTCATTCCTAACTTTGAGGCTCCAGCTTGTGCATAGCTTGCCCTAGCTTGCCCCTTCAGCTTCATTTTGCTGTCTTTTATATACATATAATTGTAAAAGTAATGGTGATTGTAAATCGAACTCCTAATATAGTTGCGACAAGTTATAGCATGAAAAATAAAAAGGTTTGTGAGATAAGATACTGTTACAATGTATCTATAATTATATATTTTGAATAAAAAGCTGGTTTTGGTGAGATCACTTGTCATTCAATCATTCATAGACCGTTATAAATGCATGTTGATTTTTTTTATTTAGATAGTTTGATACTATTTATAATATTTAGCATATTAAAGTTACTCTTCACACTAGCTTATTTATAATTCTCATTTCATATCGACTGACATGACGTGTTTTAAGTGGTTTATGTCAATCACTTAAAAAAAAAAAAAACAATTTAAAACATACAATGTCAACCGATGTGAAATGAGTGTTAAATTCTCTAAAATTAATTTAACTTGGAGTGTTCCTCATCGCATCTCCACACTAATTAACTTCTAATTAGCTGAAATTACTACCCTTAACAATAATTATCAAAGTAAAATATAGCGGGAAAGAGAAAAACCAATTATTTGAGCTGAAACTAAGTAACCTCAATAATATCATATATCATCAAATATAAACAAAGAGCTTCCAAGAGAAGTAATTCATCTATCATAATAAACATTATTGTCTTTACTATACTATGCAAACTTGCTTACACAAGCTTATCGCTTAGCATCTTCAACCTTGTAAATCACTCAAATCTGCTTTCCTGAAAACTGGTTAAACTACAAAACACCGAGGTATTTTACAGGTGGAAAAGTAACTGCTTAAGTCTATGAATTAGTAAGTAAATTATCACAAAACTTGTCATGCAATGAGCCTTATTTTACAGAATATAAGCATTGTGCTTTAGTAACTGAAAATGTCATAAAAGAGTGCTCAGTTATAACATTTTTGCATGATAAAAACAGATTAACCATTCCGTAAGTATTTACTTACCTCCTTCATCTTCAACCTCGAACATCCTAAAAAATTAACTTCACGCCTATGCAAATCATACTCTAATATTAAACATATTACATACTAAAAATCCTAATCTTACACGTGAAACCCTAATCAACATATTCTAACTTCATCGATTGATCGATCCTTGAGGGTCGAGTGACCGATGTCCTGCCAATAGTTATATTACTTCATTTAATCTATCAAAACCTAATCTCATGCTCAACCAAAACTCTTAATGATTTTAAAAGTCCTAATATACATCATACATCATGCACATACGTTTCAATCAAGCATGGCCTCATACGTTGCTTTAAAAACATTAAAAGTACAAGCTCTTTTTCTTATAATCATAATACATTGCTAATCAACCAAGGAAAATGTCTTAAAGTACTGCAATATAGATGCTTTGATACTGTTTTAACGTTAAAAGTAAATCTGTCATTAGGGTTCATACTTTTCAAGCAAGAATCAACTTTCATTTCATAAAAATGCCAACTTTAACTCATGTTAGATGAAAACAACTACTCATGCTTAAGTACAAAAATCATAGTAACATTCATGTATAAAAACTAAAGATTAAAGATTGGGTTAAGCCTTCACTACAAAGAAACCGACATTTAATGAAGTTTTTTAAAGGATACTATTCATGATAAAACGTCGTCAATCAGTTAGTACCGTTTATTTCACGACGTTTCCGTTTGGTCATGACGAAAAACAATGAAATTTATGGACAAAGATGTTTCCATCCATACTGGCACATTCAAAGAAACCTGCAACTAAAAATTTCATAAATTTTGCAAAATAAGTCCCATAAGTTGATTGACCGAATAGGGGAATCAAAAAATGGGAGAAAAGATAAGAGAAAGTTACCTACAAAATGTTATCCTCTAGATTGACGAAGAGAGTGGCTGGAGGTGGATAGACAATCCTTGCGCTCTGAAATAGACAATGCTTGTGAAATGTGAGAGAGAGCATGTGAGAGAGAGAGAGAGGGAGAGATTGTGAATAACTTCAGCTTCATGATCAGTTCTTCTTGTAGTCTTATAATCATTTGAAACAATTAACATTTTATGTAATACATTTAAAATCTCATATTCTGATAGTCCATCAATGTTCCATTCATATAAAGCGCCAGGTGTATAAGCAGCTCAAATTCCTAATTCTCTTTCTTCAAATTGTATATTTGGGGGTGTGGGTCTAGGATACCAATTTCTAGTTGTGGATGAAGTATTTCTATATCTTTCGTAATTATTTCTAACCTTTCGGCCTCCACCAATAGGATTATTTCCTCTCATAATTTTGTTTATCTTTATATTTTTAAATTGTGATTGTAGCTTGTTAACATATTTCTAAATCATTTTCTTCTGGTTTGATTTCTGAAAAAATATCATTATTCCTTTGTAACGTAGAAATTTCTTTAGTAAGTCCTTTTGAAGATGATGGGATTTTGGTAATATCGAGCTTTTCTATTCTTTTGAAAATTTCATCTAATAAATCTTTATTATCCTTTTTCAAAGAGAATTGTAAATTGGAGGGAATTTCGTGTGGCATGAATAAAGATTTTTTCTTTATTATTTATCTATATTTTTAATTACAATGCGCCCAATACACCGGCAACCCCCATCATATGAAATGGGTTCAATGTCCAATTATGAAACCCTTGGAAAAAGAGGATGAATCGAAATATAGCTGCTACACCAAAACTAGGTGCAAATAACCAACCAAACTGACCTAGTGGATAAATCAAGAATACAGAAACAAAAACAAAAAAGCAATTGGAGCAAAGAATGTGATTGCATTATAAGGTCGCAATTGAACAAATCAAGCAAGTTCAAATTAACGTCACATGAAACCTATTAGGCCAAGCAGTGGAGAGCAACAAATGGTTCTATCATCTTCCCTTCTTTTCCTCCCACCCGCCAAGCTTTCTTTGAAAAATTAAAAAATTACTCAAAGGAGTGAGTTAGAGCACAGTTGCCGGCTTCCCCAACATCTCAAGTGATTAGGCGGGGACAGGATTCGAACTTGCAGCCTTCAGGTCATGGGCTTGATGAGATGACCGAACCATCCTCTGAACCCTCTCCTGAGCCGGTTCCAATGCCTGAGCCTCAGCCATCAAAGCCTCAGCTTGACCCACCTCAGCTTGAGCCAGTCATTGAGCCTTCTACTGAGCATGAGTTGGAGCCAGTAGATTCTAAGTAATTCAATCTTATTTTTCGCCAATAACGTTTAAGTATTAGTATAATTATTTTGTTGTATTATGTTTTTGGAATTTTTGTTTTCGTCATTAAGACTAGCTCTTTTAATAGGAGAGGTAATAATTTGTGCATCCCTGTGAGTTATTAAAACTGATTTATAAGGAGGGTATTCTTCATGTATAACTTCATTATTTATTTTTTGATCCAGTTTTTTGTGATTCTATGAATTGTGTTAATTTTCTTATATATTCTTTCAAACCAAGGGAAAAAAATATATATCTACTTTTACTTCTGTCATATGATTGTACCATTTAGATCTAATATAAGTTGTTCTTGTTGCGAAAAGGTTTTTAAAAAATCATATCGTTTTTTATCATATTTCGGTAATATATATATATATATATATATATATATATATATATATATATATATATATATATATATATATATATATATATATATATATATATATATATATTAGCTCTTCTTTATTGATTTCAAAATTTTGAGAAATCATACATCTTTATGAATCTTCCCTTGGATTTTCAAAGTAACTGATTTGTTCCATTTGGGATTGTGTTGGTGAGGAAAGATTATTATTGTTAGCGACTAAGGCTGAGGCTATAGAGTAAAATGGTGTATCAATCATTTTTCCTTTATTAATTCCTTCTAAGTGAGTTTCTAATTTGTTAAGACTATGCCTAGGGGGAGAAATATTGCGTTCTATCATTGGATAAAATCTCGAGGAAGAGGATTATGATAATTGGGAAAAAGATCTTTGGAAAGGCTGGAATGATATTCCTATAGTTCCATTTGTCTTTTGTGTAATACAACTTAGATCGCTACTAGCATTATTTTCAACTTTTGGTAGTAGAACTAAATTTTCTAATAACTATTGATTAGGTAACCGAATGTCTTTCTAATTTATTTGTTTAGGTATTTGTATACTAGAATTTCTTGTACTTGTTTGTAATAATAAGGGTTGTCCTTTTGGGCTCTCAATTAATGCTTGTGGCTCTAAGGTTGTTTTCATCAACTTATAATATACTCTATAAAGTGATGTTAAAGCTTGAGCTCCTTTCATTATCTTATAACAATGTATTTTAATATTTAATTCTAAAGCATGTAGTAATGTCGGGTCATATAATGATAAGGAATAATTTGGATGACAATTAAAATAAATGGGTCATTCATATAAAGATGACTCTACCATTCCTAATAATGAATCCTGAAAGTCAAGACGTCTTTCATCACGTTAACATAATAAAACACTTGTCCTCAATCCTTGTCTAGTTAAAGATTTTAGGGCAACTTGTACTTATCCGATATGTATAAAGGAAGTGGAATGCTAGACATCCAAATACTTTTTTTTAGAATTTGGTTCCAACCTAATGTGTCACAATCCCATGAGATCTATTATTTTGGGAAGTGTGTCACAATCTCATATGATTGTGACATATCAAGTTGGGACCAAATTTTGAAAAAAAGTGTTGGGATGTCTAGTATTTCTCGTAAAGGAATACTTTTGTCTATATTTTTACATAGATTCTTTACTAAATAGTTTTACTTTCTTATACTCATTATTTAAAGATATGGTTTTTTCTACTGTTTTAATTGTAGTCTTATAAAAATGATAAATTTGAAAATGTTGATAGTTTGTATATTTGCTCTGTAGGTATGTTTGGGATATTCCATTCTTTAAGATTTCTTTCTACATTCATTATACTTATTTCTTCATTATTTACAGTATTGGTCTGAGTGGACATATGAGAACTAGAGGAAGTACTCTTGAAAAGAGAATTCACGATTAATCATAAAAGATTAAGCTTGCTTAATCTAGACAAATACAAGCATTCTTATGGGAACACTGCCGGGACTATCCCAAGACGCTCCCTGGCTTGAAAAGGGCTAACCAATGGTCTTATGCTTATCAATATAGGGGATATCTGAAATATGATTTGAATAAGTTAAACAAAACGAATATGACAACTACGACTCTTTCCTTATATATATCATTCATGTAGTTGAAGTTCACATTATTCTTGCGGGCTTAAATTTGTGATTTGTAAAATACTAGTCACTTATTTGGACGGAGTGTGACATAAATAAAGGGTTGAAGATCTATTCAATAGAGAAGATCCATCGGTTCAAGCCAACAATGGATCTCTTTGCTCAAGGTGGCAAGCAAAATGATGCATATTTTTCTTTTTTAGACTAGGATGCCCATTGAAAAACAAATGTTTGGGGAACACTACTGACTGGGTGCTTGTAGGACCTATCGTGAGGTGGAATTAAGACAAATGGTAATTGAACATGGCTGGATATGCATCAGGATCCTCTCCAGTTGCTTTCAACTGGAGAGGAGCTGGTCCATGTGTATAAAGGACAGAATTGTAATTTCATACCATGTAAAATTATAATACTGCCCTTGTATATAAAGGACCGGCTCCTCTCCAGTTGAAAGCAATTGGAGAGGATCTTGGTCCGTTGGGTATGACGTGTGACGTAAGTTTATGAGGCCAAATAAATTATAAATGAGTGGTGATTCATGATCTACTACAATTTTAAATAAATTGTAGATTCTCAAATTATGTAAATTCAAACCGTTCATTGCATCAAACGGTTTTGACAAAATTCTATCTATTAAAAATGTGGCATGTTACATAGACATTCAGAAAAAAAAAAAAAAAAAAAAAAAAAAAAAAAAAAAAAACTTTCCTTCCAAAAAACTTTTTTTCTTCACTTTGAAGATACATTTCTTCTTTAGTAAACCAAAATGTCATTTTTTGCTAAAAGCTTTTCTACGACATAAAACACAAGAACCTGATGAAAATGTACTCAATCCTCATTGGTAATATGTCGTATTTTTAATAAGCAGCAGTTTTCACACCGTTCAATACAAAAAACAGCATGAATCCATGTAATTAGAGAATCTATAATTTATTCGACATTGCATGGGATCCTTTTCTGGCTATTCAAGTCATCAACCCTGCATGTGTGTAATGTGTTTGACGGCCTGGCTTGAGCCCATCAGCTAGGATCACTCTGCATCCCCATGGATCAGATGGAGAATGCTAAGTCATGTTGTTGAAAGTTCCTTGGCTTTGTCTCCTGGGTTGCATCCCTTAGCAGGTTAGGCATGCCTTGTTTCATCTTCAAATTTTCATTTTATTTCTTTATTCCGAATACGATGTCGGTTCTTGCCACTCCATTTATTGGAAGTTCACAAAGTTGAAAGCATACTCAAACAATTTTTATGTGCACTTGATCTACAAAGGTAAATCTAAAGGCTAGCAAATTCCTCAAAATCTGCATTGGAGGTCCCAAATTTTTATTCTATTGTTAGTTTAAATAACATATACCATAATTTGTGATATATGCCTTAACAAACACTAACATTTTATGCCTATTACTTTGGGAAAATAAAAATCAATCAAGAGTAAAAGATAATTAGTAATGAAAGAAAAGAACCCCCCAAAAAAGAAGAGGTGACTAGAAATTTATGCTTTTGCCAAGAAGTATTCTCTATAAGGTGACATGGTGTACTGTAGTTTGTGAAAGAATATGAAAGTGTCTTGGCTTGAAAACCAAAACAGGAGAGTATACTCATTAATATTTAGGACTGTTCAGTTACATAAAATCTATCCTGATAGATACAATCGAAGTTCACAATTCAAATGTGCAGTATGATTAGAGTAGACCTCTTAGTCTTCGTATAGTACAACTCAAACTGCAATGGACACCAATATCTCAGATAACATCATCATGTCTTTGAGGTTGAATTATACTGTTGTTGTTAGGGACATTATCTCTAACAGTTTGGAACATGCAGAAAGAAAGTTATTACAAGTGCAGCTACATTTTCAAAATCATGGTTTCTCGCTTGTTTTTGGAGATGTTAGAGGGAACAAGGTAAGCAACTCTGGTTCACTGTATCCTGGTCTGGATCGAGGTGATGGATGCAAATAAAATCTCCTCTCTTTGATGGCTTTCTCTTCTTCTTGACTATTCAATTCAGGTATTGCTGATTCTCCTTTCTTTTCCTCTTCCAGGATGCACAACTTTGAGAAAATTGTACAAGGGGTCGTAGGGCTTGGGAGAAAACCAGAGTTCCCTGATGTGGTGGGGGAGAAGCTATGGTGCAGGTCGGTTGATGTGCCTGCAGGTTTAAATTGGACAGGGGGTTTAACTATCTCAAGTCTAGGCCTAGAGTATTTCCTTCTCTCATGGAGTTTTGGTGTTGCTCTCTTTATACCCACGACCTTCATTGTTGCCCCTTCTTGTGTTGCATTACCTTCTGATGGGCCTGTTAGCCGCTGCACGACCTCTCGGAAAGTATTTGTATCTGTTTGTACAAATGTGGTTAAGGGGTTACAACTGGATGTACCATGGCTCCCCGAATTCTCCATGGATGTTTATTTCATTTGACAAGCTTCTCACCACTTATTCAGATTCTGACCTGCAATAGAGAAAATATAAATTGGGAAGTGTTCTCATTCAGAAAACATCTTTTAGATAAATAGGGGTTTGACATCTTAAGATGATAGCAAATACAACATGCATGGTGGAAATATTTATAAATTTATTAAATTACCAAATCTTATTAGGTATGTTTGTGAATGAGTACTTGACCGGCCTAACTTAGTCCAGTCAAGAGCAGTTAAAGAGAGCATTTTCGAAGCTAATTACCACATTATCCTTGACTTTAAGATGAACAATAGCTCGTGGCATGTTGGAAGTCAAATGCATAAACATTCTGTTTTTAGAAAAATGTTGTAAGCAAAATTTTCAGTTAGAGATCGAGCATAACCGGCCTGGTTGCGTTCATGGCAATGAAGGGGTGAAAGTTCATGGTGACGAAGGGTAAATGTCAATGACATGCTATATGATATGAGTAATTATGATCCAATGCAATAAGATTGTCTATTGAATGTACAATGGGCAACCATATATATGAGAGGCTCCTCAGGCCCATCTATTGAGTCAGGTGCCCAGGCAGCCTGAGCAAGTTGAGATCGAGCTGCCCAGACACTTATCCGAACAAGTGGAGCCCGAGAAACCTCTCTCATCAACCTCATTATATGTTTCAGTTAGCTAACCCAAACCAATCAAGCTTAAGTACGTATAAGAAATAGAAAGTGAATGACTTGTGAATGTCATTGACATATTATATGATATCAGGGATTAGGATCCATTGCAATGAGATTGTCTATTGCATATGGGATCAGGATTCAAGGAGGTTGTTTGAGCCCCACCGGCTCAGACAGGTGCCTGATCAGCCTGAGCAGATGGAGTCTTTTCTGCCAGGGAAATATCTCATATCAACCTCATTGCATTGAATCCCCATCCTGATTTCAGTTAGCTGAACCACACCAGTCAAGTTTAAGTACGTAAGCAATAGAAAGAGAATGACTTAGTGAACAATTACTGAAAAGAAGGTTTGGCGTGACCCATTCTTTCAATGTCTTTAGAAACTAAAAGTTGGTCATTGCATACACGACTGTAATAATTAGAAATAGGTACGATAGACACCCACCCCTAACATGTTGCAACATTACTTGGCATTGTTCTGCTACCAATGGACCTTATTTTTCTGAAGTTTCCTCTAGTGGCTAATTTTTAAAGGCATTAGGGAAAATTTGCATGAGGGTAGCCATCTTTCCGACCTAACCTATGTTGAATAATATTGTTTGTTTTTTGGGAAACCTATCCTATGTTGATTTTAGTGGCATGTGCTTGGGATTTCTAGTCCAAAAGTGTTAAAGCTTTGCTAGGCCATTCGTTTCTTTCGATTTATTGGACCACTCTTAGGCTTGTTGGCAAATTCTCTCTCTCTCTCTCTCTCTCTCTCTCTCTCTCTCTCTATATATATATATATATATATATATATATATATATATATATATGCTAAGAACCAGCAAATGGGTTAATGATCGTGGCCCTTTTTGATTTTTGGTTGAGACTAACTTTACACTAGTGTCCTTGCACTTTCTCTTCTCCTAATTGGGCAGCATTTAACTTTTAGAAAAACAAAATTTGTATGATGATTCAACATGAATTTACCATTTCTTATCAATCAGCTTAAATTTTTGAAATAAAAGGTAAATTTAATAATTTAACAATACAGAGTGATGTGGCCAGTTTGGTTTTTCTTACTTGAGACTCATAAGAAAACAAAGAATTATGAGTAACTTCATTCATCAGTGAACTCTAGTTCAAGTGATTCTTTCTCTCCTTGTCAAAACAAGGTCAAGTTTGAGGTTGTAAATTCAACACTCGCCTAATGTATCTGCACTACCAATAGAAGTATACAACTGATTGATAAAGAATAAGAACAAGATAGGTAAAAGAATATCAAAATATGATGTTTAAACAAAATGCAACCAGCTTTACTCACAAGTATGAACTGATGGAAATGAAAATTATAACAAAACAAGTGGAAAATCTGTCATAGGATCCTCAAGATATATAGTATGATTCATGGTTGCTTCTCAGTTAATGCATGTCAATATGTTATTTATGCAATGTAATGTGATTCCAATTTATCAAACATGAAGGAAGAAAAGAAGGAATGGGGACAATAATATGAAAAAGTTTCAAACATACCTTAAGAAGTGATTATGATGCAGCTGTACGTTCTGCAACAAGTGGAAACTCTGGTGGTGAAACTAAGTAGAAAAAGAGAACATGTGCAAGAAGAAAGAAAAGGAAACAATAAGTGAGAGAAGTATACGGGAGGAGAGAAACAATGAAACTAAATGCAGCTAAGGTTTTCTGGCCTACACTTTACAAGCCAGTTAGGACAGAACATGTGACCTCAAAAGACATTGCAGCCGTTGGCTTTGCCACATCACATGTTTGTTTGTTTCGAAAGGGCAAAGACCCATATCACACTCCTTCAAGATAACCGTGGAAATGCCTTTGCTTGTTGAGATTCTGAAAAGGCTTCTCACTTTTGGGGAAGGAACAACTAATGCCCCGATATGGGTGGCCTGCCCTTGCTTGAGGTGAGTTGACCCTACTACAGTGGTACTGGTCGCCGAGTCCTCCATGGCCCACATCTCCATAAAAGGCCTTCGTCTCAATCTCATCGAACCCGGCCGTCTCAATTGCTACTTTAAAGTCCGCTCGTTCACTGGCTGGTTGCTTCTTCTTCTTATTCTTCTTCTTCTTCCTCTTCTTCAAAACCATTTGTCTGTCTCTCCGGATATATATCTCTCTTTATATCGCGCACACACCCGCGGAGTCGTTGGTTTGTTTGACACCGATCAATTTCATTGTGTGAGAAAACAACCTTAATTTTAAGCAACAGGGAATGGAATTTCAAGACTCTGATTTGTGGGTCTCTTTCTGAATTTAGGAATTTTTTGGTAACCCAATTCTTTTTGTGAAACATCCATCAAAATTTGAACTTTGGTTGCTGAAAATGGAGGGTCTAGTTCTGGGTTTCTTTCTGAATCAGAAAGTTAACTCTAACCCACTTGTTTTATTTACTGGATGAACGATAGTAGAAATATCATGGCCCTCCGTTCGGTTGATGATGAGAAAACTCGGGAAAAGAATAGAAAGTAGACATTTGAGGGTAACTTCTGGTGAGGAACTTGGTAGTGCTTTTCTTGCTCACCCCAAGCAATATCTGCTCTTGAAAGCAGGAAAATTGCTTCCAATTTCCTCTCTCCCTCTCTCTCTGAAACCGTTTTGGATCATTGATTGCATTGTATCAAGAACACCGGTGATTTCTTCCATGGTGGAGTAACGGCAACGCTGGTGGATTTAGTGGGGTCAGCTGTGATTTACACTTTTGGACCTCCAGCAACCGCAGTGTCTGTGGAGATCAATGTTTCATACTTGGATGCTGCTTCTGCTGATATTAGTTTTTACGCTACTCTTTGTTTTGTTGTCCTCAAAGTTTTTGGTTTTGTTTTTAGTCATTGTGGTATAAATTAAAATGTGTCTCTATCAGAATAACTGGTCGAGTCTAAGAACGGAGAGGGAAACTGATATTGTTCTATGCTTTACCAGTACTGCGTGCATTGTGGCAATACTGGTATTAGTATTCTTGTTTTTTCAGTTTAATTTGCACCTTTGCCTAGGCATAATTGCTTTCTTAGCAAAAATTGCATTTTGGATGGTTCTTATTGTCTTGTTGCAAGATCAATGTGGATAATTTTCCATAAGAAATCCTGTGAAATGGTCATGAGAGTGACTTGTAGCAGGATATGGCATCCACCTTGAAGTTAGAGACCACTTGCCTAGTTTGATTTTTAGCACTTAAAATGGGCTTGAAGGAGATAATGGACAGACCTAATTTGGTGGACAGTGATTACCTTGAATTGGAAACATGGTTTAAGGAGCATGGCAGATTCTCTTGAAAACATGCAAACCTCAAAGACAGATTCCAGGAAATGTAAGGAATCAAAGGTTTGTATGTGTATGCTCATCAATAAATTATAAGGCTTGTAATTTGGCTAAGTGGGAAGTGATCATGTGGCATTAAAAGCTTGAAGGTGGATAAATATATTTTCTTTATATTTTTTTTTTCTTCTTTTTGTTATTTATCCCTGCTGAGATGACTTCCTCGTAGTATTGTTTTGCCCTTCTGTAAATACCTTTCATCTCCTTATTACTTTTAAAGGATCTGTCATAGACATGGAGGTTTTGTCCAAATTAATTGAGGAGGCTGCCTTGAAGGGCTCGGAGTATCAGTTTCATCCTAAGTGTGCTGCAGTAAAGTTGACACACCATTGCTTTGCGGATGATGTGCTGCTTTTTTCTTCGGCCAATATACATTTAGTTGAGAGAATTAATAAAGTCTTGATGAAGTTAGCGGAGTTATCAAGTTTGCGAGCCAACCCTTTAAAAGCACAATTTTCTGTTCTGACATTTCTTTAAGAAGTAAGGAGATGTTGCTGGAATGTTTGGGAATGAAGGAGGGTAAACTCCCAGTGAGATGATACCTGGGTGTCCCCTTGATTTCCAATAAACTGTCATCTTTGTATTGTGAAGCTCTGCTGAAGAAAATTTCAAGCCAAATCAACTCTTGGATGCTTCAGCATCTCTCCTTTGATGGTGGATTACAGTTTTTATAGTCAGTTCTTTATAGTATTCAAATCTATTAACTAAACATCTTCATCTTACAAAAGAAGGTGGTGAGTGCTTTGCTAAGGCAAAGGTTTCTTCGGAATCTATTTGTGTTCCTAAGAGGGAGGGTGGGTTAAGGTTGAAGAGCCTAGAGTATTGGAATTGGGAATCTATTCTAAAACACATTTGGACTCTTTTCACTAAATCAGGGTCACTTTGGGTGGCTTGTATTAGCTGCTAAGCACTTAATGAAATGCGTGGTTGGGGATGGCAGACATATTTTCCTTTGGTTGGGCTCTTGGAATCCGAATTGTGTCCTTTTCGATCTCTATGCCTATCGTGTAATACATGATTTGAGGAGTAAAGTTGATGCCTTGTTGTCTAGTGTCATTCGGGGAGGTGATTGGCATTGGTTGCCGGCAAGGTCTTAGAATTTGGTTGCCATTCAAAGCAAACTCCCGGATGTTAAATGGGATCCTGTGATACTCCTCTATGGTTGCCTTCTCAATCTAATAGATATTCAAGTAAGGATACTTGGAAAGCTATTAGGTGAAGCAACTTAGAGTTGATTGGGATAAGTTGATTTGGTTTCTCATGGCTATCCCAAAGCATGTTTTTTTTTTCTTATGGTTGGCAGTTAAAGAGTACCTTTCAACTGGAGATAGATTATTAAAATGGGGGCTAAAGGTGAAACACAATGTTTGTTTTGTAGGAGTTGCATTGAATGTAGTGATCACTTGTTCTTTTAATGTAGTTTTACTATGCTAAGGTATTTTCAGAATTCAGTTCCTATTGGCTGGGGATGAGATCCTTAGTAAAGGGTTGAAGGAGTGAAGGGCAAGAGCTTGAAAGCGGTTGTTTGCAACTTTGTGTGGGGCTCTTCTGTGTATAACCTTTGGAGGTATAGAAATGACTTAAAATTTGGTAACCAAGCTCTATCTGAGGACAGAATTTTGCAGAGAATCTGTAGGGAATTCAGGACCTGTATTTTGGGCGAGAGGAAATTTCAGGTGAATGAAAAAACTGTGGCTATATGCAATAATTGGGGCATTTCTCATAATATTCTGGTCTGTGACTTTTGATTGGTTTGAGCTAAAGTCCTGCAGAAGGTTATTTCTGCTTTGTTGCTGGTGCTGTTTGTTTTTGGAGCAGAGTTGCTGTTTTTCTGAATCTGCATCTTGCCTCATGCTTCAGTGGCTTGTGGTGGTTTTGGAATTGGGTTGTTTGGTTCTGGTTTTGCAGATGGGTTTATGCAATGTTGTTGCTGGTGTTGGTTCTTTTTCTGCATCAGATGGTTAGGTGGAGGTTTCTCTGTTTAGGGCTCTACTTGTTGAGTTGGTTTGCTGTTGTATAGATTTGTTGTTTCTTTGTTTTTCGGTGTATTGAAGTTCTGGCTTGTAACTTTGTATAGTGGTTTGTTGTAGTCTTTCATCTCAGAATATTGAGACCGAGGGCTGTATACCTGAGAGAGAGAGAGAGAGAAGCTCCCCTCTCTGCTTGGTTCTCTCGGATCAGGATCTTCTCAAATTATATACCCAAATTTAAGATAATTCGGGCAAGTAATTATAAGAGACCACCAAATAAAAATTGGGATATCCAACCACTTATCTGGTTAGGTGGGTTCTATAAGTAGTCTCTCACAATCACCTGTTCGAATTTGAAAGGATCTTAATCCGGTTCTCTCCCCTTTCATAGGGCCCCCACTATCCCTATAAAATCTTACAAGGCCTCACCTTATCTTTTATGGGAGATATTTTTTTCCAACAGGGATTGATGTCTTCTTCCCTCATAAAAGGAATAAATATTCATCTCCTTTTTAATTTTGAGGAATAGTCATTCCTGTAGAATAACTATTCTCATAAATAAAAATCAACCAAATAATAAAATAAATATCAAACATACCTGTAAGCTTTGTAACATAATATCAACCTGGCTTTCTCACGTAGCTTACAGACCAAATAAAGTCAAAAGTGTCAACATAAACAAATAAGGAATGCTAGAATTCTTTAAAATGTCATTCTGGAATGATATAAATATAATTAAAAAAATTGTATCCATGTCATCTAAAATGACATAGATATAAATTTTTTTATTACATTTATGTCAATCCAGATAGACACCAGAAAGACATTAAAATGAACTCTAACATTCCTTTAAACAATAAGAGTATGTTTGGAATTGCGTTAGGGAGCTATGCCAAATAAAAAGCTAGCTTGTTTGGTAAAAACAACTCTAAAAATACTTTTTGACTTTTTTACTCTAAAAATGACAAAAAAGCACTTTTTAGTAAAAGTTTAAAAATTAAGGGCATGTTTAGGTGACAAAAGTTTTTCAAATACTGTTTTTTAGAATTCAAATCCTACTCAAATTTTATCCAAGTATTTTTAATTTTGTTTTAGGTCAAAACATAATTTCAAAAAACAAATTCTCTTAGAATTCGTAATTTTAAATATTTTTAAAAAAATCGCACACTCAAACAAGTCCTAAGCTTTTGTCAATCATGCTCTAAATATAAAGAAGAATATTTGGTTGAATATTCATTATTCAACCAGTTATACATCTATGACCCAAGCATGAATTGATTGTGAAAAGAATGTCTAGCACTAGACAAACATGACCAATGCATGGATTACTTTTGATTTGTAACGTTTAATAGTTATGATCATTGCAAATGTCCCGCTCTCTGGTTTCCTCTCTCCAACGGGAAGCTTAGAGTTGAACCAGTCCTAGCGATCTCATTCCCATACTTCTCGTTCATTCTCGGGGAAAAGGTCATGGCTGAGAAATCTGGGAATTCTAGTGGGGCTTGTCCTTTAACTTTGGGAGAACAGAGAGGTATTGCGATCTCTGATGACGATATTGAGGAGCTACGATCCAAAGGAAGGAAATGCTTGTTGGGAAGGCTTGGTTAAGCAAAGAAGATTAACAAAGAAGCGTATCAAGGGAAATATATTCTTTAAAGAGATTCAAGACAACCTTTGGTTGTTTGAATTCTCTGATGAAGAGGACCTCCGAAGGGTATTGAAGGGTCATCCATGGTCCTATGACCACACATTGTTAGTCTTAAATGAATTTGATGGCAAAACACCACCTTCACAAATGGATTTCTCATTTACACCTATTTGGATCCAGATTCATGATATGCCTTTAGCATGCATGAACCGAGGTGTGGGCCGGAAAATTGGGGAGTCCATAGGTACTGTGGAGGAGGTAGCTATTGCTGAGGATGATGTGGGATGGGGCAGAAGTCTGCGTATCCGGGTGGCTATTAATCTTTATCAACCACTTGATCGAGGACGGGCTCTGTTACTCACAGGGAAGTCTTGTTGGGTTCCATTTAAATATGTGAAACTTCCCACGTTCTGCTATAAGTGTGGACGTATTTTTCATGGCCCTAAAGGGTGCTCAATGAGGATATCAACTCAACAATCTCATACTAAGGGTGCTCCAGCATGGGGTTCATGGCTCCGTGCTGATGATGTTTCATGGGGCCCGGATTTAAATGAAAGGAAGAAGGGGTCTAAACCTCTACCACCGGAAGGGATGTTTCAGGAGGGGTCAGTAGATGAAGAGCTGGCAATGAAGTATCAGGGGATGAAGTCTGATCTTCCTGCTGCCGAGGATGGTCCTTTGTGCGGTCACTCAGCTGAGGCCAGTAACGGTGGAGAAGGTGACGGTGAACGTAGGCGTGGTGGCGGCACTGATCGGAACCCTAAACCTCCTAAGCCCAATTTGGCAACTGAGCAAAGATCGCAGGAGAGCATTAAAGACAAAAATCTACTTGTTTTGAAAAGAGCCATTACGTCCATGATGCAGGGAAAAAACTGTCGCTAGAACTGCCATTTCCAAAGGAAGAATGTAGTCAACTTTTCAAAAAGTGGGGGTGATTTCTTTCCTGAAATAGATAAGGGGGGTAGAAATGGTATTTCACCCAGCATTAAGGTGGGGCGATGGGAACTTGTTCTACCAGGTGGAGTACAGCTGGAGCGGGACATGATTCCACATGTAGTTCCCATAGGTAGAGTAGAAAATGGTAATACAGGTGGGAAGGCTATTACCACAGATAAATACTCTTTCTCAGCGGTTGTCGGGCTTAATGCCTTGTGGAAGACACTGAAAACTGTTACTCCTCCTTCTCTACCAATTGTGGCACAGAGTGACAAGCATGACGGGGGAAGAGGTTCTGAAGATTCAGATTTTATATCTTCTAGAGGTTTAGGTAAGCGAAAATCGGTTAGTTTGGATGGGGAGGATGATGAGCGTCCTACCCATCCTAAGAAGCAGGCAGTGGATCAGTTATGTCTCTTTAGAGGAGATAGGGTGGAGGCTGTTGAACATCCCCGCTCTCAGCAATGAATTGCCTAAGTTGGAACTGCGGGGGCTTAGGAACCCCCGGATAGTTCGAGGCATTCGCCATCTAGTGAAAAACAAGAAACTCGATTTGGTTTTCCTGATGGAAACTAAGCTAATTCAGAATAAAGCTTCTTTTTTTAAGGCAAAACTTGGTTTTGATAATTCTTTCATGGTGGACAGCAAGGGCCATAGTGGAGGCCTTATTCTGCTTTGACAGTCGGAATGGCGGGTTTCTATCCAAAATTACAGTAGAAGGCACATAAATGTTGTTATCAATATGGGAAGCTCAGGTATTCCTTGGAAGTTTATGGGATTCTACGGGCATCCTGTAGTTGCAAAACGTCACAAAGCATGGTCTTTGTTACAGTGTTTGGCCAGTATGTTGCCGATTCCGCGGCTTTGTTTAGATAATTTCAACGAAATTACCTCAGGAGCTGAAACTTCTAGTACAACGGTTCGACCTCAGAAACAGATTCGGGATTTCCAAATGGCGCTGGAGGATTGTCATCTTTCAGATTTGGGATTCAGAGGACCTCTTTTTAACTAGTCTAATGGTAGGACGCTAGAACGTTTGGATAGGGCTGTGGCTAATTCATATTGGTGCTTGCTGTTCAATGTGGTGGAGGTGTCTGTACTATCTCGGTGCTTTTCTTCAGACCATAGTCCTATCTTGGTCTCTTCCTCTCATAACCAAGAAGTGAGGTGGAATAAATCACGGTCTTTTCATTATGAAGCTAGCCGGACTAAATACCCGAATCACCATGATATGGTTAAAAAGGTGTGGAGGGTAAAGGATAATTCTAGCAATAAATGGGGGGTAGTTCAAAAGAAGCTTCAGGCTTGCCAAAAAACTCTCCAACATTGGGCTCAGAAATCAAGCAACAAAGGAGAGGCTCAAATTCAAGAAAAGTTGGGGGAATTGCAACTTCTCTAGCAACTTGCAGACCCGAATTTGGTAGAAGCAGAGACTCCTCTTAAAGAAGAGCTGAATGTTCTTTTGGAGCAGGAGGATTTAAAATGGAGGCAGAGGGCTAAGGAAGACTGGTTGAGGTTGGGGGACAAAAATACAAAATTCTTTCATGCTTGTGCAAATCAGTGCAGCAAGAAAAAAACCATCCAACAAATTGTGGACATGCATGGGAGGCTATGTACTTCTCAAGTGGAGGTTCAAGGGGCTTTTGTCAACTACTTCCAAGAGTTGTTCACGGCATGGGCTGATATTGATATAAAGCCATGTATTCGGCATCTTGCTAGGAGGGTTACACCTCAGATGAATGAATGGCTGATTGTAGTGGTTTCAGCGGATGAGATTTGCACGACACTCAACTAGATAGTCCCTCTCAAAGCCCCTTGTCCAGACTGGTTTCCAGCTTGCCCCTACCAACAGAACTAGAGTATTGTGCACAAAGAGGTATGTGAGGCCGTTTTCCATTTTTTTGAAACTAGTTCCCTGGACAGTGAGATAAATGCTACAAATATTGCTTTAATCCCCAAAACCTGTAATCCGGTTTGTGTGACTGACTTTCGGCCCATAAGTCTCTGTAATGTTGTTTACAAAATTATTTCTAAGATTCTTGCTAATAGGCTTAAGGTAGTCTTGCCTAATATTATATCTAGTACACATAATGCCTTTCTCCGTAGGCGACTCATCACGAACAACATTTTAGCAGCCTACGAGACCATGCATTCTATGCAAACTAGCATGTGGAGCAAGGTGGGTTTTATGGGGATTAAGTTAGGCATGAGCAAGGCATATGATCGGGTCGAGTGGGCTTTCCTGGAATCAGCTATGAGGAGACTCGGCTTTGATGGAAAGTGGGTAAATTGGATCATGGCATGCATTCGGTCGGTGTCTTATTCTGTTGTGATCAATGGGAGCCCTATGGGGAAGTTTGAACCATAAAGAGGAAAAAGGCAGGGTGACCTTATTTCACCCTATTTATTTCTGATTTGTGCTGAGGCTCTCAGCTCATTGCTTTTTCATGCAAAGAACACAAGGGTAATTTCGGGACTACCCACCTCTAAGAGGGGTCCAAAACTTAGCTACCTATTCTTTGCTGATGATAGCCTTATTTTTTACCAGGCAAATAAGGTGGAATGGCGTAGGGTTTTGCGGATTCTAGGTGTTTATGAAGCTGGAACTGGGTAGAAATTGAACCTCCAAAAGACTTCCTTTTTCTTTTTTTTTTTCAGTCGCAACAGAACTATGGACAGAAGGATGGAAATCCTTAATATTTCGGGACTGACAGAAGCTATAAGGATTGATTCTTATCTTGGGTTGCCAACTCTTGTTGGTATATCAAAAATTCAGTCTTTTAATGGAATTAAGGATAGAGTATGGAAGCGATTGAACAATTGGAAGGTGAAGTTTTTGTCGCAGGCTGGAAAGGAGATCCTGTTGAAAGCAGTTGTCCAAGCTATCCCGACCTATAGCATGAGTGTTTTTCTTCTACCGATCACTCTTTGCAAAGATATGAACCGCATGATGCAAAAGTTTTGGTGGGGACACATAGCACATGATTCCAAAATTCACTGGATGAGTTGGGAGAAGATGGGATTGTCAAAAGCAAAGGGGGGGTCTAGGGTTTCAGGATTTAACTCTTTTTAGTAAGGCCCTTCTTGCTAAGCAGGGGTGGCGGTTGATGAAGAATCCCGATTCCTTAATTGCCCGGATACTTAAGGCCAAGTATTATCCAAATTCATCTTTCTTGGACTCATCTCTAGGCTCTAGGCCTTCTTTTGCTTGGCGTAGTATCTATGCTGCAAAGGATTTACTGCATTAAGGGCTGATATGGAGAGTGGGGGACGGGCACAGTAATAAAATATGAGGGGATAGGTGGATTCCAAAGCCTACTTCTTTTATGGTTCAATCCCCCATGATGGGTGCCTCCTTTACTTCTGATTCTACTGTGGATTCTTTGATGGACAAAAGGATTGGGAGCTGGAATGTTGCTTTGCTTCGGTATACTTTTTCAACAGAAGAGGCAGATGTCATCTCCAAAATCCCTATCTGCCCAACTTTCCCTCCTTACTGTTTGGTCTGGCAAGGGACTAAATATGGCTCATTCTCTGTTTGTAGCGCCTATCATCTCAGGAAGGCACTCCAGCAGTGTACCCTTGGTGAGTGTTCTTCCCCTGCTAATAATAGTGATATATGGAAGGTTATTTGGACTCTCAGGGTCCCAAATCCGTTGAAGGTTTTCATGTGGGGAGTGAAAAATTGAAATGACTTCTAAAAGTAAAGTGTGTGCATAAGTGTCAACAAAAATTAAAGCACAGCGGAAAGTAAATGACACAGAGATTTTTGTTGACGAAGTGGAAACTCAGTTAAGAGAAAAACCACTTCGAGGCAGATAAACCCAGGAATTCCACTATTCAGAAGACAAAGCTAGATACAAGATAGTAACACTCACATGTATCGATGCAGTGGTCGTACCTTGATCTCTGACGTGTAACCCAACACAAACGCTTCCCAACCAGGTTCACCTACCTGAAGGGGTCTTCAATGGAACTCTTTACCTTAGAGCCGACCTCTAAGATAGACTTCGGTTTACAGCACAACACACTTGAAAAACGGCTTCAGGAGATATCACGTATCTGAGCTCTAATGGAATTCACACCGAATTCTTGCAGCTCTAAGTGCCCAAGGGCCCCTATTTATAGGCTGGGGGTCAGAATGGGCGTCAGGCAAAATTTGCCTGGGAGTCGTCCGGACGGTGAACCATGGCCGTCCGGACGGACAACTGTGCGACAGGATTTTCCAAAATTTTCGCAGAGAAATCTTTCCTATATAAGAACATCGTCCAGACGGGATGGCTCGATTGTCCGAACGGACGCACGTCCGCTGCAAGTAATTTTCATAACAGGCTTCGCGCGTCCGGACCATGGGGCAGGAGCGTCCGGACGGCTAAACTTCAACACGCAATTTCCATATCTGATGCGCGTGCGTCCAGACCATGAGGGGGAAACGTCCGAACGGTTGAAGTCGAATCGGCAGTTACCATATACGATGCACCAGCGTCCGGACCACAGCTATCAGATGTCCGAACGGTTCATTTTGAACTGCGATTCTTGCCTTACGGAGATACCCGTCCGAACGGGATACCACATCGTCCGGACGGTTGATTGATCTTCCATTTCTTGAAACTTGGAAAGAATCAGTGAACCGTTCGAGAACAGATAGACGTCCAGACGTGCTGCTGAAACGTCCGGATGGAGGAAGCTGGCTCAGAAGCTTCTCGATACGATGTAGGTGTCCGGACGGAAGAAGCACGTCGTCCAGACAGATGATGCTTGTCTGTCTGATGTCCGGACAGAATGACACGTCGTCCGGACGGATGGAACAGTAGACAGATGGGCGTCCAGATGGCTGACAGGGAACTTTGAAATTCTTCTGACTTCACTCTGAAAAATGGAATCCATGTTTGCCGCATCATTACACATAAGTGATTTTGTCCAAACACAGAATAAGGCCAAAATACTAACAGAGAGCATGTCACAATCTCCTTCCAACAAGGCTTAATCTTTTTAAGCAAAAAGTTGTGGAATCTAATTTCTGCCCATGCTGTGAAAGGGAGGAGGAAACTATTATTCATGCCCTATGGGAGTGTCCTAGTGCGCAGGACGTATAAGGTTGTAAGGAAAGCATTTTTAAGAAGTGTCATACTAGAATGGGATCTTTTGATTTGCTGGTTGAGCTTTTCTTGCCCAGGTTGAGTCCTGATAACTTGGCTCTTCTAGCAATGGTGGCACAGAATATATGGCATAGAAGGAACTCTTTGGTTTTTGAGGGCAAGTTCAAGCATCTGAATGATGTTTTCTTTGAGACAACAAAAGCCTTGGAGGAGTTTAAACGGTGCAACAATGTCTCTAGACCGCCTGATCGGGTTGCAGAAGGGACAACTGATTCTTGGTTGCCTCCTCCCTCAGGTTGTGTCAAGATTAACTGGGATGCCATTTTAAATATAAATATGGGGTTCATTGGACTGGGTTGCATAGCTCGGGATTGGATGGGGAATTTCTTAGGAGCTAAGTATACCTTCCAACAAACCATGGTGGAGCCAAAAATGGCAAAGGCCATATCTGCAATCCATGCTATTCAGTTTGCTATCACCGAAGGTTTCTCGAATGTTTTATTTGAAGGAGACTCTTTACAGCTTATTCAATATATCAATTTAGCTTCTCCCCTCCTAATTCCACTGAGCACTACGTAGACAGTATTAAGCATATGCAAATGATTTTCAACTCGTCCAGGTTTGCTCACTGTAAAAGGGAGGCTAATGAGGTGGCACATCTTTTGGCAAAGGAGGTTGCTATTCAATTTGTTGATTGTACTTGGACTGAAACTCCTCCTATGATTTGTAACTTGCTTTGTAGGGAACGTTTCTCTCCCTAGATCTTCTTTGTAAGGTCGTCTTTTTCTATCAATGAAAGAAATGGTTCTATTTGTTCAAAAAAAAAAAAAAAAGTTATGATCATTTGTCATTCATGAGCCTTAAAATAAAAATCTTTAGTGTTTACATTGTTTGACCGTCTCTATAAATTGAGTTCCCAATGCATTTGAAAACTTTTTCTTTGGCTAAAACCTCTAACATATTTTTCAGTGTGCATTCATATATTCCAATGTGAATTTAGCTTTAAGCCATAAAGCTATTTGTTATACTATTAGCTTTTGTACAAGAAAAATTATTCTAAAGTCCCCCATCCACTTTGATTAAAGGGTTATTTTATTTAATCTTCGTTGTTGGAAGTATGTCATTAACAAAGATAGACGTTATAGTCTAATCCTGGGAGGTTGCATGCTAAGATATCCGATCACACCGAGTTATATATTCCGGGAAGCACGAATCAACATTTAAAGACAACGATCTTGCGTAATTTTATAGCATTGTGAGATCTTTCCTTACTTTAATTTTAATCTCTTATACTGTATTTATTTTTTTATTATTATTATTTCGGATTAATATGGTCTAGTATCAACAAAAATATTTTCAACCAATTACTTATTTAAAAATTATTTATTTAATTTTTAATTTTAAGATTGGTATTATTTTATTTTAACAAAATTTTGTGCACCATCCAAAAATTATTTCCAACATTTTCTCCATCATTCAATATAATATCAAGTGAGGAAAATACCTTATAAACTAGTTGACATCTTTGTATTTAATTAATTAACGTGGGACAAACTTTTATTTATACACTTTCAAAATTTAGGTTTTCTCTACAAAATTTTGGATTGACTTGAAAGACATAAATCTTTCAATTAAATGAACATACTACTGTTAGATATAAAATATATTTCATAATTATTTAAAATACCCAAAATAAATATTTTATTTATTTATTTTAATATAATCTAACATAAGAGTTACTGCTTAACCATAGATCCATGGTGAATAAATCAAACTTAACCTGCTTAATTATCATCAATTGGAGCTATACTTGACTCTTGGGGTTTGCAAAAGTCTTGAAATCCATTA
Organism: Alnus rubra; assembly: GCA_028654335.1. Taxonomy (NCBI): domain Eukaryota; kingdom Viridiplantae; phylum Streptophyta; class Magnoliopsida; order Fagales; family Betulaceae; genus Alnus; species Alnus rubra. Next base: position 104,023 of record JAJPGS010001460.1, on the reverse strand, counting down.
CTATGAGATTATATATAAATTTAATGTTAGAGATGGTGGCTCATAATCTAAAGTAATATTGGTTTCTAGTATAAAGGCCACATAGCCCTCCGTAGTATGGTAAAGATATATTGAGAATTTTAATGTACAAGATTAGGGTTTTAACTAAAGACAATTTTTTTTATTTTTTTTATTTTTTCTATTCATGACTAACGACAATATATATAGTGTTAGATCCTCTTTTTTTCTTTTTTTCTTTTTTTTTTAACAGTGAAATTAACCAATCGATTTTGTGAACTTAGACATACTGCCAAACTACGTAAATTATGTGTTCTATTCCTCTCTATTTTCTCTTTACTTTTTACTATAGTCTCAATAATCCTAACATTTTACCTCCAAATTTAAAAGCCGTCTGAATTTTGTCAAGTTGTTTCATTGCATAATTTTTTATATTGTAAGAAAAAATAATAAAATAAAATAAAAGTAACCTTTGTCATTGAGATGAAGAAAGTGTGTAATTTTTCCACAAACAAACGTTGTCTTGCTATTTGACCTGGCAACGTACGAAAGCGGAGTTACATATATATGCACGTAACTCCAACCAATGAAAAGCATAAGAAAGAAACACAAGCGACCAAGTGTCAACCAAAATGATCATGGCTGCTCCTAATAATAGTCTCTTTTTTTGTGTAACGACCGCTAACGACACAATATTGTTCACTTTTTAGCTTATCCGATTCAGAATTTTTAAGAGGTCATCCATCCTATTACTACTCTTGTATAAACACGTTTAACTGCAGAGTTCTGATAAATTTATAGTCGCTTTAAAACTCATTATGTTAAAAATTATGTAAATATACATATAAATACATTCTTATTTTCAGGTGACGTGGGAAGTTACATTTTGCCAACTAGAGCCTCCGGAGGTTATATGTACCTTTCAACATTCAAAGCCAATTGAAGTTAAGACATCTCTCGTGATTCTCTCTTTCACTCCCCCGACCAATCCGGCGTTGTCTGTGGTTGACTTTTCCTAGCCTTCTTCTGCATATATATATATATATATGAAGATCGAAAGTTCAAAGACAAGAAAACTATGTTTACAGAAGACTTTAGTTTCCCAAAAGCCACCTCCAACACCATTCCTCACTTCACAATTCCGCCATCTCTAGTTGATCCAGATTATAATCTTGATGAAGATAATGGTAGAGGGGAAGGTTTTTCGAGGAAAAGATTTTCCTGCTCAGAAAGTCCAGATCAGACGTCAGAGGAGAAAATGGACATGTTGTGGGAGGACTTCAATGAGGAACTACAAAGGGTATCTTCCATGAACAACAAGAAAGAAGCTCAGAGATTTTCTGAAGGTGGTGCAACCAAAGAGATCAGGCAGGCGTTTTGCAGGTTGCAGGCCTTGAAGATGCCCAAAACAAGCAAGACACCACTAAGGAAGATCATGTTGAAGAAGCTCTTCTTGCTCCGCATGTGCAACTCAACTCATATCAAGTAATCTTCAAATCCGATTGAGTTATAGCCTGACCTAAACCTATTATTAGAATTTCAGTAGAACTCAAAACAGCTAATATTAATCAAGTTCAAAGATTTTTATTACAGGAGTCGAACTTCCGCCCTAATATTTGTCCATCCACATGGGGCATTGGGGGTTACATTGAGGCCACTGGCCCTAATAGTACTAATCAGGTTATATATATGATTTGCCAGTTGAGGGCTGATTTCTACACTTTTTCCTACAAATCCCTTATAAATTAACTTGGCAATCTAGCACTTACTATACGTCATACTCATTAACCAATTAAATTTACTTGTCAAATTTTAATGTCACATGAGTATTCCAAGCATTTTTCTTTGCTAGCATAATTTTTTCATAAAAAAATGTTTAGGTTATTAATTATAACTATAAACTGACAGAGCAGTCTACTCGGCACTAACATAGTAGTTTACATGACACTATTGTTACATCAGCAACAATCAAATTTAATTATTTAATAAATAAAGTGACAAATATAATATGAATTGTCATATCAATTTGTAAAAACTTGTAATAAAAGTTATAGTACATCTAGCACCACAATTGTTTGTTATCCTTAATGAATTACTTGGCTTAATTGTATACACATGATATTATGATAATTTCAATTGGAACTTAATTTCAGTGATTTCTAAAGAGAATCTAGAATCAAAAGTACTCATGGATTGGTGCATGTAGGGACCGATCCCCTCACTGTCGGCAAATCAAAAGTACTCATGTTTTGATACTGAGTAATCGTGGGAAAAGAAAATTAAATCCATTCCAATTTTATTGATATGAATTAATTTACTTTGTATTTTACATTTAAAGTGTAATTATTTAATAAACCTTAAATTTTGAAATTAAATTAAATCCTAAAAGTTCAATTATATGGATATCAATCATATAATTCTCGAACAGTTAGAATATTATAAACTCTAAGTGAAATAACAAAATCTTAATGATGTGTTTGGGAACCGAGTGGAATAATTATTCCACTCGGATTTTTAATAAAACCCGCCCACCCGCCCGAATACCCGAATTTGACCCGAATTTTGTTTGAATTTTAAGCTGACAATTTGAGTACTGGCTGGGCCCCACGCGCAGGACAAACTGTCTCCCAAAAAGCGCGTGGGTCCCACATATAAATAATAAAATAATACAAATTTAAATAAAAGAAATTAATTAAAAACTCAAGGGGTGGCTGCCGGTTGGCAGCCACCCCCGACCCGGGCGGGGGTGGCCGCGCGGTCACCCCCGAACAGCGGGGGTGGCCGCGCGGTCACCCTCGGCCTCCCCCGGCCAGTGGGGGTGGCCGCGCGGCCTCCCCCGGTCACCTCCGGGGGTGGCGCGCGGCCACCCCTGCAACTTTTTTTTTTTTTTTTAATTTTTTTTTAATTTTTTTTTAAAAAAAAATATTTGTTTATTTTTTAATTAAATAATCAATATATAATAAATTATTATTATTTAAATTATTATTTTACACAACTTTTCAAAATACCAATCATTATACACAACTTTTTAAACTTCCAATCATTTTTTACCATTAAAATATAATATTTTTCAATCTCAAAATTCAACATCCAAACACAATTTTTTACCTCGATATTTGTAAATAGAATTAGAATTCAATTCTAATTCTCAAAATTCAAATACCCAAACGCACCAAGTAAGTCACCGTTGGTATCTTGATAACGATCGAACAAAAATTTACAAAAAGGTTTATTCATCCACAAACAGACAAACTGTACTTCTTCCTTTTTTTTCTCTCTATTCAAAGGGGGGGGGGGGGGGGGGGGAGGGGGAATCCACAAACTTTACTTATAAGCACAATTTAATCGCCCTTTCCCTTCCACTGATTTGAATAAAAATAAATAAATAAACAATTTAATCAAAGTATCAAGTTATGTAAAAAAAAAAAAATTATATATATATATATATATATATATATATATATATATATATATATATATATATATAGGGTCCCTTTGGTAATGTTCTTTGCCCAAGCTTTTTTATTTTCCACCCAAAAAAAAAAAGCAAATTAAAAGTATTAATAAACAATTCAAACAAAAAGATGGAAACTTCTTTAAGTACATTTATGTCAAATTAAAACATTTTATCAAACAAAAACTCAAAAGCACCCTTAGTAAAGGATTTGGCAAAATTTTCTCCTAATTGGATTGAAAGAATTTCATCTAACCAAGTCTATTAAATTGACAAATATCCTTAAAATATGTGATTCTAACTAAAGGTGTACATGCGGAAACGGATACGGATATCATTTTTAGATATTCGCATTCGCATTATCTTTTTACCAACCTTATCTGGGGTGGTTATTATCCGCTATCCGCATATTAGGTGATGGGCCTTTTGGCCATTTTTGGCTCTTTATTATGGCTTATTTTAAACAATTTTGAAGTAATTTAGGCAATTTTTAGTTATTTGAGTTTTTTTTTTTTTCTTAAGCAATCTTTTGAAAATATATTCATTTTACATTACTTTTGCATTTTTGCAAAAGTTTTACACGAGAAAGCAACACAGCCAACCAAACCAATGTAAACATAATACATACCTAATTCAAAACGTCGTCATTTTGGTATTAAACATCAAAACAACGTCGTTTTGGTAAATTATTAAATATATATTATACATAAAGGTATGCAGATGCGGTTTTTTTTTTCTAATTGGTATGCGGATGCGGTTAATAACCCGCATTCACATACTCTAAATCCACATGTGCGGATAATAAATAGTTGCTGATAGCGGATGCAGGCGATTAATATCCACCCGCTTGTATACCCCTAACTCTGACATACATTTTTAAAATGCACTTAAAAATCACTTGTTTTAAAGACATGTCATATGATATATAAATCCTATTAAAAATACATGTGAGAATGATATGATATGCTCTAAGGATGCGTGTCAATTTAATAAACTATATATATTAAAATTATTTCCGAAACCCCAATTTGAAGGAAAATTGTCATATATATAAAAGCAATTTGCTTTAAATGCAGCACTTGAAAATTGAAATTTCAAAGACAAGAAGGTATGTACTAAGCCTTCGATTTAGTTTCCCTAACAAGCAGCAAGAAACACCGAGCTCGTTTGGCAAACCGGTTTCTGTTTTATTTTTAAGAATTGTTTTCAAGAACAAAAAAAAAAAAAATCATTTGGAGTAATTACCTTTTCCTCCCATGAACTACCAACTTTTGCGCAAATCCCCCATTAACTATCAACTCGACCAAAATAGAGCATCCAACTACCAAAGTTGTAACGACCCACCCCCAATGACACAATATTGTCCGCTTTTGGCTCCCCAAACCAGACTTCCCAAGAGGTCACCCATCCTGGGATTGCTCTCGCAGAAGCACGCTTAACTAAAGAGTTCTGATAGGTTCATGACCATCACGACTTTAAAACGCGTTGTGTCATAAAGGGTGCATTTATACATATAAGCACATCTTCATTCCCAGGCGATGTGGGACGTCACAATCACCCTCTCTTTGGACCCAGCGTCCCCGCTGGCGTCCCTCATTGGGCTTGTGCACGCTCCCACCATCTCAGGCTGGGCAATGGCTCTGATACCATTTGTAACGACCCACCCCCAATGACACAATATTGTCCGCTTTTGGCTCCCCAAACCAGACTTCCCAGGAGATCACCCATCCTGGGATTGCTCTCGCAGAAGCACGCTTAACTACAGAGTTCTGATAGGTTCATGACCATCACGGCTTTAAAACGCGTTGTCATAAAGGGTGCATTTATACATATAAGCATATCCTCATTCCCAGGCGATGTGGGACGTCACAAAAGTTACTCGTTTTTCCCCCTTCCGTCAGTCAGAGGGGTTAAATCCAACGGTCAACGCGTCATGTGCGAGTCACGTGTGTTTTTAATATATTTTCTCTCTATTTTACCCTCATCTTCCTCAGTCCTCTCCCTCTCCCTCTCTCTTATCTCTTTTTTTCATTTAGGGGTAATTACCTTTTCCCCCCATGAACTACCAAAAAATGCGCAATGCCCCCATGAACTACCAACTCGACCAAAATAGAGCATTCAACTACCAAAGACAACAATTTTCCCCCCTTCCGTCAGTTAGAGGGGTTAAAAGAAATAATCATTGGGTCAAGTGCCGGTTTACATGGGGGCATGTTGAAAGATGGTGGTAGTTCATGGGGGAAAAAAAGGAAGATGGTGGTAGTTCATGGGGGAAAAGAGGAAGAAAATTAGGGTAAAACGGCGTGTGACGGTCACGTGACCCGTTGACCATTTGTTTTAACCCCTTTGACTGACGGAATGGGGGAAAATGGTTGTCTTTGGTAGTTGAATGCTCTATTTTGGTCGAGTTGGTAGTTCATGGGGGCATCGCGCATTTTTTGGTTGTTCATGGGGTGAAAAGGTAATTACCCCTTTCATTTATCTGAGGCGCATGATCTCTTTCGTCGGGGATTAAACCATTAAACCTCCCCCTACACGAGCATTTAACTTGCCTTCCAGGCATTCATGTGTGTTATGTGAGCAAAGAGCGAGAGAAAGAGACAGATAGAGAGGAGAAGGAGGAGGGAAAGTGGGACCAGATCTTCCTGCAAGCCAAGTGATATCTCCATCCCATGTGAAAGATACTAAAGAGAAGAATTCAATAAAAAAGCAGCTACCCCAATTCCCCTTTATAGCTCTTACTAGCATTTTTATTTTCCAATGAGTAAAACCTTGAAATTACCATTAGCAAAATCAAGCAAGAGATCAGCAGGATTGACGGTCTTGGATGTGGAGAAGCTGATTGAGGAGAAATATTCCAAGGCTTGAAGAAGCAGGACCATAATAGATGGGCCAGCCCTCGGAGAGCAAGATAACCTTATCAAACATGTGGTAGAGCCTATTGAAGGGCAGGTGAATAGTAGTGACGATGGTTCTACCGCCACCGGCAAGCCGTTTGAGTGTGTTCAGGATCCGTTGAGCTGTGGTTGAGTCCAAACCTGAGGTTGGCTCATCTAGCAATAGTAAGCTTGGATTAATTAGCATTTCCTGACCTATGCTCACCCTCTTCTTTTCTCCACCTGATATTCCTCGAAACAATGGCCCCTATATGGAATATTTGTACTACAGATCTTCAGTTTAAATATGTGATTGAATATTCACAAATCAAAGAAAAATTCAATCTCCAGAACCTCAGTTCCTCTCTCCTTTACAGTTCATCCTACAAACACAGAGTAAAAAAAAAAACTTTATTTGCCTCTGTTTTGAGCACCACAAACAAAGGCAAACAGAGTCAACAAAGTTTGAACCCTTGCCTAATAATACACTCCATGTTTAGTGCTACCTTACATGACTTTCTTGAGGACCTTGCACGCACAATAATGCATAATGCTATTCGAGTTATTGTTGGTAGAAATTAAAGTAAGATTGACTTACTCTATTACTAAACCACGGAGGGATTCCTTGAAATGCATTTGATTCTTTTCCCTGTTAAGTTAACTCAGGTTCTACTTTTGAAAATATGAACAGGAACACTGCTTCTCAATCAATCAAGCGAAAACTTCTTGCACTTCGTCAAAGCTTTGCAGAGGTATTTAAGATCCTGCTAAATATCGATCTCACAATGTTTAATATCTTATAGTTCATACCCACTTTTTTGTCCCCGTACATTTTCTGAGTCTATTTTTTACATCTTTCATGGCTGTCTTCGTACGTCATCCTCCACAAACCACACAACATTATTCAAGCCACTACAAGCTGTCCTGTAATCATTCAGAACCAAAATTCTATCAATATTAATTCTCATCTTAGCCTTCCTTTTAACTACTTTAACCAATTGTATTCCCCTTTAACAATGATATTTTGGTAAACTGCATGGACCAACCCACCATTCTCTATTTATATATTGAATGCATCATCATGTACATGAAGACAATTAGAAGCTCAATCAAAACTATTCCTAGCTAGCCGGAGAAGTGAGAACTCATCGTCGACATGTCTCCGGCAGCCAAACTACACGTGCCACTTCTATCGGAGCACAAACCTGCGCTGAGGCATGCATCAGTATGTGGGGCGGTGTTTAACGAGTCAACGAGCACAATTGGCGCCGGCATCATGTCCATTCCGGCCACGCTTAAGGTCCTCGGTGTTATTCCTGGTTTTTTGTTGATCTAGTTATTGCTTTGTTGAGTGATGTCTCGGTGGAGTTCTTGATGAGGTTTACTCACTCGGGTGACACAACAACCTACGCCGGTGTCATGAAGGAGTCTTTTGGTCGGGTTGAGATCGGAGAAGCTGGGGTTGGGGGAGTCAGAGTCCATGGGGTTCAGGGTAAAAGAGCATGTGTGCCTAAAAGAGAAATGAAAAAAAAAAAAAAAAAAAAAAAAAAAAAGAAAAGAAAGAAAGAAAGAGATAAGAGAGAGGGAGAGGACCGAGGAAGATGAGGGTAAAATAGGGAGAAAATACATTAAAAACGCACGTGACTAGCACATGACGCGTTGACCGTTGGATTTAACCCCTTCTGACTGATGGAAGGGGGAAAAACGAGTAACTTTGGTAGTTGAATGTTCTATTTTGATCGAGTTGGTAGTTCATGGGAGATTTGTGCAAAAGTTGGTAGCTCATGGGGGATTTGTGCAATTACCCCAAACCATTTTATGTTGGTTTTTAGTTAAAAAAATGTTTGGCAAATTGTTTTCGAAAACAATTTTTCAAAACAGAAAACAATACCTAAGGCGTTTGGACAATTGTTTTCAAAACAGTTTTCACTTAAGAAGAAAATAGAAAACTGTTTGGCGTTTGTTTTCAATTTTTTGTTTTTTTCCATTTATTGGGTGATTTCCAAATAGAATTTTGCCAAATTTCTATGTCATTAGGCTTGATAGCCTGAATGAGAATACTATATTGTGATTATTGAGGTGTTCAAAGCAAAATTCTTTCACACTGTTTTTGTTAACAACTATTCATGATGTATGCTCTATTTCGGTGGCCAACACAAGGTCCCTTTTAGTAACCAAACTTGTCACTTTCTTGCATGAAGAATATAGATAAACTGTTATGAGTGAGTGGAGATAGTAAAGAACAAAAAACTTAACATTCAAAATATGATCCACACGCAACAGCCAAAGGGAGAGGATGCGAAAGTTGTTTGGGCGTGAGCGTAGAAAGGCTCTGATACCATAAAAGACTTTGAAATGAAAGAGAATTTTCCTTGTTAATTATAAAATGATGTTCACAGTATTATATACTGTTTGTACATGGTGATACGTATAGAAAGATCTTTACAACAAAAGAAAGATGTCTGCCAATCTTTCCTCATAAGTTCTGGATTGCCATTGTGTGCGGGCTACGGCTATATTCTGTGAATGAGTATGGCAAGTGTGGACTTGCTGATTTGAGCCATATTTGTTTTGATGAGTTGCCCTTGATTCCACGCATGATTGAGTGATATGTGTGAGAGGATGCTGCAGTAGGATCTCCAAGATGCTGTCTTGATGAGTTGCCTTTGATGTAACAAAGATCTCCAAGATACTGAAGTGGCAGCAGTATTTGCCTATCCACAACCGCAGAATAGTTCGAGGTGTATCACAAAGATTTTGAATGGTCTGCTGCTCCTGTGTTGCTTGCATCTCCTGAAGTGGCATATCTTCATAACACCTGCAAATGAATGGCCGCATAAAAAAATTAATTTAAGCAACAGTAGCCCAACAAGACAAGCAGCCATTTAACTTTTCTGCTTTAATTCCAGTGGAGAAATTCATGCTCAGTGGCATGGAAACATGTGGAAGCGTGCTCTAATATTCTGAGCTATAGGCTCCACATGCAAAGGCAAAGAACTAATAACCATATGTAGTCAAAATCTTATGATAGCACAAGTAGAAATTGAATCCATGATTGTTCTGCCAGTAGTCACTAGAAAAAAGAAGATTCTGCAAGTTATCAGCAAGAAAATATAGTTGGAAAAGAGAAGCCATACATTTTGCAAGTCATCAGCAAGAAAATAATTTTCATAGTATATTCAACATACTATATCAAACAAACTAATAGTACTATCTAATTTTTGAAAGCCTGAAGTAATTGGAAAGCCACACTGAAGCAGCCACCATCATCTCCTCCTAAAACCCATGTTGAATTGCTACAAACAAGACTGCAAATATAATAGAAAATACAATGGACCATTTCAGATATTATTTGGGCACCTTAACATCACTTCCCATTTTGTGGGTCATTAGCAACTTTTTTATGTTTTGGAAATGTAAACTAACAATTTATATACCAATTATTTTGTTAGGTTCTTAGGAAATTTGGTGGATGATTTTTCTGGCAGCTGCCAAAGATCCTGCATCAAGGAAGCAAAAGATAATTTGCTTTCTGAAAGAAGTGCATGAATAGACTAAAGCTCTCTAACACACCTAGAAATTGGCATTAGCCTTGCGCCTTCCTTTAAATCACCTACCTCAGCCACCATGTCAACTCTAAGATAAAGCCCTTAGATTTTGATAGAGATAAGAATATGACAAGGGAATTGAATCAAATTCACTCAGCACCCACCTGCTGTTTACAGCTTATTTTGGACAACATAAACTAAACTTTTCATTTAACTCAGGATAGGCATCTAATTTTTCTATGGGACGCCTTTCACAGGATGGATATTACAAAAAAAAAAAATCTAGCGTCCAATGTTAACACGTCCTTGGGAATTATAAACCATCTTTTGACATATCTAACAATAGATATTAATTAAGCATAACATAAGGAATTCACAAGTGAAGCACAGATCTTCAAGTCTAGGAAATGAGAGAAGACAAAACATGCCATATAGTGTATCAAAAATTAAAGATTCATTGACAGCACAAGGAGTTTAGAGAAGAGAAAATGAGGGTGGGGAAGTTAAAGCAGAAAATGAGCACACATAAAATGCCAGTGGCTTTCCCCAAATGAAAAATGGTACTGAAGTAGTGAGCATTGAAAAAGAATCCTAAACTAGATTTATACCAAATTATATTTCAGCACAAAAGAATGCATAACAGAGGAAAGAAAATAAGTATATCACATCTACGCACTGACATTGGTTTTTGATTGAACCTTCTCAATTCTCAACTGCTGCTACTCAAAGGATTTCCAAGAATCCAATCCCTTCTGATCTTATTTCTGTCTTTTCTCCCACTAAAAATCTAATTGCTTTATCTACAAAAAAAATAAATAAATAAATAAATCTAATTGCTTTTAAAGGCCTTCAGTAGCTGAGAAGGCCAAGCTACTGGGAAGCATCTCCCTAAAACCATAAATAGGAATCTATGACTCAGCCCTAAGCTGCTATAAAATTCACCTTAAGAGCTGCTATAATACCAAACAAACCCATCTACAATATCCAATACCCACTACGATCAGACCGAATTAAGAAAAGAAAAAGAACTAAATAACCCAAACACATTGAAAAAAAAAAGGAAGACAAATGGAAAATGATCCAAGCACGAGCTAAACAAAGAGTGAATGGTCAAATTCACCACACACAAGTCTAATTTTATTTCTCTTCACCACATTTTCTCAACAACCAAGCAGAGCTAGAACAACTCATACCAACCCCAACCCAACAATATAATCCAAAACCCACTTCGATCATACCCCAATAATAAACAAATGCACAATAAAACGACTCAAAATCATTTGAAAGAATTGCAAAATAGTAGGAAATCAAAAATCATTGGTGCTCGGCAACTACACAGTGACAGAGCAATTCAAAAACTCCAAGAAAATGAATGCGAAATGTTTCGTACTTCTAACACAAACAAAAACCCACAATCCATCTCCAATCCAAGAACGCCCAAACATAATGTTTTAGAAATCACCCAAAGAGAAGAGGATAAGGTAAAAAAAAACCTTCTTCAATCTTGTGATTGGAGCCGTTTTGACAGATGAGGCACAGATCTTTGCTCCTCTGTAATTAGAGCTTCTTCTCTAACACATTCCCTTTTTATAACACAAAACTCACGAACGAAATTACTGAAGAAAAAGGTTGGTAGGGTTAGTTGGGAATAGTTTTTGGAAACAAGTTAGAAATGTTTTCAGACTTAAAATGAGAATAGTTTTTGGAAACAGGTTAGAAATGTTTCCTAAAAATGTGTTTCAGTAGGTTTTGTGTTTGGGATAACTTCACAATAGGGTATCGAATTATACGCGTTTTAAACGGAAACCTACCAAACTAGCAAAGGTCTCAAATTGGGGTAGCCAAGTATCCAAACTCTCACTTAAGAGTATTCCATCAGGATTCGCTATTAAATCCTGATGGAGCCCGACTCACGTGCACACACATGATTTACTTAAGCAACAATACCCGTTATGCCCCTCTAATTAAAAAAATAATATTCATTTAAATCTATTATATATATATATATATATATGGAAAAAAAACTTGTGTGCCCACGTTACACATGTTTTTGTGCCCACGTAGCATAACACCAAATGCAGCAGAGAGCTTGAGAAACTCCCACAACCCAGAAAAGGCTTCCATAGAGAAACCACTCCACGTCAGGGGACACCCACTGAACGTAGTATACCCATACAAACCAAGACCCACCACGAAATATCCAAAGAAAGAGCCGCACCAACAAGCCCAAAATCAAACACATAGACGAAGAGCCAACTTTGATCTCTCTCCCCTCCAGCATTTTTTTTTTTCCATTTTCCGATGTGCTCTCCCTTTCTCTGACATTTTTTCTCGTTTTCCAGCCGGCCATCCTTCACCAGTTGAAAAATTTTGGGCAGCAGTGGGCTGAGGATTTTGGGTTGGGAGGGAGAGTTTGAAAAATTTGGTGAAAATGTTTTCAGAAAAGAGAAGGGTACGTGTGACGATGCATTGAGAAGCTTTCATAATTTTTTTATTTTTTTTTTAAAAACATGTGCCACGTGGGCACAAAAGTCGGACCATGGTGGGATGAAAGTGTGCCGGATAGCACTACTCTGTATTTAGAGCCCAATTTTTTGGACTTGTTGGAAATTGATGCAATCAAATAATAAAAAGAAACAAAAGAAAAGGATATGGGCTACTTCGAGAGAGCCGTGATCTCCAATGGCTACTTCGAGAGAGCCTTGATCTCCAAAACAACCAAAAAGGTCTAAGTTTTCATAATATTCAGCATGTTTATTTAATGAGTAGGATTACACTTAAATAGATGACGGCTAGGTCATAAGACATAACCATTAGGTCTAGCCATCATAACACAATGCAGGAAAATAAACTAAGGAGGAAATAACTAATGGAAAATACATTCCTTATTAAACTAGATACTTAAGGAAATAAAATATGGAGAATTAAACCCCTTATTCCAGCCGGCTTGGGGTTGCTTGGTGGCTACGGTAGTGCCACCTAGCCCTAGGAAAATCTGAGCGTATCATCCCTCTCCCCTAACATCTTCCTTGTCCCCAAGGAAGAATTCTGGTTTTGCAAAAATCAGTCCCTGCCCTTCCAACCTTGGCTTCATCTCTTCTTCCTCCTTCACATTCTGCTCCAGCATCTCTTTGTAAAGAACATCGCAAAGAACAACCTTTTGAAAATCCTCAAAAGCTGAAAAACTATAAGGCCAGCTTTGGACTTCATTCATCATTTGTATTTTAGCATCCTCCCATAGCCAAAATGGATCATCTCCGATAGGTGCAGAATTATGATAGATAAATACTGGGCCAAAAACCTTCTTCCATGGCTCACTAGCTCTGAATTTCGGCACCAGGTCTTGTCCAGCATAGTGAGCAGCCTTGCCAAAAAATGTATGAATTCCAGTAGCAATGACCACGGCTTCTATCTCTCCCTGTTTGCATGTCGAACCTGAATAAACACTATCACCAGGGCCTTCAACACTAATTATATCACCAGGAACAAGAATAGACACATTTTGCTTGTACTCTTCAACAGGAACATGTTGTCCATGTTGTCGTTCACTGGTTCTCCCCAAAAGAGCTGCATCCTTAGCCCCAAAAAGAAAAGTGTTATGGCAACCGGAGGTTTTGTAGAATCCTTAGCTTTCTTGTTTCTTGTTCGCGTCTCTAACACCACTTGGGGCTTTGGCATCAACCGGTCACTTTTTGTTGCCGGAGAGGTGCGTGGTGGAGAAAAACTTTCAATTCTTTTCCTGATCTCCTCCATCCGTTTGCTCGCTTCTTCTTTGTACGCAAGGAATTCTGACCGCATCTTGTCTAGCCTCGCTCGTTCCTCTTCATTCCAAAAAGACATGGTGATGATGTGGATCGGAGATTGTTGTAGAAAACAATCAACCTTCGCTCTGATACCACTTGATGCAATCAAATAATAAAAAGAAACAAAAGAAAAGGATATGGGCTACTTCGAGAGAGCCATGATCTCCAATGGCTACTTCGAGAGAGCCTTGATCTCCAAAACAACTAAAAAGGTCTAAGTTTTCATAATATTCAGCATGTTTATTCAATGAGTAGGATTACACTTAAATAGATGACGGCTAGGTCATAAGACATAACCATTAGGTCTAGCCGTCATAACACAATGCAGGAAAATAAACTAAGGAGGAAATAACTAATGGAAAATACATTCCTTATTAAACTAGATACTTAAGGAAATAAAATATGGAGAATTAAACTCCTTATTCCAGCCGGCTTGGGGTTGCTTGGTGGCTACGGTAGTGCCACCTAGCCCTAGGAAAATCTGAACGTATCAGAAATCCTAACATAGACAAAGTTGTAGTAAAGGATATTGACCACTTCATCTTCAAGGCAATGCTTCTGTTTATCTACACAAACAAACTTCCTGATGTAGACGAAGTTGAGAGCACAGTAACTATGTGCTGATCCACTGTCATGGTTCAGCATCTATTGGCTACTGCTGACCTATATAATCTGGATCGACTGAAATTGTTATGTGAATCAGATTTGTGTAGCAACATTCCTTGCCCTAGCTGAGCAACATCATTGTCCACAGCTCAAGGCCATCTGTATAAAGTTCACAGGAAATCCAGAAAACTTGGGAGCGGTAATGAAGTCAGAAGCATTCAGGCATTTGGAGGAGAGCTGCCCCTCATTGTTGTCGGAGCTGCTCACAACATTTGCATCGATGGATGAGAACTCAAATTCTCTGTTGGGTTGGAAGAGGAGCAGCAGCAGTTTACTCGGTCTAGATCTAGCAACAGATGGGGCTGAAGCAGAATTGGCGAATCCTAACGGCAGGCGCATGAGAAGGCGATTGTAGTCTATGTAGGTTGCTTTAGATGCCTTTAGAACCAGTAAACCTTGAAGTTGTCACAAGGTCATGTTGGACGTTATCGGCATGTGTTGGAAAGGATGTGCCCTGTTGAATAGGGTGCAGTTGTGAGGTTGGTGGCTTCTGGCCACGAAAACGGCCATGGCTCCTGTTCTTCTTCTTTTTGCAGAGAGAGAGAGAATGAGAGAGGAGTTTGAGTTCAGAGGGGCATAACGGGTATTCAGGCTTAAGTAAATCACGTGTGTGCACGTAAGTCGGGCTCCATTGGGATTCGCTGTTAAATCCTGACAGAATACCCTTAAGTAAGAGTTTTGGATACTTGGCTACCCCAGTTTGAGACCTTTGCTAATTTGGTAGGCTTCCATCTAAAACGAGTACAATTCAATACCCTTTTGCGAAGTTATCCCTTTTTGTTTTCATTGTTTTTGTTTTAAAAACAACTCACCAAACGGGTGTTGGTCATGCTTAAACACAGTTTCCTGTTTTGGAAACAAAAAACATGTTTCTTACCAAACAGGCTCACCATTTCCTTACTACAAGAAGTGTAGGAAATATATATGTGAACTAATCACATCAAAAGCAACGTAAAATTTCCAAGGGTCGCTCTCCATGATGAACATAGCACCAGTTTTTTCAAAACATAAAAACAATGTATTCTTGAAGAAATTGCATACCTTGGTGATTGGAACTTCAAGAACGGTTTTAGGATGGTGTTTGGAGGCTATGGTTTTCTCTCGAGACCTCTTGGATCTTCTCCTCAACTCTGATTTTTGTAACCAAAAAGTGTGGGCTCTCATACTCAATGCTGCTTTAAATAGACATGAGAATTTTTTTTTTTGACAAGTAAGAGTAATATCATTAAAAACGCAAAGCGCAATCAAGTACACAGGGGGTATACAAGAAAGGCAATTAAGAAGAAGAAGAAAACAAAACAAGGAAATCATTAAAACTAATCACTAACGGTGTGAGGAACGCAGACGTCCAAGAGTACAAAGAATGAAAGAAAAAGGAAATGAGCTCCTCTATGGTTCTTTCTTTATCCTCGAACTGTCTATCATTGCGTTCCCTCCACAAGCACCACATAAGGCAACAAGGAACCATCTTCCACACGACCACACTCCGAGAGCGACCACCCGTCCATCAGCAAGCAAATAAATCTACCACCTGAAAAGGCATAACCCAAGATAGACTGAAGCGACTAATGATGGCATTCCAAAGAGCGCGTGCAACCTCGCAATGGAGAATGAGGTGATCCAATGACTCCCCATTCATTTTGCACATGCAGCATTTATCAATCACAATGACCTGCTTCTTTATGAGATTGTCCAAGGTAAGGATCTTCCCTAGCGCTACCGTCCAAGAGAAGAAAGCCACTTTCAAATGAATCTTGGTCCGCCAAATACTTTTCCAGGGAAAGTGAACAGTCTCTTTGCGAGCAAGAATCTTATAGAAAGATCTAACATCAAAAGTCCCTTTGTGAGAAGGAGACCACCAGAGCTGGTCTACCCCATCACGATCTACTCTGGAGGAGTACAATAAAGAAAAGAAGGAAGCCAAGACGTCCACCTCCCAGTCGTGGGCCGCTCGAAAGAAGCTAGCATCCCACTGATAGGACCCGCTCACCACAACCAAGTGGTCTGCAACGTGTGCATCCTTGTCGCAAGCTATGTCATACAAAACTGGAAAAGCTTCCTTAAGGGGCATCTCACCATACCACACATCATCCTAAAAACGGATCCTGGATCCATTTCCCAAAATAAGTCTGGTATGGCTACAAAACAAGCTCCACCCCTTCCTAATGTTCTTCCAAAGCCCCACTCCGTGAGACCCAAGGGAGTCTAAGGAACACCAACCAGCCCAAGTAGAACCGTACTTTGCATCCACAACAGATTTCCACCAAGCCTCTCTCTTATGAGCATAACGCCACAACCACTTCCCTAAGAGTGCCTTATTGAAGATCCTCACATTCCGGATGCCCAAACCACCTTCAAAAATAGGGGAACAAACCTTTGACCAACTAACCAGGTGATATTTGAATTCTTCACCTATGCCTCCCCACAAGAAATCTCGATGCAACTTCTCTATACGACTAGCAACACTGGAGGAAATGGGAAAAAGAGAGAGAAAGTACGTAGGAAGATTGGAGAGAGTGCTCTTTATAAGGGTAACTCTATCACCCTTCGACAGATACAACCGCTTCCAGCTAGCCAACCGCCTCTCAATCTTACCAACTACCTCATCCCAACAGGACTTAGCCTTAAAAGGGGCCCCCAACGGAAGACCGAGATACTTTAAAGGAAGAGAGGAAACTCTACAGCCCAAGATGTTAGCCAATTCATCCATATATTCACATAACCCACAGGAACCAAAACTAACTTAGCCAAGTTAATCTTTAAACCTGAAATAGCTTCAAAGGACAAAAATAACAAACGTAGATAATGAAGATGATCAGGATTAGCCCCGCAAAAGACTAAAGTATCGCCTGCGAACAACAAATGAGAAATGTTAATCACCCCATTGCTGCCAGAACCCACAGAGAATCCTGAAAGGAAGCCCCTTTGAACAGTAATAGAGAACAACTTACTAAGGGCCTCCATCACGAAGACAAACAAGAGAGGCGACAGAGGATCACCCTGTCTAAGGCCAAGAGAACTGCTGAAAAAACCAGTTGGGGTGCCATTCAACAAAACAGAGAAACGCACCGAAGAAATACAATGCACTATCCAAGAACACCATCTCTCCCCAAAGCCACATCTTCTCAACAAATACAATAAGAAATCCCAGTTGACATGATCATAGGCCTTCTCAATATCCAACTTGCAAAGTAACCCTGGTTCACCTGATTTGATGCGACTATCCAAACACTCATTAGCTATAAGAACTGAATCAAGAATTTGCCTACCTTTCACAAAAGCATTTTGAGGATTCGAGATAATCTTTTCCACAACCCTTCTAAGTCTATTTGCAAGAACTTTTGCAATGATCTTGTAAACGCCACTTACAAGACTGATGGGTCGAAAATCTTTAATATCCACAGCCCCAGACTTTTTCGGAATTAAGGCAATAAAAGTGGCATTAATACTTTTGACAAACTTGCTATGGGTGTGAAAGTCCTGGAAAACCCCCATGAGATCTATCTTAATCACATCCTAGCAGTCTTGAAAGAGCGCAAGAGAGAACCCATCAGGACCTAGTGCCTTATCACGATTCATGCATTTAACCACCTCTAAGACCTCCCGATGCGGACATCTTATTAATTTATTTAGTTATTTATTTATTTGGGTTTTATTATTTGGGTTGTAATAATGGGCTTAATTATAGCCTTTATTTGTTTAGCCAACTCATATATTTTAGGTTTAATTAGGGTTGCTATCTACTATCTAAACACTGTTAACTAGAGACTAAGACAGTTTTGAAGAATTTGATTAATTTGAGTGTGTGCCGCCCTTTGTTTCTCTTTATTCCCTTCTCCCTCTCGACTTTCTTCTTCTTCTCGTTCTTAATTTCTACTTCTTTTCTCCTATTTCTGTGTCTTCTTCTTCTTAAATCCTTGTTTTATTCATTCTATTAATCTCCCTACATCAAATTTGGTCATCTTATTAATTTATTTAGTTATTTATTTATTTGGGTTTTATTATTTGGATTGTAATAATGGGCTTAATTATAGCCATTATTTGTTTAGCCCACTCATAACCCTTTTAGGGTTAATTAGGGTTGCTATCTACTATTTAAACACTGTTAACTAGAGACTAAGACAGCTTTGAAGAATTTGATTAATTTGAGCGTGTGCCGCCCTTTGTTTCTCTCTATTCCCTTCTCCCTCTTGACTTTCTTCTTCTTCTCGTTCTTAATTTCTACTTCTTTTCTCCTATTTCTATGTCTTCTTCTTCTTAAATCCTTGTTTTATTCATTCTATTAATCTCCCTACATCACCTCCCTTTCCTCAAAAGGAAGTTCTAAGGAAGAGGCATCAACCACATCCAAAGTGTCGAAAGCAAGGTTATCCATCCTAGGCCTCCAACGGTGAGGTTCTGCAAAAAGAGACTCATAGAAATGAGCAACATGATCCCTAATAACCTATTGATCGGAGGAAATAGAGCCATTGACAGAGAGCGACTCTATGGAGTTAGACCTCCTATTCGAGTTGGTTACTCGATGAAAAAATTTAGAGCATTTATCACCCTCTTTAAGCCAAAAAACCCTAGACTTCTGTCTCCAGCTAATATCCTCATAATTCTCCAGATCTCTGATGACCACACATTTCCTCACCTTTTCTTCGAGAGTTAAACCACGTTGTTCCTCCAACCTATCAAGAGCACTCAATTCTTCCATGTGCATTTTTTTGCGGAACTCCACATTACCAAACTCCTGTTCGTTCCATCTCTTGAGATCATTCTTTAAAGCCTTGAGCTTTTGAGAGAATATGAAGCTAGGTGAGCCTTGAAATCTATAAGACACCCACCAAAGATGCACCCTATCCACAAACCCTTCAGCCTTTAACCACATATTCTCAAACTTGAACGGTCTGAAACCCCAATGAATGCCACCACAATCAAGAAGAATAGGAAAATGATCAGAACACAATCTTGGAAGCCTTTTCTGTAGAGAACCTAGAAACTTGACCTCCCAATTTGGAGAAACAAGAAATCTATCAAGACGAGACCAAGAAGGATTCTCCTGATTATTGGACCACGTAAAAGTCCCTCCTGCAAGAGGGAGATCCATAAGGCCCTACTCGAAAAAAAAGGTCTGAGAACTCCATCATAGCAGCGTTAAGACGAACTTCTCTAGATCTTTCAGCAGGAAAGCGTGTGACATTGAAGTCGCCTCCAATGCACCAAGGCAACTACCACCAAGAAGAAAGGCCAGCCAACTCATCCTAGAGAGAACTTCTAAAAGAGTCAAAGTTAGGACCGGAGACCACAGGGAAGGCCCAAGAAAAGTCATCAGCAACGCTTCTGAAAGAACAGGCAACAACAAACTCACCCACATACACGTCTATCTTCTCTACAATCCTACTATCCCACATGATCAAAATACCACCAGAGGCCCCGCAAGAGGCTAAGTAGCACCAATCAACAAAGTGACAACCCCATAGACTTCTCACTAAACTATTAGAAAAAAACTTCAGTTTAGTTTCTTGCAAGCAAATAATATCTGCCTTCCATTGCCTAATTAAGTTTCTGACTTTCAACCGCTTGCCACCCTCGTTTAACCCTCTGACATTCCACGAGAGAATTTTTGGCTTCATAAATAACCTCCATGCACCCTCCCTTTGCACCTACCCCGAGAGGTGCTGCCACTATGACCGTCATAATTAATAGAACATGATAATCTGTTTAGTTCCCTCATACCTTTGTTGCCCAATTTCGAGCAAGGACCCTCTTCCTTCTTATCATTACTGGCAATGATAGCCTCAAACACGGCCGAAAGCTGACCTTCGTAGCCATCGCACATAATCCCCACCGAGTGGTTGTACTCTAGAATCGCCTTCAAAAAATCCCTTGAAGACTTCTTACCAGAAAATCCCCTAACCTTGTCAAAAGGACAGCAAGACAAAGGCGACGGCTCTTCCTCCGGGATCAAATCTAGTTCCAACCCATTCCTGAGCCCCAAACCGGAAGGGGAGAAGTGGGTAAATGGGACAGCCTCCAACGTAGAAACAGAGGAAGAAATACCCGAAGAAACCAAAGAGTCCGAAGGACCTGGACCTCCTTGAAAGACATGTGAATTCTAGTGAAGGTAGGACTTGAAAATCAAGTCTTACTTTTAACACTCATTCACACACCTATTAGGTGTATTACTCCTTTTACAATTAAGTCAAAACTTAAAGAGAATTATCCATTTGAGGAGGGACCTAACAAGAAAATAAAACTAGCTCCAATGGGCGTAGGACACTTGTCCTCTCAACCTTAGTTTTAAGCAACAGAAATGAAATTTATACCCTCTGATTTCTGGGTCTCTCCCTGAATTTAGGAAATTTTTGGTAACTCAATTATTTTTGTGAGTTCCCTTGCATGGCATTTTGGATAGTCTCTAATAGAATTTTTTGAAGTTATTTATTCTGCTATGAAATGGTTATGTTAAATCAGCTTGTTGCATGCAAGAGGTGCTCAGTTGAATCTCCTATGATGGAACTTTACCTCCTCCTTCCAAATTCCAATTGTTGCGAGTTCCCTAGCATGGCATTTTGAAAGGTTTTTAAAATACATTTCAGGTGTTATTCATTATGCGATGTATGGTTCTGTTAAATCAGCTGCAAGCAGTTAATATTGTTAAGGAGAAGTTGATTTTTGGTGCAAACAACCTTTTGAACATTTGCAATGTGTCAAAGGGTGTGATTTCAGAACTGGATAAGAGCTTCTTGTAGAAATGCTTCACCGGGATTATTAAACATGGAGCACCATAATCAAGCGTTGCTGTGTTGACGCCAGGCATAAGGAAGTTTTGTCCCTTTTCCTTGAAAATATATGATCCTTAATATCATTCCCAACAGCTTCCCTATAACTCATTCCCTTCCAACATATAGAGAAAATGTCAAAAAATCACCCACAACAGATACCCTAACGATTCCCTCAGCATTGAGAATGCTACAGTTCTACCCAATGTGTAGGGAACCAAAAGAGTTTCCCTATCATTATTTTAATACAAAATATTTCTCTCATCTCTCATCTCTCATCTCTTATCTCTTCGCCTTTTATTAGAGATTGTGTTGAAATTTTGTGAAAAAGATGAGGGTAGGCAAGAACTTATATTTTGTAAAAACAGAATATTTAATTGATATAGGGAAAAATAAGGAAAAGTTATTGTAGAGTGTATTTTGATAGTAAATCAAAAAGTAGTTTTGTTCCCTAAATTTAGGAAAAGCCAAAAGGAAGCTATTGTGAATGCTCTAATGGGGCTTTAGACCTGATCACCAAGTCTTGGCAACCATTCTTAAATACTGCGCTGCATCCTTAACCATCAAACTGAGGAAGGCTTTTTTGCATAGTGATGTTGTGAAGCAGGGCCATCTTACTTGTCACTCTGTATCTAAAACTCTACTTAACATGTAAGCCAAATGTGGTGTGCTTGATGATTGCCAGAAACTGTTAGGTCAGATTGGCAACTCTGATCCTGTCTCTTGGAACATTGTCCTGTCTGGATTTTCCAGGTTCCGAATATATGATGCTAAGGTGATGAGGTTGTTTTACGCAATGCACATAGGTGGCACGGCTAAACCTAACTTCATCATTGTTGCTACTGTTACTAGATATAGAGTCTTATAAAACTCAATCTACCCCAAGGCTACTAAATATGTCCTATTTTTCATGTCCCAAGCTTAAAGAAAAAGATGGGTCCTCACATTGATCCCAATCTCTACCTACCTGTTCTCACATCCAAAGAAACCCTAAACTCTTGAACGAGAGAAGATTCTACTCTGCAGGATGAAGAAGAGGTAAAACAAAGCTGAAACAAAAGCGCTAACCCAGTGGAAAGGAACAAAAAAGAGCAAGCAACCTGAGAAGACTTGAGAGGATAGAATGAGTCTTTTGGTTTACTTGTCTTTTCAATTATCCATGTTCTAAAACATTTAGCTTGATTCATGGATTATGTAATGTAGTGGGTCAGTTAATGGGTTGGGTTGGGCCACAGCTTGATTGGGAAGGGCAGGTAAAGTTCCATCATAGGAGAATCAAGTGAGCATGGGAATCATAATATAAGCACATATATTCATATATAAATACAAAAAGTGCATTATTTGGTTTCTCCAGGGGAAGACAATGACAACATATTCAAATGATTGGAATATTAGAAGCAAATTTTCACATCTTACTAGAGACAACAAGGTACTTGGTATGATGCCCCTGGGCAATAATTTTGCCAGTCTTTTTCTTCCTCAACTCAACACTGACAACTCCAACAGCCTTCCCAACACAAAACGCCCTAGTCTCAATCTCAATTTCTTCCTACATTAATAACAAGAAAGCTGTTAGCCAGAAAGGACTCAAAATCAAAGACATAAGTGGCTGCAAGAAAATGCTAAAACGGGACCCTGAAAAGGAGGAAAATGTTTCTTATTTCTAAAGTCCAAAAGTCAATTTGATATTTTAGCAAAAAAAAAATTTTGATAAGAGAAATATCATTAAAAAGCGCAAAGCGCAATCAAGTACACAGGAAGTATACAAGAAAGGCATCTAAGAGGAAAAAGAAAATAAAATAAGGAAATCATTAAAACTAAACACTAAAGGTGCGAGGAACGCAGCCGATCAAGAGTACAAAGAATGAAAGAAAAAATAAATGAGTTCCTCAATGGTTCTTTCTTTGTCCTCGAACTGTCTATCATTGCGTTCCCTCCACAAGTACCACAAAAGGCAACAAAGAACCATCTTCCACACGACCGCAATCCAAGAGCAACCACCCGTCCACCAGCAAGCGAATAAATCTACCACCCAAAGAGGCATAACCCAAGACAGACTGAAGCGACTAAAGATGGCATTCCATAGAGCAGGTGCAACCACGCAATGGAGAAAAAGGTGATCCACAGACTCCCCATTCATTTTGCACATGCAACATCTATCAATCACAATGACACGCTTCTTTCTGAGATTGTCCAAGGTAAGGATCTTCCCTTGCGCTGCCGTCCAAGTTTTAGCAAAATAACTTCTATAAGTTATAGAGAGAACATAATTTCTGACACCTTACAAGATTTGAACAAATACATCAAAAACTATCTTTATCATAAAATATTCCCCTTACAATACCGTAATCTTCGCATATTTGTGGATGCCTTTTTTTCTTTATTGGCACTTATTGGTAAATAATTATCTGAACTCTAATGCTTATTCAACCTACTTCAGAATGGCCCTCAATGTTTTGACATTTAACTCTATATAAGGACATAATCCTTTAAAAGTAATAAGGAGATGAAAGGTCTTTACAGAAGGGCAAAACAACACTATGAGGAAGACTCACCAGAAATGAATAAAAAAGAGAGAAAAAAAAAATAATATATATATATATATATCTCCACCATCAAGCTTTTATCGTCACATGATCACTCCCCACTTAGCCAAATTGTCATCCTTATAATTTGTTGATGAGCATACACATACAAACCTTTGATTCCTTACATTGCTCAGAATCTCTCTTGGACGTTGGCATAATTTCAAAAGCCTCTGCCAAGCTCCTTAAAATAGGTTCCCAATCCAAGGTAATCACTGCCCACAAAATTAGGTCTGTCCATTATCTCCTTCAAGCCCATTTTAAGTGCTAAAACTCTTACAAGGCAAGTGGTCTCTAACCTCAAGGGATACAAAAATATAATAGGAGTCCATATCTTGCTACAAGTCACTCTAATGACCATTTCTCTGGATTTCTTATGGAAAATTGTCCGAATTGATCTTACAAACAGACAATAAGAACCATCCAAAATGCAATTGTTGCTAAGAAAGCAATTATGCCTAGGCAAAGGTGCAAATTAAACTGAAATAACAAGAATACTAATACCAGTGTTGCTACAATGCACGCAGTACTGGTAAGCATAGAACAATATCAGTTTCCCTCTCCATTCTTAGACTCAACCAGTTATTCTGATAGATACACATTTCAATTTATATCACAATGATTTAAAAAACAAAAAATAAAAAACTACAAAACTTTGAGGACAAGAACATGGCAAAACAAAGAGTAGGGTAAAAACTCACATCAGCATAAGCAGCATCCAAGTATGATAAGTTTATCTCCACCGAAATTTCAGTTGCTGGAGCTCCAACAATGTATATCACAGCTGACCCCACTAAATCCACCAGGACCACCAGTGTTGCCGTTGCTCCACCATGTAAGAAATTACCGGTGTTCTTGATAAAAAGAAATCAATGATCAGAAATGGTTTCAGAGAGAGAGAGAGGACATCAGAAGTAATTTTACTGCTTTCAAGAGGCGATTGCTTGTGGTGAGCAAGAAAAGCACTTCCAAGTTCCTCACCTGAAGTTACCCACAAATATCTACTTTCTCTTATTTTCCCGAGTTTTCTCATCATTAACGGAACGGAGGGTCATGATCTTTTTACTATCGTTCATCCAGTAAATAAAACAAGTGGGTTAGAGTTAAATTTGGTATTCAGAAAGAAACCCAGAACTAGACCCTCTATTTTCAGCAACCAAAGCTTAAATTTTGATGGATGTTTCACAAAAAGAATTGGGTTACCAAAAAGTTCCTGAATTCATAGACAGACCCATAAATCAGAGCAATAATGAGCAGAATATGTTAAAGGGTGAAAAACAGAAAAATTATGGATTTAAATGCATTTACAAAAATGTGGGAGCAGTTAAACTATGAAGTAAATTCTATAACAAAAGATTCCTATTCTACAAGAAGTGTTAATGCTACAGAAAAGATGTACTCACATATAAACTAAAACTTAACTGGGAAGAGCACGCATACTGGTGTAAAATGACATAAAAGTAGAGTTTAAAAGGTGTGACGAGTGAGGACGGCGCAATTTTTGAGTGTGTGTTTGATGAGCATATATCATAAAGAATAGAAATGGTTTGAGTATGCCCTCAACTTTGTAGTTCATTCGTCTTTCTCAACTTCCAATAAATGGAGTGCCAAGAACCAACATGGTATTCAGCATAATGAAAAATATAAAATAAAAGACATGAAATGCTCAGCAGCGGAAGACCATTAAAAACTCTAATCCCAATGCCAAACCTGTTAAGGTATGCAACTGAGGAGACAAAGCCGAGGAACTTTCAACAAGATGACTTAGCATTATCCCTGTTCCATAGGGATGCAGTGTGATCCCAACTGATGGGCTCACGCAGGCGGTCAAACACATGGAGGCTTTATGACCTTGTAACTCAAACTCGAAAAGCTTACCTGAATTTTGAAATTCAACTACAAGAAGAAGACGAAGAAGAAGAAAAAAATTACCAGAATCAGCAAGAAGCTTGAAAATTGGAATTCAAAGTACTAAACGATTGATGAACTCAAAAATGACACGGCTCCTTGATCTGTTGATCCAATGTACACAATGTATTGTATATAAGGCTTCTTTGCTGATGAGTGGAGTCCCCAGCCACAAAAACACTCTTCCTCCTCTCCACTTCAATCCAGCTGCATCCTGCTGGCTTTTTCAGATCTCTAGTCCTCATAAGCTTTCTAACCTCTATGACCCCATCCCATCTCGCATCTGCTGCATACAGGTTTGACATCACTACATAGTTCCCAATATTGTTAGCTTCAATTTCAAAAAGACGATCTGCAACAAGACAACCCAATTCCACCTCATGATGGGTCCTACAGGCACCCAGCAGTGTTCCCCACACATTTGCGTTAGCTTCAATGGGCATTCTAGTCACAAAAGAATATGCATCATTTACCCTGCCACCTCGAGCAAGGAGATCCACCACACATGCATACTGTTCCATTGTTGGCTTAAACCCATGGACCTTCTCCATTGAATAGAATATCTTCAACCCTTCATTTACAAGGCCAGAATGACTACAAGCAGATAAAACAGCAGTGATGATAACATGATCTGGCCTTACACCCAACTCAAGCATTTGAGAGAAAACCATTATTGCTTCCTCTCCCATACCATGCATGGCAAACCCACTGACCATAGCTGTGAACATAACCAGATCCTTATAGGTGCTGGAATGAAAAAGCTTATAAGCAGACTTTATAGTGCCACATTTTGCATACACATCTAACAAAGCTCCCTTCAAGCGGCAATCCTTAAAACTAGCTCTAACTGCATATCCATGACACTGCTTCACCAGGTGGACTGAGGCCATTTGAGCGCATACCGGAAGGAAGCTCATAATTGTCACCTCATTGGGCTTCATTCCTCGACCTTGTAACTCCTGAAACAAGTTGAGAGCTTCACCAGGAGAATCATTCTCCGCATAAACTCGAACCATTAGACTCCAGGTGGTGAGATCTGTTTCAGACATCCCGTTAAAAATCTTATGTGCATCATCATGCAATCCATGACTCACATAACCTGAGATCATTGAGTTGCACGTGACCAAATTCCTTTTCTCTGATAAACTCTGAAAAATCTTGAACGCATACTCCATATTTCCACACTTAGAATATGCATCAAGCAATGCATTTCCGATAGTAGGTTCAATATCACCTTGTAACAAACCATCCTTAATTAAATAACTATGAGTCTCTTTAACCCTCTCAACTCTCGATACAGAAACACAAAAATGAATTATGGTCAAGATGGTAATGGTGTCAGGTCTAATTCCTTCACTAAGCATCCATTTTAATAGACCCAAAAACTCAATATTATAACCACCCTCTACAAAAGCATCTAGCATAGAGTTCCATGATATCAAATCTCTTCGAGAAATAATCAAAAATGTCTGAAATGCTGCTTCTATTCTGTTGCATTTTCCATAGAAACTAACTAGGGCATTGCCAACAGCTGTATCCTCACATAGGTGAGGATGTCGAAGAATATATCCATGCATCTCTTTCCCCACTTGCAAGTTTTGTAAGAATGCACAAGCAGGCAGAATACTAATAAAAGTTACAGAATCTGGCCCAATCATCTCTAGAGAGAGTAATTCATGAAACAGGTCCAAAGCTTTCAACCAGTAACCATTTGATGCATATCCTGCAATAATCGCATTCCATGAAACCAAATCTCTTGATATCATACTCCAAAACAAGGACTCTGCTTCTTCCATCCGCCCAACTCTTAAGTAGAAGCTCACCAAAGCATTGTAGACAGAAACATCTGCCACCAATTCAGTCCGCCGCTGCACGTAACAGTGTATCTCTCTCCCAAAGCAGTAGTGAACATTCTCACCTAAAGAAGCACAAACAGGCAGAATACTTGCAATGGTCGCATAATTTGGTTCTATTGGCCCTTTAAGCATCCATCTGAACAATCCATAAGCATCACACATTAACTTATTCTCGGCAAACCCTGCAATAATTGCATTCCAAGAAACAACATCTTTGTGACTAATGCTATTAAACACAGCATATGCATCATCGAGTACCAGCCCACATTTTGCATACATTGATGCCAGCGCATTCCCAACAAGGGTATCTGTTTCCAATCCAGACTTGATCACATAAGAGTGTATATTCTTTCCAGCATCTATATCTAGTAAGCGAGCACACACAGGAAGAACAGTAGCAACAGTGATGGAGTTAGGTTTAGCCTTGCCACCTATGTGCATTGCATAAAACAACCTCATCACCTCAGCATCATATATTCGGGACCCGGAAAATCCAGACAGGACAATGTTCCAAGAGACAGGATCAGAGCTGGCAATCTGACCAAACAATTTTTGGCAATCATCAAGCGCACCACATTTGGCATACATGTTAAGTAGAGCTTTAGATAAAGAGTGACAAGTAAGATGGCCCTCCTTCACAACATTACTATGCAGAGCCTTCCCCAGTTTGATGGTTGAGGAGGCAGCGCAGGATTTAAGAATGACTGCCAAGACTTGGTGATCAGGTCTAAAGCCCCATAAAGATCGTACATTTTCAAGGAAAAGGGACAAAGCTTCCTTATGCCTGGCGTCAACACAACAGCTCCTGATTATTGTGCTCCATGTTTTGTAATCCAGGTGAAGCATTTCTACAAGAAGCTCTCATCCGGTTCTAGAATCACACCCTTTGACACATAGCAAATGTTAAAAAGGTTGTTTGCACAATAATAAACTTCTCCTTAACAAAATTAACCGCTTGCAGCTGATTTAACATAACCAAAATGTTAGGAACCCTCTAATTATATTATTTTTGTTAAATCATTAGTCATTTCCTTACTATGTTAGGATTTCTTTTCCTACAAGGATTAGGGTTATTGATTCCTATTCCTACTAAGTTTAGGTTTATTTTCTACTCTATAAAAGCAATGCAAGTGTCTTTAGGCTTATTATCCAATAACAACTTCAATCAATTGCTATAAGCAATTTGTGGAGGCTAGACCCCTCGAAGTGGTCGTTTTTCTCTACCTGTCCTTTGTTTTCTCTGATTTTGGGCGACGACAACTAAGGTTCTTACAATCTGGTATCAGAACGGCGCTTTCTTGGGAGATTTCGCTGTGCAGTGCCGTGTGTAGTGTGATTATGCGGCAGTGGGTTATTGCTCAGTCGTTACCGTAGTGCTGCACGCTGTAATCGGCGTCTTCCCGGTGGTTGAGCGGGACGGTGTGCCAGTGTTGCTCCGGTGGTTATTGGCGACGGGTTGAACGGTTTTTTTTTCTCCTTGTAGCGCTGTTCCGGAGGTCGGCTGAGTGGCGTGTTATCTCCCGTAGCGCCGAAGGTCGGTGCAACGGTGAACGGTCGTGGGAGGCAGCGTGTGCGTGGTGCTGCGATAAGGCTGCCTGGGTTGTGAGTTTGTGGAAGAAGGGTGCTATTTGGTTGCAGCACTTGGTGGAAATCCCTATTCCAGTGTAAGGATTATCTTATTCTTGTCTAGTGTTGGAAGTTCTGCCTGTTTGGTAATATGGTTAACTTAGCACTATTTCCAGCTTACTATACTCTGAGTATATCCTATTCAGACAAAAAAGTTATTTGCCCTTTACTCGCCCTAAGTAAGAAGAGAGAGCTTGATATTGCCGACTTAGAGTGCGTTTGAGATTGCGATTTTGTTGATAAAAAGTGCGATTTTAAACCAAAAATTGCTCAAATGAATTGTTTGAGAATTGCGTTTTAAAAAAAAAAATTGCAATTGAGATCGCAGAAAACAGCTTTTTCAAATCGCAGGTAATGGGGTTCTGTTTTGAAAATGCAATTTGAAAGGCTAACCTGCAATGTTAAAGGTCAAACTATGATTTTGCGAAACGCTTAACTGGATTTTTAAAAATCATTTTTTCAAATCGCACATTTTAAAATCGCTACTTTCAAATCGCACTTTTTGAAATCGCAAATCCAAACGAACCCTTAAGTTGATACACCATGGCTAGGGATGTAAACGAAGCAAAGCTACCCGTGAGCTCGCTCGGGCTCGGCTCGATAAGGCTCGGCTCGTGCGCGACTCGATTATTAAATGAGCTACTCGTGGGCACAAAATTATATTCGATTATTAAACGATACATACCCGTATAAAACCCGGCTCGCTCGTTTAAAGTTCGCGAACATACTCGTAAAAAGGCTCGGCTCGCTTATTAGTTCGACTCGTATATATTTATTAATAAATATATGCATATATATTGATAAAAATAACTTATTTAGTATTTCACTTATTGATTAACAATAATTAATTATTGTTATACAATATATAATTATTAGTTATATCTATAAGTATCTATATAATATATAATTTAATTATAAAAGATAATTAATATGATTATATCTTTTACATATTTAATTATTAGACTTAGATATAATCATATTAATTATCTTTTATATCTATAATAATGATATCAACAATACTTATTTTGTATAATTGTATAATTAGGTGTGATCCAAGTTCTAACAATGTACTATGATCTAACAACAATAGCTAGATGATATGATCTAACAATTCATTTTATTAAATTTAAATATGATCTAACAATTTATATGATATTAAAACTTATGTCATATGGCACAGTGTATAATGTAATAATGATATTAATAATACTTATGTTGTATTATTGTATAATTAAGTGTGATCCAAGTTTTAACAATATACTATGATCTAACAAATCATTTTATTAAATTTAAGTATGATCTAACAATTTATATGATATTAAATCTCATGTCATATGACACAATGTATAATGTAATAATCATATGATCACGACATTCTTACAAATATCATTTCATATTTAACACATGAATCACAAAGTCAAAATTATTTACTATACAACAACACTACCAATAGTAAAAACATCAAATTAAAAATCAATAGCGTATTTCTTATAATTACAAATTAAGTATAATCATTAGAATTCATATCATTAGATTATATGATTATTTGTATAATCACGAAATTTTATATGAAAGGCATATGATCTAACAATTTATATGATATTAAATCTTAGGTGATATGACACATTATATCTTTATTATATAATGTAAGAATCATATCAACAATACTTATTTTGTATCATTGCATAATTAAGTGTGATCTTTTTTTTTTTTTTTTTTTATTTTATTAAGAACTTAAGTGTGATATAAGTTCTAACAATGTACTATGACCTAACAACAATAGGTAATATGATCTAACAATTCACTTGATTTAATTTAAGTAAGATATAATAAATTATATAATATTAAATCTCATATCATATGGCACAATGTATAATTAATGTAATAATCATATCAACAATATTATATCATATAAATGTTATTATTATATACTAAGGAAATTAGGACAAGTAATTAAGTATGATCTATAATTTTCATATCATGTTATAAATAATCTCATATCATATTATATGAATTATAATTCATAACTATATATAATTAAAAATCAAGCTTTAACAATATGATCTAATCATATAAATTATATAATATGATCTAACAATTCATATGAATATGATATAAAGATTCATATGTGATATAATTAAGTGTGTATATATATATATAATGTTATAACTATAAATTATAGTCATATAATGTCACATAATTCATAAATTCCAACTCATAAATATACAATTCATAGTAATGTAAACTATAAAGATTAGGAATTAATGATAACTGAATCACTTTACTACAAAAAAAATCGATATTTCTTTTTTCGAGCCGATTTGAACTTAATTTTTAATTTTTAAAACTTGTCATATAAGCTCGAGCTCGATTTGAGCTCGTGATAAATAAGCTCGAGAGCGGCTCGAGCTCGGCTCGAGCTCGTGATGAAAAAGCTCGAGCTCGGCTCGAGATCGTGATAAGAAAGCTCGAGCTCGGCTCGAGCTCGTAATAAATTTAAATGAGCCAAGCTTGGACATGCACTACTCGCCCGAGCTCGGCTCGTTTACATCCCTAACCATGGCCTCCACTAACAACGTTCCATTAGACGAGGATTCCTTTGAATCAAGAATGGTATGATATTCCGTAAAAAAAAATAAATAAATAAATTTGTAAATACATGGGCAATCCAAAGGAACCCTGCTGTATAGGGGTGTAAATCAGGAGCGGGTTCCCGGGTATTGGGTGAAACCTGGGAACCGGCTCTGGGCCCCCGGGTTTTAGGATTTAAACACCCGGGCCCGGACCCGGGTATCCGGGGTGTCCGGGTACCAGGTTTTACCCGGGTATCCGGTCCGGGTTGTATATTAAAAAAAAAAATAAAAAAAAAATTTGCCCAATTTTTTTTGGCGACGGTCAGCGAGGAGTTGGCGACGGTCAGCGAGCAGTCGGCGAGGAGTGGCGAGCGGCTCTGCGGCTGAACAACGTGATGCGGTGATTCGGAATCAGTGATGTCGTGAATCAGTGATGCCGTGATGGAGAATGAAATGGAGAAAGAGATGAGATGATTCACTGATTCAGACTTGAGACAACGAGAAGCCGTGACTCATGAGTCCGTGACCGTGTGACTGTGTGAGCGTCGAGCGAGAAGTGAGATTGTGAATTTGTGATTTCAGATAGACTTGAATCAAATCAAAACAAAACTGCACATTCAAGACAAAACAACCATGAATACAGTTGACTTTCTGCTTCTGCTTCAAATAATTCGCATACATACATATATATAATGAATGATAATTAAAAAAAGCTTATTAGCATTTTTACCTGATTTTCTGCAAGACCCATTTGGATAACCCCTTCAGGGTTATCAGTCGGATGAAATGGGTTACTCTCAAACGCCTTCCAACCATCAAAGTAAGGAGAATTTTGACAGATTTGTGAGAACGGCGGCTTGCGGGCTTGGGGGAAAACCAAAAAAGGTAGGGCAACCAAATGTTTGGAAAAAGACTAAAAGGCCCCTTCCTATTTAAGTTCCTAAGCCATGTAATGCAAGGGTAAGGGGGTAAATTTTTTTTTTTTAATTGCTGAAGCTACCCGGATCCGGGTACCCGGGTATACCCGGGGTTTTTGTAAATAAATACCCGGCTCCTGCTCCGGGGTACCCGGTTTCCCGGAGCCGAGTACCCGGGTTGCAACCGGGTTTCCCGGAGCCGGTTAATGCCCGGATCCGGTTTCCCGGCCGGTTATACCCGGTCCGGATTTACACCCCTACTGCTGTATGGGAGAGGCCGGAAGAATTCCTCTCGAAAAGATTCGAAGACAATCATGTTGATTTCAAAGGCCAGAACTTTGAATTCATCCCATTTGGAGGTGGGATAAGGGGATGTCCGAGATTGACATCCGGTGTTGCTTCACTTGAATATGTGGTTGTAAACATCTTATGTTGGTTTGACTAGAAGTTGCCTAGTGTTGTTGATGTACAGGGGGAGGACTTGGACATGACTGAAGTTCACGGTCTCGCTATGACAAAGAAAATTCATCTTCATCTTGTACCAATACTGCACTCTCCTTCATCAATGCATTAAAGGATTCATGGTTTTTCTTCCTTCACTAGTTTTGTTTTATAATTTGTTGTTTTTCCTTATTGAAATTAGTGTGAGGGGATTTCAACATTAACAATAACAGAAGCTTCAATGCTAATAGAAACTTTCATGCTATTTGTACACAAATTGTACTCCATTCTTTATTCACAACAAAGAAGAAACAATTTATGATTGCATAGTAATGATAAAACATGAATTGCTTACACAAATTATATTCACATATCATTCTGCAAAAAGCATTGCTCGTGGAATTTTCAGCTTTTATTCTTTTTGATGTCCATGGCATGAATTTTAGTATGTCAAGGCCTAAACTATTCATTCAAAAGTTTTAAGACTGTTGAATATTAAATTGGCTAAACCAGACCTGATGATAGCTCTTTCTTTTTTGTTGGCTTCACTTACCTATTAGTATTCAATGACTTAATACTATGCTCATACATAATACCAAGACATCTTAATCCAACTTATATGTTGTCTCATCTGTAAGAATCAAATGACGAGGACATTGTTGAAAAAAAAAATGGTTTTTTCCGGATGAAATGAAAATTGCATTAATGTAACAAGAGAAAGCTTTTTCTATTCCTTAAATGGAAAGATATGTGGCCATGAAATAGAGATTAAGCGGAATAGAGTTTATTGGATGGTAGAATCGTGGAAACACTTCTTTCTTCCATATTTTGGACCTTAGTTCCGTGAAACAATAAACTACTACTGAAACACGAAGGAAGGAACTGAAATATTGGATCAAAACATTATGTATGGATGATATGAACTTCCTAAACAATAATTCTTGAACAGTGAACAACCAGATCTATTACTCACTGCATCAAAAAAATTTCATTAATGAAATATGTAAATCCATTGGAAAATAAAAAAATACTCATGTTTGATAAAATGGTCTGTAATGTGATGCATGTTCTGATACCAAATGTGAAGGGCATAACCATTAATCCTAAAGTCTTAGAACTATTGATTTGGTTAAACCCTTAACCCTTAAGAGTTAAGATCATAACATAGTATGTGCAATAAATATGTAATTAAAAGGAAAAAATTTTAAATATTGCATCACATGCATCATACATTGTCATTCATAGCAACCAATGCTTTTGGTGCACAAACCTTGGGCCTATGACAAGCATGTTGAAGCAAATTTTTGGATTGCCATACTAAAAATGGGTCACCTGCAAAACAAAAAAAATAGTTATTGAAAAACCTCCAACCCTTGGGGCACCGAGGACACTCCAATACCTAAGTCAGTAAATGGCTCTGTGAATAAAAACTAAGGGTGTGTTTGGCACTATGATTTTGTAAACAAAAAGTTTAAATAATTTATTTACTAGTAGATTTGTAGGATAAACTTGGAATATGCGTAAAAACTGTTTTTGTTTGTAGTCATTGAAAAGAAGCGTGAGAATAGGAAGATAAATAGTTAAGTTGGAAGCTAAATAAACTTTCTTAAGCCCAAATATTCTAATGACAATGATAATCGTTAGCACTAAAGAAAAAATTGGTAAATAGTTCACAAAAAATAATAATATTACATGCCCAATAACTAAAATTTAACATGGTTTTAGGATGATTAAAATTGTTAAATAGGCTAAAACTTTCTAGCAGTTTCATATTTGGTTGCATATACGTTCAATATATGTATAAAAATTTCACTAACAAAGGTTCATAAAAAGTAAGTTGAAAAAAACGAAAATTTTATATATTAAATGGATTTAGGGCGGCTAAATCACTGACAAGTATCATTTTATGACTATTTTTTGTTGTTTAATATTGGTTTAACTTGATACACTCAACTGTCA
Organism: Alnus rubra; assembly: GCA_028654335.1. Lineage (NCBI taxonomy): Eukaryota > Viridiplantae > Streptophyta > Magnoliopsida > Fagales > Betulaceae > Alnus > Alnus rubra. The sequence continues at coordinate 69,047 of JAJPGS010001460.1, read as the reverse complement.
CTATAGGTCAAAAAATAACAGTTGTCTGAATTTAATGATTTTTTTTATAACCTTTCTTTTCTTTCTTTTTTTCATTATTATTATTATTATTATTATTATTATTATTTATTCCTTTACAACAGTTATATGCTTTTCTAAGAGGTTTTCACAAAAAAAAAAAAAAAAAAAAAAACAATGGTCGAGGCAGGGGAACATGCTTCGTTAGAGAGAGAGAGATCAGCTGCTTAACTCAAGGATGTGCGATTCAAGCTGCAAGTGGCACAGAATAGAATGAAACAAATTTATAATCGTGGGCATCAAGAACGTATCTTCCAACCGGGAGATTATGTTTATGTTTGTCTTTAACCTTATAGGCAAGAATTACTAGCTGGGTCTAAAATACAGCTAGTTTTTCATATATCATTGCTTAAACAGAAGATGGGCAGCATCAACAACCGTGGAAGTTCTTGTTCAATGGCAGGGATTCAGTCCAGCAAGCATCTTCGTGATGAAAGTTCGCTTCCCAGATTTTGCTCTTAAGGACAATGACTATTTCAACGAAGGAGGAATGTTACAGGAATAAGAAGTCCCTAATAAAGAAGTGCTAGTAGCTAGTAGTAGTGTATTTCTCTTTCAATTAAGTAGTGTTATTTTACTCCATTGCTGTGTTGGGTTAGCAAGGAGATTCTCTTAGATTCTCCTAGCAAGTTTGAGTAGTATAAGGAAATCTTCTCCTAGTATGGGAAGTATTAGTAATTGGAGTACTATGAGGATTAGTCTTTATATTGTAACCATGTTTGGGGTAAATCAAGGCCAGCAAAGTTTATTTCTCAAACCTAGTGTTTGATAGAGGCTAAGGATCCTCTGAAAAATCCTATTGCTATCTTCTAATTATCAATCATAGGGAAGAAGAAGAGGCTGGATCCAGCTCCATTCTCGGTTGAAAGATGAGTAACACGATCGATTACGAATTCTCATAACAACGTTGCATGTGATGTGGAGGCATTTAAAAAAAAAAAAAAAAAAAAAAAAAAAAAAAAAAAAAAAAAAAAAACCTACCCAAGATGGGCATCGGGGTGGCCATGATGCATCAGACTTTATGAATTATCAGCTACTAACCGACGTAAAAGACAAAATGAAGACTTTATGAATCATTATCAGCTTTACTGTATCAGCCGACACAAAAGACAAATGTTGCTCAGAAGACTCAGAATTATTGCAACCTTACTATTCAGAAGAGATGCGGAATATTGAATTATTGCTACTTTTACTGTTCAAAAAAGATATGCAGAATATTTACTATTGTTCATATTTGTAGTTTTCCTTTTATTTTTGCCTATAAAAGGCCTGTATCATATGTTAGAAGGCAGAAGCCATTTGAGAGAAAACTTGTAAGCCATCTTGAGTGCCTATCTCGCCTACCTTTCTATCATTTTTTAACTTGTATCCAGTATTATCTTTCCTTTTCCTTTCCCTTGTATCTTTTAGCCTCTGCATCGAAGGCTTTTGAATCTTGTATCTACTTCCACTTTGAATCAATATATCAAGTAAGAATGTTTATTACTTTCTCTTTATCTTCACTTAATGATTCTCCTTTATATTATGTTTTTGAATTATTTTTCTAAATCATTATCTTAAATTATCTTTCATAATACTTTTATTATCCTCATTAAATGGTGGTCACACCATCCTCAAAGCACCTTTGAGATTGTGCGGCCACAGGTTTTGCTATGGGCCCACAAATTAATTGTTTTAGATTTTTTTTTTAAAAAAAAATAAATGGTATTTTTTTTTTAAAAAAAAAAAAAAAAAGTACCTCACTCAAACTACCATCCCAATGTCATTGTCCAATTTTTAAATTTTTTTCTAATTTTTAAAACAATTAATTTTTCTTTTCAATTTTTTTTAATAAAAAAAAACCCAATTTCCTTTAAAATAATTAAAAGAATAAAAATGAAAAACCAATGGCGTCATTTTAATATTTTTATTTTCGTTTTTTAAATGATTAATTTAAAAAAAAAAAGGTTTTTTAAAATTTGTAATTTTAATTATTTTTCTAATTTATAAGTATAATTTTGTCTTATTGAAACTTTTTTAAGATCAATTTTATTAAGAATACTTTAACATTGTTTTAGTAGTTTAAGAAAGACATTGACACAATTAATAGTTTGAGAAAGAAATTGACAATAAAATGGTAGTATAAAGAATGTATGTTTACTTTAGCGTTGTCTATTCCATTAGGAATAGCTATTTTTCACATTTTTAAAAGAATAAGCATTCATCTTCGCAAGGGAAAAGGAAAAAGCCCCTACCCATTTCGGGAGCCTAGCTATTCCGCAAACCAATCAGGCCCTTTGATTCTCAATAATCCTAAAAGATTGCTCTCAAATAAACGCCATGTTTTAAAGTATCTACTCTCAGAATAAATAAATGCATCGAACTGTAACATAAACATCTCTAATATTTATGGTACTATATATATTTTTTTCTTTCCATTTATGAAGCCATCTTAAATATACATAATAGAAGCATCTAACCAGCAAGAAATGTTAAAAGCTTGTCAGCTAATGTAAAAAATGTGGTGCACGACAGATCTCTTTGGAGTTTCAATCAGCAAGGCACCGCTTTGCATGTGTTTGCTTTGGAAAGGACATGAAATAATGTATTTCTGAAAACCTGCATAGAACTCTGATTCGTGAACACCTTGGATCCAGAATATCAAGTATTCACATTCCGTCTGGTTGCTGAAATTCGGTAAGGTTTTCGATGGGATGTTCTTGTTCGAAACCAAGATAACAATCTGACACTAAAATCAATTTGATCCCCTGGAAAAACAGAAGCTACTGAATCAGAAGAGCATCATTGTTACGCACACAGCATTAGTACTTCATCAAGTCACAAAACATTTAATATATATGTACTTTTCATAAGAGCTTCACTAGAAGTGATCATCCTCTAAAAGTGCATTGAAGTACACCCATGTACACATATTTTCTTGCACCCTTTACATAACCCAACATTTCCTGTTAACTGATAATTCCTTCACTTGAAAAAAGTATGAAACACCACTTTCATGAATAGGGAAGGCAATAGAACCCGAATTTTAGGGTACCCTATCAGTCCTGTCCCTATTAGAGTGGGTTTGGATCTTTATGGTATAATTTGTTAGAACCTTTTGAAACCAGATCAGGTTTGGGATGAGTTTCTGTTTCTGAGTGTCAGACACATGAAGCCGAACCCGAGTTACAAGATTACTTGCACTATATCCATCATCTGCATTTGTTATCATTCTCTCTATCTTTCTCTAATAGAAGCCCATATCTTTGTTGTAAAATGGTAAGGTTATTTCTTCTCTATCTCAGAGCTCCTCCCGTTGTTGTTGTTGTTGTTGTTGTTGTTGTTTTCTTTTTCATTTTAGTCAGATCTTTGCAAGTTATAATCGATTTTTATGTTTTAGTAGAATGAAGTTATATTGATTGCTAAGGAATAATAAAGAATTGCTGATGGATGGTTGAATAATCTCACTCTCTTTCCCTCCGCCCTCCGATGTTTGTTGGTTGGCAGATTAGGTTTATGTTACGGGTTTCAGGGTTTTCTTTTTTTTTATGTTATTGGATGGGACAGGTTTCCAATTTATATCCTAACCCAATCAGATATGAGACGCAGAGATGGGTTTCAGGATTAAACATTCTAATCAGCTTTGGATTTCAATTGGGCTCTCCCATCCCAAAGCAGACCAGTTGCCATCCCCCAGCTTTAGAATGGAAAAAGAATATTCAGAAAGCAAGAAACTAAATAAAGAAGCCATGAGGGTGGAGGACTGATTTAGAAAGAGGCAATCAAATTTGACCTGGAGACTCGTCAGATTCGATGGTAACTCCATGTGGGTGATCAAGCGATCAGAGAAAGAAACTCTCTTCAGAGCATATAGCTCGGAGGTGAAGGTGTTACCAAGAAGCAACCACCATGCTTCATCTTTTACCTGTTAAAACAACGCCAAGCTTAGTTTGTGTTACTCACTACTAAATACTAATCTATAATGAGGAGAATTACCTTAGGAAATCGGGGGGCAAAAGCTCTTGTTGTGCTCCACTTGGAATTGATCTTCTCCAATCTGATGTCCAAAGTGGAAGCCTTTCCACCATCAACGTCCCTTCTCTGAAGTTTTAATTTCACTTGAACACGGGGAAAAATCTGCAAATCCTGGTAAAATGAAATATAAAAGATTAGCAACTACAGAAATCAATTGACATATGAAGAATGTGAGAGAAAATGAACATTCAACAGTAAAATACAAAAACAAAAAAAAAGGCCTCCGTGTGTAGATTCAAAGACAAATTTGTTAGAAGCTAAAGAAACACAAACAATTTTAGAGGGAAATCCACACCTGATATAATCTTGAAGCAGGAAAGGTTCCAATTACAGTCTGCAAATTTGCTTTAGGAAGATCCAACAGTTGCTGCACAGTGAAAATTTCTCTTTTGCTTAACAGACTTGCAAGATCATCATTCATGGATGGTAACATCCACAAGCTGGAATCCTTATCAAACCATAAACCCTGAAAACAATTGAAAAGATATCAGAGGCATGGAGGGGAAAGTGGTATTTTTATTAAAAACAAAAGAGAGAGCAAAAGATAGAGAACTTGCTAAAATCTCAAAAGTTGGAATTTATGCAAATTTGATATATCACTTCAGAACAATTAGGGTACACTCACCCGTAATATACCAAACCTATGCAAATGTGACTTCTGTTTTCTGGTGACATATAGTAAAATTTTGGAATTTCTACTTTTTGGGGAAAACTTTAATGACTAAGGAATTCAATGCTATAGAACTGACAACTTATGACATGCATTTGCTGTGACAAAAATTGATAATTTTGGATTACAAAGAAGTGGGAAAAAAAAGGAATCAAATAAGCAAATTGCACAAGACAAAGATTTACATAATTCAGCTGGAAGGCCTATGTCCACAGACAATCAGGAAGAGATTTGTAACTTTTAGTACTTAACACTGTTAACTTTCACTAAAAAGGCAGAAAAGTATTTGCCCTTCTACTCTGTTGGAGGTCAGCCCCCTCGAAGCAGTCCATCTCTGTTGATCCTTTTTTTTTTCTCATATTTAAGGTGACCAATAATTGATAAACCTAAATCCTTCTAACTGTTAACCAGACCAAAGAAATCTACAAATATGAACCAAGTATAAAGGGTCATTGTTGAGAAAGCTTCATTTCTCTTATGCCAATCATTCACAGACCAGCATTAAAAGAACAAAACAGGTATGATTATTATAGTGGGTAATCAAACTCTAAAGGCCAAAAAAATTTCAAGGGTATTATTTTAAACTCAAGATCCATCCCTAATCTGCTTTTGGTTAAAACTCCCACCTTCAGTAGGTATGTCTATTGGTCTAAGATTATGCCTTTTAAGAAAACATTTTCACATAGGAAAATCATTATTAAAAGAAAAGAAAAATACAGAAACAGGAGCTCTCATCACAGTAACAACAGATGTAAAACACACTCAAGAGACAGATCTCGTTGAATGCTCAACCATGGCCACAACAATGAGAGAAGATCGTCATGTGATTAATATGATCTGCATGATCCATGTAGGTTTATTAAATCTTTCATTTATTAAAAATAGTCACATATACGGCTGATAAAGACGATACCTGCATGACCATTTGCAAAAGATGCATGCAAGTTATTGAGCTTGAAAGCCATCCGCTGTTTCCACATATATCTATCATGGCCTGGATGATACGTATACTTTGATCTAACACTGACTTTAAGTCTGTGACATAGTCGCTGATTGGTAATTCTAATTGAGAAAAATGTGCCTGAATCCCAAAAACATGCATGGTAAACAAGTAAAATAACTAGAAAAAGGGGAAGTTAAACAGAAAGACAGGCATTAAAAATTGATGTCAAAGGCAGCTCTTACCTGAAATAGCAGATTTGCTTTGACGTGTGGATCATCAAGGCGATTCTTATCCACTGCATATTGAACTCTCTCGGACAATGCTTCATTGTAATTTTCCTATCAAAAAGAAGAGATGATACAGATTCAAAGAAAAAATCTTATATGCATCACTAAAAAGAACAATTAAGTTGCACCCATGCAGGCAATGGATAACATGAATGTTAGAATTGAAGTGTTGAAAATTCAAGAAACAATAGCAAAAGCTCATGAATATTTTAAAAGGATGAGCTTATGATGAACAGAAAGTTTTAAAACTCAATAAATAATAACATCAATCATTTTTTTTTGGGGTCTGAACCTTAGAAACATTATCAATATAATAATTTTACATGCCATATAAAAAACTATCTCGAGGGTAGATCTGACAACAGGAATAAAGATTATAAGTTTCAAATAACTCATTAACTTCCTTTTTGCTTCCCCCTTCTTCTAATTGTCTTCCTAGTAAACAAAGTATCAAGTGCTATACAGCTTCAGAAGAACTTAGTTTCTGACAATTCAGCAAGTCCCCAACCATTAGAATGTTTACACATATCCAACCATTAGTGTTCTAAGGAGGTTGGGGGGCCCTATGGTGTGGGAGTGTGGAATGTATAAGGAGGGGGTGGGAAAATTTTCTAAATTTGTGAGGTATGAGGTGGGAGATGGATCTAGGTGTGGTTTTGACATGATTTATGGTGTGGGGAGCAGCCTTTGAAGTTCTCTTTTCCAGAATTATTCACTATTGCTCGATGTAAGGATGTGTGGATGAGGATAGTATGCAATTCCAGAATGGAAACATTCATGAATATTTTCTTTACAAAGCCTGTGCATGATGAGGAGGTGAAAATGGTCTGTCGGTTCTTTGAGGAGTTGTATTCTCAAAGAGTAAGGCAAGGAGGTGAGGATAAAATTTGATGAATTCCTTCTAAAAGGAAATTGTTTAAAGTGAAGTCTTACTATCATATGTTATCTCCGGTAAGTTCCCCTTTTCCTTAGAAGAATATATGGAAAGTTAAGGCTCCCTCGAGAGGCGTTCTTTGTGTGGACGGCGGCTTTAGGAAAAATCTTAACTTTTGATAATTTATGAAAGAGGAATGTTATTTTGGTAGATTAGGGTTATAAGTGTAAGAAAAGTGGGGAGGCTATTGATAACCTCCTTCATTGTGAGGTTATAACAGAATTATGGAGTTCACTTTCCCAATTTTATTCAAATCTAGATAGATTAATCTTTATCAGATGATAAAGATTTATCTAGTCTAATACGCCCCCTCAAACTCGACATAGGTGGCCTAACGTTGAGGTTGGAAGCAAGGAGAAAAAACCAGTTGGCAGGTAGCGGCTTTGTGAGGACATCAGCAATCTGATCTTTTCCAGAGATGAACCGAACATTTAATAACTTATCTGTAACTTGGTCACGAACAAAATGATAGTCTATCTCAAACGTGCTTTGTACGCGCGTGATAGATATGATTTGAAGCGAGATAGGTGGCACCTATATTATCACAAAATAAAGTTGGTGCACATGGAGGTGAGATCCGAAGTTCATTTAGTAGAGTCTGAATCCAAACGAGTTCTGCAGAAGCATTTGCAAGTGCTTTATACTCCGATTCTGTACTAGAACGTGACACAGTGGGCTGCCTTTAGGAACTCCAAGATATCAAATTTTTACCTAAGAAGACACAATATCCAGATGTAGATTTGCGGTCATCCAGGCAGCCAACCCAATCTGAATCCGAGAAGGCTATTAGTTGATAAGATGAGAGCTTGTGGATGCAAAAAGTGTACTCAATTGTGGCCTTCAAGTAACGCAAGATGCGTTTAATAGCAGTCTAGTGAGGTTCTTGGGGATCTTGCATAAACTAAGAGACCTTGTTGACAGCAAACGCTATGTCTGGATGTGTGAAAGATAGGTATTGAAGAGACCCATCCGTGCTGCGATAGAGTGTAGAGTCTGTAATGGTTGATCCTTCAAACTTGCTGAGTTTAGTCAATGAGGACATCGGAGTAGAGACAAGCTTAACAAGCTCCATATTAGTCTTCTTAAGGATATCCAGAATATATCTTTGCTGAGATAGGTGAAGTCCATCTGATTTCCAAGAAGCTTCAACACCTAAATAGAAGTTTAGAGGACCCAGATCTTTTAGAGCAAAAGAGGAGTGTAAATCTTGTATAAGTTTAGATATAGCTCCTCGGTGTGAACTAATGATGATGATATCATCAACGTAGATTAACACAAAAATTTGAATGCCATTAGCCTTGTAGATGAAGAGTGATGAATCAGCCTTGGAGCCCTTGAAGTTGAGTTCTGTAAGCTGAGTACTAAGTCTTGAAAACCATGCTCTTGGTGCTTGTTTTAGGCCATACAAGGCTTTGTGCAGTTTGCAAACTGCTGTAGGATGAGATGGATGCTGAAATCCAGGAGGTTGTTCCATGTAGACAGATTCTTGGAGGTTGCCATGGAGGAATGCATTGCTTACATCAACTTGATGGACTAGCCAACTTGCAGAGACAGCAAGAGAGAGCATTGTTCTAATGGTTATAGGCTTGATTACAGGGTTATAGGTTTCTAAAAAATCAATCTCAGGTTGTTGATGAAACCCTTTTGCTACTAAACGAGCCTTGTAGTGCTCAATAGACCCATCAGCCTTCCTCTTTATTCAAAAAACCCATTTGCACCCAACTATGTTCATAGAAGAAGAGGGAGATACAAGTGACCAGGTACCATTTTTAAGAAGTGCATCAAACTCTTGATTCATCGCCTCTCTCCATTCAGCATGCTTGCTAGCCTGAGTGTAGCAAGTAGGCTCAACTTTCTGACTTTGGAGTGAAGCCGTGACTGCTTGAGGAGTAGGATATCTTATTCGGCCATCTGTGAACTTAGTAGGTTTGAAAATCTAATTCTGGGATCGAGTTATTGTGCCATGCACTCTTGAAGGAGGGGGTTGGTTTAAAGGAACTAGGGCCTGTATAGGGGAGGTTTCGGTTGGTGCAGATGAGGAGGAAGTTGTTGAAGAGTGGAAGGGAATTAGAGGTTAAGGGGAGTAATTTGGTAAGGTATTGTGGGAATTTTCTGGTGTGGAACTATGGGGGTCAGGAATATGATTGGTTGCTGGAATTATAAGAGGAATAGAGGCAGAGGAAGAGAGTTGATGAGGTGGAGACCGGGTGGTAACAGATTGTGAAAATGGAAAATTTTGTTCATTGAATACCACATGCCGAGCAATGTAAACTCTGCCAGAAGGGATGTGAAGGCACTTATATCCTAGGTGATTCTTGTTATAACCAATGAAGACACAAGATTGAGATCAGAAAGCAAGTTTGGGGGAATTGTAGGGACGAGGGAATGGCCAACATTCACAGCCAAAGATTTTCAACAATTTATAGTCAGGGGAGATTTGGAATAACTTTTCAAAGGGAGATTTCTGTTTTGTGACTTTGGATGGGAGTCGATTAATTATATAAACGGCAGTCTCAAAAGCCGAATCCCAAAAAGAAGTTGGTGCACTAGAAGTGGCAAGAAGTGTAAGGCCTGTTTCGACAATATGTCGATGCTTTCTTTCGACAGACCCCATTTGATGGTGAGTATGTGGACAACTTAGACGATAGGAGACTCCCATTGTTGTGAGGGAGGTTTGAAGAAGGCGAAATTCACCTCCATTGTCACTTAGGACAGATGTTATTTTTGTTCCAAAGTATGTTTCAACAAGTTGTTTGAAACGTAGAAAAGTGGCAAGAACATCAAATTTGAGTTCGAGAGGATAAAACCAAGTGTATTTACTAAAATCATCCACAATACTGAGATAATACCGGTTATTGTTTACAGAATTTAGTGGAGCAGGGCCCCATACATCAAGGAAAAGTAATTGCAAAGGACGACTAGAAATAGAAGGACTTAAACTGAAATGGAGACGATGACTTTTGCCTTGTTGACACAAAGAACAAACAGAATTGATCTTGGATGGACACACGGGCAATTTATTGAATTTGATAACTTGACTGACGATAGGAGAAGCTAGATGACCCAACCAGTGATGCCATTGATCCAAGGAAACTTTCTCACCAATGAGGGCAGTAAGAGGCTTGGAAAAATGATCACGAGATGAGGGCCATGGATAGAGACCAGATCTACTCGAGCCTTTAAGGAGCAGCTGGCGGGTTCAAAGGTCCTTGACACAGAAAAAAGTGGGATGAAATTCAATAAAAACCTGATTGTCATTTGTAAACTGGTTAACAGATATAAGATTTTTCTGGATTTTAGGGACATGGAACAGTGATGGTAAAAGAAAGTTGTGTGAAGGTGTAGGCAAGATACCTCAACCAGAATGTAAAATTTCCAAACCTTGGTCATTGCCGACTCGAATCTTGTCAGTTCCAGTGTATTCCTCAACATTTAAGTTGAGATTGGAGAGGTCATTGGTGAGATGGATGTTGGAGCCAGTGTCCGGATACCAGGAAGAATTAGAGGCAGAGGAGACAGATGCTAGGTTGGCATGCAGCGGAGAAGCTTTAGTTTGATACCCTTGGTCAAAACGGAACCAGTAGGTTGAGGCAGTGTGACCTTGTTTATGGCAAACCTGACAAGTGGGGCGCTAAGAAGCACCTAGACCAGAGAAGGAGAATTGCTGACGTAAGAATCGTCCTCGACCACGACCTCTGCCGCAGGAGAAGTTGTTGCACTGGCCAGTGGAAGAGCCACGGTTGAATCGAGGATAAGGTTGGCCTTGACGCTGAGCAGTGTTGGCAGTGGAGATAGACAAATCAATGGAAGATTTGTGTTGCTCTAAACGCATCTCATAGGAGAGCATAAAACCGTAAAGTTCATTGAGAGAGATGGAGTCTTGACGGGTTGTCCCGGAGGTGACAAGAGGATCATATTCTAGACCAAGACCTGCAAGGATGTGGGAGACGAGTTCCGATGCGTCAATGGGCTTGCCAATAGCAGCTAAAAGGTGAGAGAATCCTTGCGCTTTTTGATAGTAAGCGGAGATTGAGAGGGCTCCTTTCTTCAAGGTAGCAACTTGTTGTTTGAGCTGTATGATCCGTGATTGAGACTAAGTGGAGAACAAGGTCTCCAAGGTGAGCCAAACTTCCCGAGAGGTGGAAATACCAATAACATGTGGTAAGGCTTCAACCGAAAGGGTGGAGATGATGGCACTGAAGATCATTTTGTCTTGATGATACCATGATTGATATTCCGGATTAGAGAGGATGAGACCAGAAGTGGGATCGGGAATAAGTTGAGGTGGTCGTGGATGAGTTCCATCGACATAGCTGAAGAGATTTTGGCCCTCAAGGAATGGAACCATAAGAAATTGCCAGAAGATGTAGTTATCTTGGTTGAGCTTTTCAGAAATATGATGATGCATATGTTGAAGTGCTGTTGGGTTTGCAGAAGAATTGGTTTGAGGTGGGTGTGAAATAGGAGGCGCTGTTTGGGAAGAGGTAGTTTCGGAGATGGGAGGGGGAGTTGCCATAGACGTTTGTCTTGATAGGCTCTGATACCATGTAGAATTTTATGATTGTTTGATGTTTCTGCCTACATTAACCATAGGTCAATGATGTTCATTTATAACAAATAAGAGTTAGTCCTTTAATAGGACTTCACAAGATAGAAGCTTATCAAAGATAAGCTTAGTAAGACTAGAGGTAGAAACCTATACAACGACTATCAAGACAGTTTAGATAAATTGTACGACGACTATCAAGATAGTTTAGATAAACTAGAACTCAAATTCAAATCTAGATAGATTAATCTTTATCAGATGATAAAGATTTATCTAGTCTAATAACCGTACTGCTTTGAAGATGTGGAGGTTGGCTCCTTTGTATTTAATGTTGTGTATTTAGAGATAGCATAATGCAAGGAGCTTTAAAGATCGTAAGATTGTGATGTTAGAGTTGAAGAAAATGATGTTCCAATCCTTTTATACATGGCTAATAGAATGGAATAGTTTGCCTGTTTCCAATTTTTCTGAGTTTTTGTAGTTTTGTTCTTTCTTTTTCTATACTTTAGGAATTCTCTTATATACTTCATGTGTTCTAAGGTTGTGCCCCTTTGCGTTTTGAATGAATTTGAATTACTTATCATAAAAAATAAAAATAAAATAAAAATTGAGATCTGGATCATTTGTATAGTTTCATCAAAAGAGATGCATGAAAATTCTCAATTCTCTACAGATTTCTCAAAGTATTCCACAATGGGAGTCTATCTTTGTATTTCTTTCTAAAATTCTAACCTGAAGCCATCCATCACATATTCCCTCTTAACATTTAGAACAAATTATGGTATTTTTTTTTGGAAATACAAATATATAATTCTCAACAAAGAACACAACGTCCTCTCAAAAATTGCTTCCTGTGTACTATGGGTTGCGCCTCTTTGAGCTTTTTGAATATACTTATCAAAAAAAAAAAAAGTTGTCAAATCTGAATGCGACATGCAAGTCCGTTACCAAATAATGTGGCCAAAGACTCGCATAAGATTATGCATAATCTATTCCTTTCAAGCTTGTTAATCTAAATTCATATAAAAACGACAGTTAGGAAGCAAGTATGGGCTACTCATAGTCAGAATTACCTCATTATGCCGCACAGGAAGTTCATCATACTCAGAAGCAGCAGAGAGTATATGCAGAAACACCTGCAATGTAGAATCTTTTTAAGGTTCATGATTAATAATAGTAAAAATGAAAATACTGGAAGCACAACTTACTTCAAGTGACGTGTCTGGACCTATATTCGAACCAAACATAGATACAGTCATGTAGCTGAGGTAATACTGGGATGCTATTGAACCCAACATCATAGGCTCCACACTGTCATCACTCATCTTGATACATCCACTGTCTTCCAGATCCTCAAATGTGTTTTGCACTAACCTGCAAAAGTTATCCAGCATAGCATTGTAAGAGAAAAGGGCACATTCTAACAAGAAATTCCACGAGATCCAGAAATTAAGTTGTTACCTAGATAAATATGAACTAAGAATTTCAGGACCTGTACTCTCCAAGCCATAATAAGCAGGATTAACTGTCTGCAACCAAAAAAAAAATGGTAGGAACTTATGATCTGCAAATATCTTATTTTCTTTCCATATTTAATCAATCATGTTGTGAATCTATTATATGAAAGAGGTTAACTATACCAGTCTACGGAATAAGTAGGTCCAGGTAAGGTAATGCACTGCATCCTCCTTATGGCAAATAGTGCCAGAAACTATCTCCGCATTGATGTGCACATGCAACCGCTCTCTCAGACTACTCTCAACTGGAAATGGTTCGTACAAAAACTGCATATGGAAACACCAAGGTTACTATAGTTTGCCAAAAAAAGGACCGTTTAAGTGACAAATCTGTTACAATATTAAGTCTAACCTTTTTATAGAAGCTCTTTTTGGGTTCATGAACAAGAATGACTGCTTTCCCATGTTGATCAAACTGTGGGCGGCCAGCTCGGCCCATCATTTGCAATATATCTGTGATTGGAAAATCAACATATCTCTTTGCCTTTCCATCATAATATTCTGTTCCCTGCAATAGAAAAACAGTTTCAAACATATGGCATCCATGGGATGGAAAAAATGGATCTTACAATGGAAAGAGGGAATCATTCAAATCTACCAGAAAACCAAGGATTTGACAGGCAGTTCTGTCTTGCCAACTCAATTGACAACAGAAAACGCATTGAAGAATTAAACATTAAGTGGTGGTCTCACTTATCTTGCATCTTGCATCTTGCATGCAAATAAATAGTCAAAGCCCCACTTATTCACCCCCTACTCCTAAATTACTGACATAAGACTCATGCTTTTATAAGTAGCTAGTGATATCTTGTATACTTAATCCAAGATATTGTCTTCCTTCCATCCCAGATTGGCACCGATATCTCCGATTTCTCACCATTAATACTTCAAGGAGCAGATCCAATGGAGACGGAATAGAGCCTGTAACTCAGAGGATTAGAGCATGTGGCAATGAACTATGGTGTCCAGGGTTCAAATCCCTCCTTGCCCATAATTGACCAAAAAGGGAAGGGACTGAGTGGTCATTTAGGAGCCTTAGCTGGTGATCCTGGTTGTTTCCCTCTCCAAGATGAATTTATTTTTCTTTTTATTTCAATTTCTTCAAAAAAAAATTTGGGAGTATTGATTGGTCATGGGTGGGTCTTTTTGCTGTTTTCGAGCAGCATTGATGCCGGTGGTGGGTGTGCTTTCTTTTAGGTCCATTGGTACTGGCGGGGTGGCCAACAGCAGCATCATTGTAGAATTGAGGATATTATGATCGTGGGTACAACAGTTTTGGCCATTTAGGTCGCATGAGGATGAATGCCTTTTGGGTTTGTGGGCGGTGGTAGAGGGCCCCAATTTGAGTTGTGTATGGTGTTGGGAGTGTGTAGCAGTGACCAGCTGAACCAGAAAACCAGAAACTCAAGTCAGCCAACCAGATGAACCGAAACCAACCAACAGCAACTGGTTCAGCTCATTTGGTTTTTCACTGATGGTCAACGGAAGTTCAGAACAAGCACAATGTATATAACCACTAAAAGCTATCTCAATACACGCAGGGTTACAAAACAAGTGCACTTGATTTCAGAAGGAATCTTTTTGAGCCAAATGATAGGTTCTTGGACTTGCTCATGAAGAGCAAAGCTAAGGGAGCTTAATTTGTAACCAGATACACAAACCAAATTCTTGAAAATTTATCTCAAAAGAATTTTTCTGTCACTTTTTAATGCTTGCAATACTTTTTTATATGAGAAATATAAAAAATAAGAAAGATCAAACTCACAAAAAAACACCCACTTCCATTAAAATTTGTATATATTAAGTAATTATTTATAACAACAAACCATATAGACAAACACCATATTTAATTTTTACTCACCTTGATAATAACCAGATGAGCTGGAAGGTTCACTCCCCATGCCAATGTGCTGGTACAAACCAATACCTATAATTGGAAGATGTACCTCGTCAGCATGAAATTAGAACACATTTTTTTTTACCAGGAAAGAAATGACATAATATTCAGATGATAGAGTAGTGCCTGAATCTTGTTGTTTGCAAAAAGTTCCTCAACCAGAGATCTGTCCTTGTCATTCAGACCCGCGTGGTGTAACCCAATGCCAAATTGCAAGGTGTGCCTTAGGTTCTGATCAGTGACCTGAGAAAGAACCATCTGAAGCGCTTCTTCTGGCATATTAAGAAACTGAATTGGATGTTCATCCGAAGCTGCAAACTTTTATACAAAAATAGAACCATTAAATGGTACTCACAATTAAATAATTCATATTCAAGGCATGAAAGGGATCTCACCTGAATGAGGTCCAGAGCAGTTAGCCTTGTCTGACGACGAGATGAAACAAATATAAGAACTGGTTTTGTCGGTGAATGGGTGCATATTGCAGCATATGCTGGTTTATTCATGCTATTCATCCTTGGGCAGTAGAACTTTCCAGGATATCCCTGTTCATAGAAACTGGCATATTATAATTGTAACATGCAGATATATAAGCCCTCAATTGACTTTTATATCTACCAGAAAAAGTGATCATGAACAAAGGATTGGTCACAAAATAATTTAGTGTCCATCAAGACCAACATTGCAATTCAAACAAATTAACATGAATAAATCCAGAGCAAAAGATTCTCATTTTTGTAATAGCAGTTATAGTCGAAGTAATTTCCAGATAACCTCATGATGATTTGACATTAGAGGCAAGAGAAGTGTAGGCTCCTCTATGCCTCTTACTCATCTATTCTACAAATAAATGGCAAATGGTGGCAGTGAATCAGGTGACGAGGCATGTCATTTTCTATACTGTACTTCAAGAACCATTTGTACTTACATGGTTATACGATACCTCAAAACCATTGAATTTGATCAACAGTCCTAAACATAAGAAAGGCTTTATGTTTCGAGTATAAAATATGGAAACAGTAAAGCAGGCATACTTAAGTAGCAAAATTATTACGCTCACTTCATTAAAGAAATGAGTCAACAATAATAAACTACTTTCTAGAAACATCTTTAGCTAATGAAGACTTGAAAATAAAATTTTGCAAGAAAATATGCCAAATATGTTTGTCATGTTAGTTAAGAATATACATGAAAATTAATTAAAAAAAATATACAAAAACTCATGTTGACTTCAGAAGAAAGAATAGATACTACAGCCATCATTAATTCTATAGTTCCAAATCCAATAAATACTGTCCATATCCTCTTGTTTTAACTTTGAAGGGAAAATAAAGGCCCATTGCTTGCTAGATACCCCTGTTTACTCGAAAATAAGATAAAAAGTAAAATACTCCCACCATCATAATGACTGTCCTACTCCACTTTCTTTTCTCTATTTTTTTTTTTTTTGTCCCAAAACTTCCATTTCAAAAGTTAAAGCATTACTTTTGAAGGATGGCAACTGACGTATGAAGTGTTACTGCATTAATTTTTTCTCTTAAAAAATGCGTATTTTTTCAAAGAACACGCTATTTAGGACAGAGAGATATATCAGAGAATACTCAATATACTTGAACAACAGAACAAGAAACATCAGAGTAAGTAGGAAAGCAAAGAACTATAATCCAGGTGAAGCATGGCATCAACTTGCCTGAATATGAACTTCAAGAGGAACAGGCCTCACACTTGGCTTGAAATTGAAGAGTCCAATTTCCCCAACACCCAACCAATCAGCCAAATCACTACATTAAAAGAATTTTTTTTTATAAGAGAAAATTTATAAAAGATGAAAGCGCCCCTGAGGATACAAGGAGTATACAAAAGGATGCAAAAACAGAGTGAGGCAAAAAGACAAGAGAAACAAGAAAAAAACACCCATAAATACCCAACCACAGCAGAAAACCCAAAGCACCCCAACAAAAATCCAAAACCCTCTACAACATTACATCACAGCAACCCTCTTGCTTTTTCCCCAAGTAGAACCAAGACTCCTAGCATCATAATTAATTTCGCACTCAAGGTTATTAAGTTTTCTCTGTTCCCTTTAACTTTAGAAGTGGAGACTGGGACCTCAATGTAAACTTAATACAAAACTATGGTAAAAGGCCTTAAGCACTTGATGCTTAGGGTTTAGTATTGATCTGTATTTATAAGGATTTACAAGAGTATAATATGCCGTGTACACTGTCATAGATTACATAAGGTAAGAATTATTCTATTCTAGGAAGGTAAATATGGCAATATAGCCTTTGAGGTACAAGAGGAAAGTTGCGAGAGAATAATGCTAGCTGTAGGTTTTATATGGAGAGAGTATCCGAGCGTGTGATTGTTGGGGAAGTTTGCCTTGATTCACGGCTGATTGATCTAGGGTTTGTGTGCTGTCCATGAGTGAGCTTGAGATAGTAGATGCGGCTGCTGGTATGTGATGTGAGTTGAATATTATATCCTTAACACCCCCCCGCAAACTGAGGGGAGGGACGACCGGAAGTTTGTCACACAAGAAAGAGAAGCGATCGGCGGGGAGGCCTTTGGTGAAGATGTCGGCAAGTTGGTCGATGGTGGAGAGGTAGCGGAGCTGAATATCTTTGTTGAGAACCTTTTCCCAGATAAAGTGGACGTCAACTTCGATGTGCTTGGTGCGGGCATGAGAGACCGGATTGGAGGCAATGGCAAGAGCGCCGGAGTTATCACACCAAATTGTAGGAGGAGAGGGCAAGGGAAGCTGTAATTCTTTGAAGAGCATGCGGAGCCAGTAGAGTTCAGCAGTAGTGATAGCCATGGCACGATACTCGGCTTCGGTGCTGGATCTGGAGACGACAGTTTGTTTCTTAGCTGACCAGGAGATGAGGTTGGAACCGAAAAAGATAGCATATCCAGTGGTAGAGCGGCGATCGTCAGGGTTGCCGGCTCAATCAGAGTCACAGAAGCCGTGGAGGGTGAAGGAGCCTTTGGTATAATGAAGGCCAAAATTGAGGGTGCCTTTGAGGTAATGAAGAACCCTTTTAGCTGCTGTCCAATGCACTGAGGTGGGAGCTTGCATGTGCTGGCAGAGTTGATTCACTGAATAGGCAATGTCCGGGCGCGTGAGAGTGGCATATAGGAGGGCCCCAACGAGTTGTCGAAAATCAGAAGGGTTGGGAAGGAGGTCACAATCATGCTTGGACATCTTGGAACCAGAAATGCAGGTGCTGCGGTATGGCTTGGAGTCAATCATGCCAGCACGGTTGAGAAGATCCTGAATGTATTTGGATTGCCGGAGGTGAATGCCAGTAGAGTCCCGGGTGGTTTGAATGCCAAGGAAGTAGGAAAGGGAGCCAAGGTCCTTCATGGCAAAGTCAAGTTGGAGTTTGCCAATAACAGATTGCATGGAGGCGTCATTGTTACCTGTGACAATAATGTCATCGACATACACTAAGAGAAAGATGTGAGATCCGTTAGTGTGAAAAGTAAAAAGAGAAGGATCAACTTGAGAACTAGAAAATCCAAGTTCTAATAGAGAAGTAGAGAGCCGGGTGAACCAAGCCCGGGGAGCTTGTTTGAGCCCATAGAGAGCTTTATGCAATTTGCATGCATAAGTGGGGAACTGAGGGTCTGAAAACCCTTGAGGCTGTTTCATATAAACATCTTCATCAAGGAAACCGTGAAGGAAAGCATTGGAGACATCCAGTTGTTTGATGTTCCAATCAAACTGAATGGCTAAGGCAATGAGCAACCGAATGGTGGGAGGTTTAATGACTGGGCTAAAGGTGTCATGGTAGTCAATTCCAGAGAGTTGATCAAAGCCTTTGGCGACTAGATGGGCTTTGTAACAGTCAATGCTGCCATCTGGTTTCTGTTTGAGCTTGTAGACCCATTTGTTGCGGACAACATGTTGGTGGGAAGGGCGGGAACAAAGAGACCAAGTGTTGTTGGAGAGTAGTGCTTGGAATTCAGAAGTCATAGCAGCAACCCATTCGGGTTGGGATGCAGCCTGACGGTATGTGGAAGGTTCAAGTGGAATAACTACGGAGTTATAGGTGACTAGGGGATGTTTGGAAGCATGAAAGGTGGTGAAGTTAGGATAAGTTCTAGGTTTGGAGGACCCGGTTTGGGATCGTGTGATAGGACGGTTGCTAGGGGCTACTAGGTGGGTAGGGAGGGGAGGGGAGGGGGGCAGGGGTGGGGGAAGAAGGTATCGGCAGAGATGTAGGGGATACAGTGGGTACTGGGGATGGAGAGGCAGAGGGAGGTAGTGGAGTGGAAGTGGAGTTGGTAGGGTCAGGAGGTGAGGATGTAGGATGAGGGAGAGAGGTGGAAATGAGTGGGGTTGAGGAGGAATTTGGAGAGGAGGAGATAGGGGACGAAAGTTGGGGAGAGGGTAGGGGGAGAAGAGTGGCAGGTTGGAAGAAGACGGGAGTATTGGGGGCTGTAGTGATTTTACAGGATCCTTGGGAGAGAGATGGTGTTTTGACTGGAAATTTGGTTTCATCGAAAACAACATTGCGGGAAAGGTATATTTTGTGAGAGTGAGGATCAAGACATCAGTAGCCACGTTGGTTGGCACCATAGCCGATAAATATGCAGGGCTTACTTCGGAAGGAGAGCTTATGAGCAGCATAGGGACGAAGAAGGGGGTAACAGAGGCAACCAAAGGTACGGAGCAGTGTGTAGTCAGGTTCTTTCTTGAAAAGTTTGAAGAAAGGGGAAGTGTTGTTTGTGACTAGTGAGGGCAGGCGATTGATAAGAAAAATGGAGGTAAGGAAGGAGTCTACCCAGTATTTAAGGGGTAAACCGGATTGAGCAAGGAGGGTCAAGCCGGTTTCAACTGTGTCTATGTTTTCTCTCAGCAATACCATTTTGCTGAGAGGTGTGTGGGCATGTAAGTCGGTGAAAAATGCCATTTTGGTTCAAAAATTGTTTGAAGGTGGTGGAGGTGTATTCTCCACCATTATCAGTTTGAAAGTATTTAATAGTAGTGGAGAATAGATTTTCAACAAGTAATTTAAACTTAATAAAGCACTAAAAAACTTCACTTTTATTCATAATAGGGTACAACCAAGTAAACCGGCTGTATTCATCAATAAACAAAACATAAAATTTGCATCCACTCAGTGATGGAACCGGAGAGGTCCATACATTGGAGTGGATTACTTCTAAAGGACTCGAGGAACTTCTAATGGACTCTGAAAATGGAAGTTGTTTGGACTTGTCAAGTTGACAACATTCACACACAATGGACTGACTGACTGAACCAAGAAGGGGAAGGTGCTGATGACGAAACAGATGCTGTAAAATAGAGATAGAAGGGTGTCCCAGTCGCTGATGCCAAACCATGTCAGTTGTTTTGACACCAAGGAGAGCAGGGAACCCGGGTGTCTTATTCAAGGAGTGAGGATGCAACCGGATGGGGTACAACCCATTTTCACTGGGTCCGTGGAGCAGAATTTTCCCTGTCAGATTGTCCTTCACAGTGAAATCAATATCAGTTAGAGCAAACCAACATTTGTTGTCTTTACAGAATTTATTAATAGAAAGTAAGTTTGCAGAAGCATCCGGGCAATGTAAAATTTGTGATAGGAGAAGTTTAGAGGATGCACAATAAGGGGATTGAACAATGGAAGAACCGGTGTTGTGAATAAGCAAACATGTGCCATTACCGACGCCAACAGTTTCTGAGCCATCAAACGGTTGAGATTCAGTGAGGAGAGATGAGTCAGCTGTGACATGTGTGTTGGCACCGGAGTCAGCAAGCCATTCTTGATGGTGAATTCTTCATTGGTCTGAGCAGTCATGGCAGCAAGTTGCATTGGTGGGTGACGGCCTTGGTAGGCGTAGTCCATGCGATGATAACAGTCTAGGGCACAGTGACTGGTTTTGCCACAGATTTGGCAAGGAGAGTACTGACGCGGGGGCTGAGCAGCACCATTGGTGGGGTGAGTGCCAAAGGAAGTATTTGGTGAGGGTGGAGTTGGATGGCTTGGGGAGTAGGAATTATGAGGGGCTGACTGGCGGAATTGACCAGGGGGACGTGGGAAGGGTTTTGGTTTCCTGAAGTTGTTAGGGTTGGGACGAAAGTTGGTAGGACTATGGAAATTGTTGTTGTTGGGTTGATGAGGTGGTCTAAAACGGTTGATATGAAGGGCAAAGGATCCTGCTTCAGGGTTAAGGATTTGCTGCTGATTTTGAAGTAGAATTTCATGGCTCAACAATTCAGATTGGAAGTCATGAAAGGTGGTTTCATGGTCACGCAAAGTGAAAGCAGTAACAAAAGAGTTGTAGATAGGATTAATACCATTAAGAGCATAGGAGATGAGATCATCATCTTCAACAGGTTTTCCCACGGCTGAGAGTTTATCAGCCCAAGTTTTGGCTTGGCTGAGGTATTCAGTGCAAGTTTTGTTCCCTTGCTGCAAGCATTGTAACTGTCGCTTGAGATGGGAAATTCTGGACTTTGATTGTGCTGCAACCTGTGTTGCCAAACTGCTCCAGGCAAGCTGCGATGTTTTTAAACCGTACATCGAAGGCACCAATGAGGGAGCAAGAGAGCAGATAATAAGATTCAGCAATTGCTGATCTCTTCGCAGCCATGAAACATAGGCTGGATTCGGAATTTCACCATTACCAGCTGCATTGGCAATGAGTTTAGGAGGGCATGGGTCTGATCCATCCAGTAGGCCTTGGAGGTCATAACCACACAAGATAGGTTGAAATTGAGCAACCCATCCGAGATAGTTAGGACCTTCCAATTTTATGCTTCCAAGTTGGGTGACATTGGGCATGAGATCTGAAGTAGTAGAGGCGGCGGTAGGAGGAGTGATAGTAGCCATGGATGAGCGTTGGTTGTTGGTAGGCTCTGATACCATGTAAACTTAATACAAAACTAGGGTAAAAGGCCTTAAGCACTTGATGCTTAGGGTTTAGTATTGATCTGTATTTATAAGGATTTACAAGAGTATAATATGCCGTATACACTGTCATAGATTACATAAGGTAAGAATTATTCTATTCTAGGAAGGTAAATATGGCAATATAGCCGTTGAGGTACAAGAGGAAAGTTGCGAGAGAATAATGCTAGTTGTAGGTTTTGTATGGAGAGAGTATCCGAGTGTGTGATTGTTGGGGAAGTTTGCCTTGATTCACGGCTAATTGATCTAGGGTTTGTGTGGCGGCTGCTAGGGTTTGTGTGATGTCCATGAGTGAGCTTGAGATAGTAGATGCGGCTGCTGGTATGTGGTGTGAGTTGACTATTATATCCTTAACACTCAAGACGCTGCCCCTCAACCACTTGAGTCATGACATCCCAAAAACCTTTTACGTTCCCCTCAAAGGAAATCCCCACAGTTTGAAGGCACAGCACAGCGTCGAACACTGCCCCAGGAGAACCTACAACCTCTTGGGAAATACCTTCCCTCGAAGATTCACCCACCTCAACCGGCGGGGAAGAACGGTTGCGCGGAAGAAGGAACCCACGCTGACAAAAGTTGACCGGAGGCTCCCTAACTGCCACGAACTCCAAAGGTGGCGAAGGATGATGGCCCAGAGGAGGAGAGGCAATGATCGCCGCCAAAGACTTAGCTAACAAAACTTGTTCAGCTGCGCACCCTTTTGCTTCCGAGAATACCTCATCACCAAATTAAGAGTCCGAAGGATAGATAGGCGCCCCAAACTCCAACATAACAGGAAGCAAGACACGAAGCCGTTCACCCAACTCTTCTGCCCCTGTGGAAACACCAGGAAAAGCTGACCCATAGCCTGCTTTCCAAGCCTGGGGAGAAGTAGAAGAAGCTTGCTATGAAGAACACAAGACCCCTGAGAAGTCACAGACAGAAACTAGATACAGGGCAAGTGAACCAAGGCCTTGGCTCAGCAACTCCAAAGAAGAGAGGGGAAGGACCAATGAAGAAGGTGCTGGACCCGATATAGTAGAGACCTCACCCGGCTTGGACAAAGACTCAGCCAGACCAGAGGCACCACCCACAGAATCTAGAGACATCGGAGAAGACACCCGCCTAGAGGACGCTAACTAGGATGAGAAACCAGACCCCATTAAAGCAAACCCGACCGAGAGCAGCTCAACAACCGCTGGAGAAGCCACAGGCGCGCCAGACCACTGACTAGGAGAACCCACCGGCCACCGTTTTCGGCACTGGAGAAAAGGCCGCTGAAGGCGAGGAGACGCCCTGACCTGAGAGATCAAAACCCATACCCGTTGAGAGAGAATCGGAACCAAAACCCGGAACAAGACCCGACTTATTGGCCTTCTTAACGCTAGGCCTAAAGCCCCATTTCTTGGATCCAACCTGTAACCGGGCCCCTCTAACCACAAAACAAGCTCTCTTAAAAACCCGGCCCAAGCCCATACTGCCTAAGAAGCGTTTCAGCACAAAAAGAAAAGACCTATCTAGATTAGGTTTGGACCCACAAACCCAATCCACCCAGACACCAAAGACCTCGAGAAGCTTCCTGAAAATCCCTTTCCCCTCTTACCCCTGAGGTTCACCTGCACACATGATATCACGTCTGCCTCTGCTAGAGCCTCTGATCCTGCTTCGAAACCTGGAATCTCAGTTGTTGCTTCGATCCAAGGAGCCATTAGCATGATAGACATTACCCAAAGGAACAATAGGGGACGTCTCCAAGGCGGAACAGTCCACCGCCTGCCGAACCGTCGCCTACTCCAGACTCAACGGAAGAAGCTTCTCCACCTCACACCAAGCCACCTCCGATGATTGAACCAGAAGCCCAACACCAATGAAAGGGGAAGGTAGGCTTCGAACGCACCACCTCCGCGAACGACAGAGGGCCCACTCCCTGGAAACACGACTTCAGCCCTGCCCATCCCGGCCTTCAGGAAGCATGGTCATCCCTCTCCGACCGCCCATGGCATAGATCACCACCTCCTAAAAACAACCACATCTATTCCCACCACTCCGAACAATTGTCACCTTCGAGTCTTCCCTAAAGGATTTAACAAAATCCTCCGAAACAGTGGTGCGCAACGCCTCTTCCACCATTGAAACCAGCCACACAGTGCATCGCGAGCTTAACAGAACAAACCCAGAAAAACCTTTTTTTCCACCATCCTCAAAAGAATTGCATAAGAAAATTACAAAGTAAGAGCATTGAGCGTAGTGGGTGCAGAAACATGCAATTCTTTGAAAGTAGCTGGGTAAACTTTTTGTATACACATGAAACTAATAAAATGATTTCATGAAATTCATTTTATACAAGTAATTCTTTCACGAGATAATATTATAGGTACACAAAAATGGACCAAAACAAAAACTATCCTCTGTTGAGACCAACTAGTTGAGAAATGAAACACAAAATAATAATAATTCTAGGAGAAAAATCAAAATCTTAATTGATAGTAATAACACATAATTACCTTGAGCTCTGAAAACTTTTTCAAGATTGATAGAATAGGCATGGAAGTTTGATCGTACAGAACAAGCAAGAGCATTCTGAAGATTCAAAGAAATTATAAATGCATAAACGTACCCTGCATTTGCTAAAGCTGTAGACAGGCCTACAAACCGTACTGCACGCTCTGTTTGTGATGATATGTATCTCATCCTCGAAACAATAACCTGGAAACATTTAGTTCTGTGGTTGAAATTTCAAGATAATTAAATTTAGGAGAAGACATTTTTAGGCTAATGAAACAAGAAAGAAAACAAAAGATCTATTCAAATAAACTGAGAAATTTATTTTCTATTTTCTGCCATATATTTTTCCAGTCCATTAAGGAAGTTGGATAATCCTCTTCCCTTTTGCCAGCAAAAACTTCTTGTATACCTCTTGAAAAGCAGAAGAGAAATTTATTTGCCACAGATGTGAATGTGAACCACTCTAACGTACAAAATCTAGCAACTCTTCACAGTAACCGGAATCTAATATAGCAGTGGCTTTGGATATTTTGAGCAAAGAGATTTCTTTTAGGCTAAAATACATTGTAGTCCCTCAAACTTTCGTGTTACCACCAATTTGGTCCCCAAAGTCTCAATTTGAGCAATTAATACTCTAAACTTTGGTTTTGCAGTCAGTGTAGCCCTTCCATCTGAATTCAACAAATGCTAGCCCTTAAGTGTATAAAACAATGATGTTTCGATAATTTTCCAATTTTGTACAGTTTCTAAAAGGCACATTAAACATGGTCATGTGCTCCACTGAAACGGTGCTAAACGCCCAAAAACCCACACTGCTCCAATGAAAGGCCACATTAAACGTGGGGGACTGAAAGAAGAACCTCCATATCACCACCCCATGTCCAAACACCCACCCTGCCGAACACCATCCAACTCTAAGCCCCCAAACACCCACACCACCAACACAACACTCACCCAAAACGACTACTGTACATCTCCACCAAGATGCCCAAAAAATGCAAACTGAAAACCCGAAAAAACCTAGCAAAAAAAAAGCCTCTGCTACCCTTCAAAATTCGCAAAACCACAACTTATCAGCCAGCCATTACTGTCCCATACCGTATCCTGCAACCCTTCACCACCCCACATACACAGTCCAAAAGACCCAAACCCGCTGCTGGCCACTGCACCTCCTCTCTGAATCGCCCAAAAACCAAAGCCCAGCACCAACTACAATGCCTACAGCCGGTCAGCCTTCACTGCCCCACACCCAAAGCCCAAAACCCATCACCATCCCACAACCACAGTCCAAAACACCCAGACACACAGGCAGCTGCCACAGCTACGGTCCTGGCTTGCCAAAACCAAAAGCCCGCCACAAACCTCCATACCCACAACTCCAAATCACCCAATACCTATCAACTACAATGCCATACCACTTCCTAAGATTATCCATGGTAAGGATCTTTCCTAAGGTCGCCAACCAAGCAAAAAAAGCTGGCCTAAAAGGAACCTTAATCCATCAAATACTCTTCCAAGGGAAAAGAAAGACATCATTGCAAACCAGGACACTGTACCTCTTTTGGAGGGAGCCCACTGAAGTTTGTCTTCACCTACCCATCTCCCTATAACTGAATACAACAAACTGAAGAAAGAAGCAAAGACATCCACCTCTCAATCATGAGACGTTCTAACAAAGCTTATGTTCCACATATTGAAGCCACTATAAAGCTCCAAGTGAGCCGCTACAAAAGCATCCTTCGTGCAAGCAATACCATATAAATCTGGAAAGGCTTCCTTAAGGGCCTTGTCCCCACACCACCGATCATGCAAGAATCTAACCTTGAAGCCATTTTCCACCTCAAATCTAGTATGACTTGAAAACTTCCCCCAACCCCTCCCAATATTCTTTCATAACCTCACCTCATACGCTCCAAGAGGCTCATTAAAACACCACCCACCCCCACGAACTTTCAAATTTAGAATCCACCACAACTCTCCACCAAGCCTCTATCTCATGCACATAGCGCCATAGCCATTTTCCTAAGAGAGCACGATTAAACAACAAATTCCAAACCCTCAGCTCTCCCACAAAAATAAGAGAACAAACATTGTACTAGCTTATTAGGTGAAATTTGAACTCTTCATCTAGCCCACCCCATAAGAAATCTCGTTGAAGCTTCTCAATACGGTTTGCAACATCCACAGGGAAAGGGAAGAGGGACATGAAATACGTAGGCAAATTGAAAAAGGCGCTCTTGATAAGGGTAACCATATCATCCTTAGACAAGTACATGTTTTTTCAACTAGCCAGCTGCCGCTCTATCTTCTCAATAACACCATCATAAATAGACTTTGCCTTATAAGAGGCTTCCAACAGAAGACCTAGGAAATGTGTTATATTTGAGAAAACAAGGGTTATACAAGACAATAAGGAATTAGTTCTTCATTATGAAAACCATCAAGAAGACACCACAGAAAGACTGAAATTCACAGAAATTAGATTCTATCGTAACTAACAGTGCTCAGGAAAAGATTACAGCAGTTTGTAAGTAGTACCTCAAGGATAGGACCACGATCAGCTCCCAATAAGTGAATCTCATCCAAAATCATAAGTCCAACCTATTGATTAAATACCACACATTAAAACCTAGCTGGGAGAAGCGTGCAAATGGCCTACCAATTCAGTATTGCAATAATTTAAAAAAAATAGATAATATATGAAAGAAAAACTAATCCCATTAGGAGGAAAAAAACAAGAAATAGAGATGCACCTTCATGACATAGCTTCGACTATGCCAATTACGACTGATACCATCCCACTTCTCAGGAGTAGATATTATGATATCAGCTGACAAGAGAGCCATCAAATCTGGAGTGTAATCTCCAGTCATTTCAACCTGATAAAAAATTCTTGTCAATACTAGTACCATATGTTAAATTTTATTAATTGACTATAAAATAAATATTGTCACCATCTTCTTCCCAAGCTGAGACACAAGACGCTTCTTCCAATCGTTCATTCTTTCCCGAACAATGGCCTTCAATGGCGCTATATAAATAACCTGCATTTGAAACCAATTTAAGCATACTGCACATTATGAAATGAAGCACCTAACAGATGTTAGTAGACTGAAACGCATATTATGAAACCATTTGCACCTGTATAATAAGGAACCTAGATTGCCGTTTTTTCTTTTTCAAACGATATAGAATTTGGTTTATGACTACGTAATAGTACTCTATCAACATGAACCGAATACAGGAAGTGATGGGTTACTAGTTGAGCAAATTTGGTCACCATTGGTAAGGTGAGAATGTATCTAATGCATATATCAAAACATCTTTTTTATGTTTCCTAATCTTACACCTAATAACCAAGAATTCATATGTTTTGACATAGTTCTAGAAGAGTATATCTTGCAATACTGCTTTGCCTATCAAAAGAATTTTGTGGTGCCTCTGGGGGGAAAGAAATGATAGAAGTTTTGAGGACGTTGGTGGAGCTTAAGTCCTTTTTCTTTAATATCTTTATATTTGGACAGCTGCGTTTGTAACTCTTTTGGTGCTTAGTTTTCATAATTTCCTTATTCTTTTTTTCTTTTCTAGTTAGGTGTTTCTCTTATATACTTCATATGTACCTGAGTTACGCTTTTCACATTAATGATATTTTGCTTAAAAAAAAATAAAAAGAATGCGCCCCTCCGTGCTTTAGTGGGGACTATCTTTGTATACATCATGTGTAATAGGGTTGGGCCCCTCTGTGCTTTTGAATGAAATAAATTACTTAAAAAAAAAAATTGCCCAGCCAGCGAACAGCAAGCAGTGCTATCCATTGAAACAAACCCTTGTCCTTTCTTAAAAAAAAAATTAGATTTACAGAGGCGGTCCTCTTCTATAATGCATGGAGAAATTCAAAACATATACCTTCATATCTGGCTGAGTATTAAAAAGGCGAAGCATGGCAAGCTCAGCAGATATGGTTTTCCCACTTCCAGTGGGAGCTCCTAAGAGCACATTGTTATCTGAGTGATACAGGACATGGAAAGTCTGCCAAATTCCAGCACAAGCATCAAATTACAAATTCAAATTGTAACTGTAGAAACCATTAAGCATTTAAAAAGAAAAAAATAAAGAAAACTTGCAGTATAATTTCTGAACCAAACCTGTGTTTGTATAGGATTAAAATGTGAAAACTTGTACAAGGCTTCATAAGTACTGTTTCCCAGTGAAGTCAAAGGGAGAGGTTTTAAATCTAGAAGTTCTGTGTGTGAAGTACCAGCCTGAATAAAGCAATCATTATATGAGACAGCTCTGGCAGGAGCAAGTTTCCATAACTGTCATAATTTGAATGTAACTTAAATTCAAAAAATAAGATATAAATACCTCTGGCAGTTGTAGATTCTGGAAAGAAATGGTGTAGAAAGCCTCTGCATGCAACCAAGAATCAGAAACAGCACGAATGTAGTATTGGGGTGGATGTGGTTCAAATATTGGTACAGTGAAGGAAAGCTTCTGAGGTTGCCCTCTAGCCATCCGCTTTGTCAGAGTGAAAAGTTCTGAGTGGTAGATATGGTCATTCTCCGAATCCTGTTTAAAAGATTGATCAGGCATCCAATGGAGATGTTGTAAAATATGGATGCCTAACTATTACCAAGTAGAACATGTAAGCAGTTTTGACCCACAGGGAGTGAAAGTAAAACCTAGTAAGAACATATATTTCCACCAAAAGTTTGAAACTACCCTTGGTGTAACTAAAAAAGAAATGAGTTTAGATTCAAACAAGGTTAAGACTGATATGACCAATCCAGAGAAACCCTGCAAAGTGACATTTTCTAAAAATGTTGTACAACCAGTTTTGTCTCATTCCAGCCGTGTTTATCAACGTGTTTATCAACGTCGGAAGTCTGGAATTTCTAAGGCTGTTTGGACAAGAAAACAAGGGCAGTTCCCTGTTGTGGGTCAGAGCTTGAGGTCTGAATAATCAGAAAACTCTCTTCGGCTGAATCTTCCTGAGGTGGTGACGTGTGGCGGAGAAGGAGAAGGTGCGGCAGCAGCTCTTCAGGTGGACGGTGGCTCTTTGATTGTTAACAAAACTACCGAAGTGGGGGAGCAGGTTTCGGGAGTCTTGCCTGATCTTCTGGTTACCGGCTGCCCATGTAATGAGATGGATGTTCCTGCTGTGGGTACAAGCTCAGTGACTAAGGTGCTGGAAAATAATAATATGCAGATGGTGATATGTTTTTTTTGATAAGTAATATGCAGATGGTGATAAGTGAACCTGTTTTAGTGGGATATCAAGTAGAGAGCTGCCTTCGGGAAGATTCAGGTGTAACTGATGAGGGAGAAGCTCTCTTTGACAGTGGTGCACAGGATTTTAGAAGCGGCCTCCTGTTAGAACTAGAAGTAAAAAATTCTAACGAGGAGGGGGAGAGTGGTGCACCGCTGGAAATCACACCTTTGGCAGTGAAAGGGGGAGAAAAGCACAGGGTATCACCTAGATGGGTGGTGGAAAAAGTAATGAGTTGTTATCAATCTATCGGGTTATCTTGCGAAGGGTTTGAGGACAGAATGTTAGCTATGTTTGAGGAGATAGAAGCTGCTGGAGAAAGATCATTAGCCAGTCCTAAGACTTTGTATCCGTCGAATCAAGGGGCAAAAGGGAAGAGGGAACTAAACAGGTTGGCTTGGTCCATTAATTATGAGAAGAAAGGGGTTCTATCGGCTAGAGGTCGCACTAAAGGTAGGGGTTTATCTTGTAGTTATGATGCATAAATTACTTTCGTGAAATGTTAGAGGGCTTAATGAGATGGAAAAAAGACTAGAAATTAGAGGGCTTCTAAGAGATTGGAGGGCGGATGTTGTTTGTTTGGTGGAGACTAAGATGGCAATAATCTCAAGGGAGGTGGTGCGGAGCTTATGGGGTTGTAATCAGGTTGATTGGTGTTATTTGGGAGCCAATGGACCGTCGGGTGGGATTTTACTTATGTGGGATAGAAGGGTGGTGGAGAAATTGGAGGAATGTATAGGTAGATATACGGTTGCTTGTTCTTTCCGCAACATTGATGATAATGATTCTTGGGCATTTGGGGGGGTTTATGGCCCTAATGATGACAAGGATAGGAGGGATTTGTGGGATGAGTTAGCTGGTTTGATGAGTTGTTGGGATTTGCCGTGGTGTATTGGGGGAGATTTTAATGTAGTTCGATTTCCTAGCGAGAGGTCGGGCAATGCCAGTTTCTTAGTTGCCATGGAAGAATTTTCAGACTTCATCTTCATGCATAACTTGGTGGATCTACCTCTTCAAGATGGCCAGTTTACATGGTCTAATAATCATACATGGTCTAGAATTGATAGATTCTTAGTTTCTGTGGAGTGGGAGGAACACTTTCCTGAAGTAACACAAAGGAGGCTACCAAGACTTCTTTCAGATCACTTTCCTTTGTTTTTGGATTGTGGGGCACCAAGAGGAGGAAAAAGGTATTTTAAATTTGAGAACATGTGGCTGAACTATGAGGGTTTTTTTGAGCAGATCAAAAAGTGGTGGTCGTCTTATGAGTGTTCGGGGTTTACCAAGTCACATTTTGGCGTTTAAACTGAAGGCCTTGAAGACAGATTTGAAAAAATGGAATGCTGAAGTGTTTGGTGATGTAGGGAAGAAGAAGAAAGAATTATTTGAGGGCATTCATGAGCTGGATTCAGTTGATGAAGGCCGAGGCCTAGAGGAGGAAGAGAAGGTTCGCAAGATAGATATGTCAAGAGAGCTGGAGAAAACTCTTCTTTCTGAGGAAATAATATGGAGACAGAAATCTAGAGCTTTGTGGTTGAAGGAGGGGGACAAGAATACAAAATTTTTCCACAGGTTGGCCAACTCGCGTCGCAAGTTTAATCAAGTGGACTCTCTAAGCATAAATGGTGAAATCTCCAGAAATCCAAGGGAGATTCAGGAGCATATAGTTCATTTTTATAAAAAATTGTATGTTGAGAATTGTTCTTGGCGGCCAAAGGTTGAGGGCCTTTCTTTTCTTTCAATTGATGAAGATGAGAGTAGTTGGTTAGAAAGAGAATTTGAGGAGAAGGAGGTGTGGGATGTCATCAGAGATTTTAACGGAGATAAGGCACCGGGCCCCGACAGCTTCACTGTGGCTTTTTTTCAGAAGTGTTGGGACATTCTAAAACATGACATTATGGCTGTTTTTGCAGATTTTCACTCTCGAGGCAAGTTTGAAAAGAGCTTCAATGCTACTTTTGTCTCTCTGATTCCAAAGAAGAATGATGTCTTGGATGTGAGAGACTTTCGGCCTATCAGTCTTATTGGGGGAATTTACAAGATTATTTCCAAAGTCCTTGCGAACAGGTTTAAATCAGTTTTGAGTAAGATTATTTCAAACACCAAAAACGCGTTCATAGGTGGTCGACAAATCTTGGATTCAGTGCTTATTGCTAATGAATGTGTGGATAGTCAAATTCGTTCGGGGGATTCTGGGTTGCTATGTAAGTTGGATTTGGAAAAGGCCTATGATCATGTGAATTGGGACTTCTTGCTTTACTTACTACAACGTTGTGGCTTTGGGGAGAAATGGAGGGCTTGGATTCGTTTTTGTATCTCTACGGTGAGATTCTCCATCCTTGTCAATGGAATTCCGTCGGGTTTCTTTACCAGCTCTCGCGGGTTGCGACAAGGTGATCCTCTGTCACCTTTATTATTTATGGTGGTTATGGAGGCTTTGAGCCGAATGCTGGTTGCTGCGTTGGAGCAGGGTTCGATGACAGGTTTTGCAGTGGGACATAGAGAGTCAGAGGCAATAGTAGTGAATCATTCTTTATTTGCTGATGATATGTTGATCTTTCGTGGGGCGCAAGAAGAACAAATTCGACATCTGAGGTGCATCTTTCTTTGCTTTGAGGCAGCATCGAGATTAAGGATCAATCTAGAAAAATCAAAAATTGTTCCTATTGGTGAGGTGGAGGATGTTGAAGGGTTGGCTCAGCTTTTGGGTTGTCGGGTTGGTTCTTTGCCTATGACTTACTTGGGTATGCCTTTGGGTGCCTCTTACAAGTCTGTTTCTACTTGGAAAGGGGTGGTTGAGAAAATGGAAAGGAAGCTGGCTGGATGAAAGCGTATGTATTTGTCAAAGGGCGGGCGGTTGACTCTTATTAAGAGCACGCTGTCCAATCTCCCCACGTATCTCTTGTCGTTGTTCCCTATTCCTTTGAGGGTGGCTAATCGTCTTGAAAAAATCCAGAGGGATTTCTTATGGGGTGGTATAGGGGATGAGGCCAAATTTCATTTAGTGAAATGGAACAGGATTTGTACTCCGTTGCATTCAGGTGGGTTGGGAGTTCACAACCTCACCCAGTTTAATCAAGCTCTTCTGGGTAAATGGTTATGGAGATATGGTAGGGAGAGAGAGGCTTTATGGCGTATGGTGATTGACGCCAAATTTGGGAGCCTAAAGGGGGGGTGGTGTTCTATTGAGGTGTCGGGTTCCTACGGAGTGGGGGTTTGGAAATATATCAGGAAAGGATGGGAGAAGTTTTGCAATTATGTTCGGTTTGTGATAGGGGATGGGTCACATATCAGTTTCTGGCAGGATTGGTGGTGTGGGGAGAGATCTTTGAAGCATTGTTATCCAGTTCTGTATAGTATTGTGAGGAACAAAGCTGCAATGGTGGTGGATAATTTGGTTGTTCATAATGGAAATATTCATTGGAATGTTCTCTTTACGCGGCAATTCCAGGACTGGGAGATGGAGATGGTGCTTTCTTTCTTCGAGCGGTTGTACTCCACTTCGATTCGACAAGGAGAGGGTGACAAGTTAGTTTGGAACCTTTCTACAAGGGGTTTTTTTGAAGTAAGGTCATATTATGAAGTGCTTAGTAGGAAAGAAGGCACATCATTCCCGTGGAAGAATATATGGTGTGCTAAGGCTCCAACAAGGGTGGCGTTCTTTGTATGGTCTGCAGCTTTAGGAAAAATATTGACCCATGACAATCTGCGAAAGAGGAATATTGTGGTTATTGAGTGGTGTTGTATGTGTAAAAAGAAAGGGGAGTCTAGTGATCATCTGTTACTTCATTGCGACGCCGCCTGTGAGTTTTGGAGTTTTATGTTTTCTTTATTTGGAGTTGAGTGAGTCATGCCACAAACGGTGCTGGATTTGTTGACTACATGGGGTGCGTTTTTTGGGCATGGCCTAGCTAAAAAAGTTTGGCGGTTAGTTCCTCATAGTGTTTTGTGGAGCATTTGGCGGGAGCGGAATGCGAGGCTTTTTGAAGATGTCGAGACTGTAATGGTAGTGTTAAGGAAGCGTGTGCTTAACACGCTATATCTTTGGATAGCGTCTTTGCCACCTAGGTGTTTCTACTTTTGTAGACTTTCTAAATTTATTAGTTGTTCCTCCCGTTTAGGGGCACTCTTGTATACTTCCAGTGTATTAGGGTTGCGCCCCTCTGCGCTTTTTATTGAATTTGAAATTACTTATCAAAAAAAAAAAAAAAAACATTAGCCACTATAATACAATTTAGAGATGGCAGAGGTTAATGAGAATCAGAACTCATCAATTTTGAAGTTTCACAAAAGTAGTCCATTGGAGTAAAGGTACTTTCATGTGCACATGAGAGTCGAAATTGTATACTGTATTAGTCAACAAGTATTTTCCCACAAATAATACTTCAACCTTTCGAGCATAGTAATTCTTCAAGATAATTTATCAGCTAGTTATCTAGGTGCTCATTCTAAAAATTTAACCAAGAAAATACTTGTCAAGTCAACACCTCAACTAGAATCCACCAACGCTCCGCAGTACCATGAAAACGATCTTTCCATGTAAAGTCTGGCGTTATGAGCAGATCCACCTGAAAAGTACAACCGATTACATAAAAAAGGATACTTGCATTAAGTTTCACATGATTAGATGAAAGATTTAATTTTGAAAAAGAAAGAATTCACCATAGAATTACCTTCAAAACAGTTCTGGTGATTGGACTTACAGTTGCTGATAACTGGATCCACGGCAAGTATCCTAAATATTGCTTAACCAACTGCCATCACCCAAAGAAAAGAAAGAGAGGGTGAACTAGGATCTAATTCTTATCTGAATCCAATACCTTTAAAATTTTAAAGTACCAGTCTATGAAATGAGTATACCTTTCCTCCATGTGCATAACGAATCAGTGCTCCGATGTCCTTTTCCTCCATCTCCTGCAGGCGATCTAAGTCAGCCCCTCGTTCTTCAAGCTTCCGACATATCTGGACCAACCAAGATAGATTACTAAACAAGGCAACAAATGTATAGGTTGAGCAGAAAGTAGGATAAAGGTATTTCAGACAAACTTCTGCGGAAATATCCTTGTCAAATTGTCGAAGGGGATGTTGATGAGGCCAAATTTGCCGATCCACAGCCTTGCAATATTCTAACATAAACAAAGACATCTCACACCAGCCTCTTCGCAAACAAATTTCAAATAAAGCCCTCATAATACGAGCTAAGCTCGCACTTATATATGAAGCATCAGAAACCAATGAGAAGGTATCAATCCAGCCTCGAGATATGTACAGCTGCAAGTAAAATAACCAATATGTCGGCCATTAACTATCTCCTTTTTTTTCCTTTCACTTTGCAACTAGCGAATGGTATCAACTGCCCAAAAACAAAATAAGGAAAAAAAAATGTAAACCTGAATGAGAATGGAAATTTTTCCATGTTTATTCGAAGGACCACCCTTAATTTCTAATGGGCATGATGTACGCACCAACATCTCTAGCTCATTCTGTTCCTCTTCTCGAACAGCAATATTTTCAAATTCAGAAGAGTGGGCAACCATGTCAATTACCTACAGAAACAACAGATTGGAACCAACACAGAGAAATAAAATGTTAAATGTATCCCAAAAAAAACCTTAAGATAAGAAACTAGAGATAAGCAGATCATAGGGCTCAGCATCAAGAGAATTAACACAAAAAAAGAAGACTAATCATACAAAAAATTGGTAATTGGCCCTCGTACACTAGATAATTGTGCTGGAATCAATGTTTTGTATACAGAATAATTAAATAACATATGGTAAAGTAACCCAAAAGAACTAAAACATCAAGTGACAGAAAGAAACATGTCGCAAAACACAATAGGTTGTATTTAAAAACCTCGCTATCATTCATGTGGCGTCTCAACATTTCGTTGTAAGTTTCAACACTAGAGTATTGAATATAAAAGTGGCTTGCAATGCGCCCAAGCTCAGTACAGTAAAAATTGCCACTTTTCTCATCAAACCGCATCATTTTTGCTTTGTCAAGTGCCCGTGCAGCATCTGTTACAAGAGCTCTTTGCTTTGAACTTAAAGAAGGATCTGCAATAACCTGCCAAACACGAGTAAACGACAATGTGTAAGTTCCCCTGCAGTCAAACAACCGTTCATTAAAAGCGACATTTTAGAATCAAGTTCAGGCCAATATTGAAGAATGAGTTCAACAAGTGTGAGGGGAAGGTAAAATGTCAGACATCTCTTCCTAGCTAAGTTTCATAGTAAATGCATTATTTAGATGTTCCACCGAAGAGGAGAGAGCATGCCCATAGAAGAGCTAAAAAGCTGGAAAGACCAAAAGTTGATGAATCTCTAATGGTGGGAGACATATTCCTCTCACTGGACTGATTATTAGCAGTTCTACTCCCTAGGACTAAAGCTTGTAGGTTATTTCATTCATTCTGGATCAATCTTATTTGAATTTGCATTTAGCCTTGTTATATGTCACCATCTTTCTATTGAAAGTTTTGTGTTATTATTCCAAGATCACACTCAGTAGACGTTTTTATGGATTACTCAGTACATATTGTCAGAATTTACGTACAAGGAAGGAATTTATTCAAATGTGTGATAACAGATAGGTATTAAGAAAAAGTCAAAAAGCCCAACAAAACTAGGGAAAAAAAGAAGAAAGCAAAAAAATCGGTAAAAAGATATTCAAACACGTTGATGTCTCTATATCTATTTGTCAAACCAGACATTATCAGGAGCTAGGTTATGTAAGATCGCAACATTACATGTGCATCAGAAAATAAATTGGTATGAACAGAATGCACAGTACCTCATCCCATCCAATACCATATGCCAAAGGATTCAACCTCATCCTTATAAAAAGATACGTATATCCAAGCCACGCACAAGCTTCCTTAACATTGGTGACTGTACCCAATGCTACTTCGGCATTTAAATTATCTTTCAAGGAGCTAATGAACTGCAAACATGAAGAAAGAAATCACAAAACATAAGGCAAAACAATAATTAACAATATAATGGTAGCATTTATAGGATGATGCAAAAATGAAAAAACTAGCAGCAGAGGAAAAGTAAATATGAATAGCAACTTCACCATATAATTAATTTAAAGCACAAAGCACCAAATGGATTATCTATCTCTTTTTAATTCCTAATCTGACAAGCAACATATGAACTTAACATGTTGCACTCGCTTGGCAAAAAATAGGGGCTGATGATAAATATAGTTTAAATAGAAAAATGGGGAATCCATTGATCACCTTCTACTTCATTATGATGAGGCACTGGTTGTTTGGAGCTCTTTCTATAATTTGTTCAGGGTGGAGTGGGTCATGCCAAGAAGAGTGCTGGATTTGTTGAGTGGTTGGGACACTTCGCTGGGTCGTGGTCATGTTACGCGTCTTTGGAAGCAGGTCCCCTTGTATGTTATGTGGGGTCTTTGGCGTGAGAGGAATGCAAGGCTATTTGAAGATGTGGATTTACCGGTTGTGGACTTGTGTCAAAATGTGCTTAATATGTTATATGTTTGGGTCTCGGCGCATAACCCGAGTCGTATTATGTTTGCTGAGTTTTTATATTCATGTTCTTTTGTTTCCTCTGATTATGAGCACTTTTGTATACTTCTTGTATACTAAGGTTGCACCTCTCTACGTTTTTTATTAAATTTTATTACTTGTCAAAAAAAAAAAAATAGAATGTGAAGTTTCCAGTCTGATTAACACCTTAAAACTTAAATAACTAACAGCAAAAAGCCCGACCCTTCTATCAAGTATATTTTATTAGTGGAGGGGGTGTTTTGCACGGCATCCCAGGGCTACTCGGGGCGAAGCCCCGGATACCCAGTTATCAAAAAAAAATTACATTTCATCCTATTAACTTGAATGAAACAGCGTTCTCAACCAAATAAATTATTTTGCAGTTGTTGTTGTGGTTGTTTCCAACCCATTCAAGTATGACATAAGATGTCCACTTGGACATCGCTGAATCCAAGAAACTTGAAAGTTAAGAACCCACCAGAGTTTATTTTAACAAGTAAAAGTTGCCTTTTTTTCTTTGTTTTCCCCCCTTTCTTGACCATAAGTTGTCATGCAAATTTATACCAACATGGATGACATACAGTTGAGTTTCATTGCACTTCATGGAACTCCCAATATACAAATCAAAAAATAAATGAAAAATAATTCTGGGAATTTCCAGCCCCCAAAAAATTGATCCTACCTCTAATGTGAGTAAAGCTTGTCCCATAAACAAAATTTGGACCAACAACAGTACTCAAATCAATGCAAGTTTTAATTGCTCTGAACTTCTACAAATTTCCGTGTGTATATTCTACCCACACGCTAACCAAAAGGCCAGTGTGAACAGTTCCCACCACTAAGAAAATATAAAAATGCTTACAGAAAGTGAGCCCACTTTTAACAAGCAAGCCATATAGTCACAATATGTTTACACATGATAAGGGAGAAGGTTCTGAAAATCCAAGTTAAACAGGGTCCAAATGTTTGCATAAAGGCGTCCCAATTGTTTTATACATTATCTTCTTTTCAATAACTAAAGGCATCAAGTTTTAAACATCCAAGGAGAGTCTTTTGAATTTAATTAGAATCTTGAGTTATGGTTTAAGAGACAATTCTTCCACAAGTGATACAGACATTACAAACACAAAACATAAATCTCCAACAAATTTTTTGAGCTACCAAAATCATTCGAGCGACATATTAGTACCTGACTTTCAATAGGGAGTTGACTTGTCAGCAACCGCAAATAGTAGGCTAGTTTTTCATGAGATGTGATTATGATGCCTTCACCACTTTTGTCAAACTGAGGTCTACCAGCTCGTCCAAAGATCTAAAAAAGAGATATCAATGTGAACAGTCAAACTAGCTATACAGTAAATCAACTTGTTTTAAGATGTATTTCTCAGAAAAAAATTTAGGTCTTACCTGCATAACATCTAGCATCCCAAGATCTCGCCAACCACCAGCCTTCGGATCATATAATTGTGTCCCCTGAAGAATCACACCAGGAACACAAAAATGTAAGAGGACCATAAAACGAAAGCTATAAGATACTTATCAGGCTACAAAGGCTAATATATTTATAAGTGCAATAAATTTAAACAAGACTGTGTAGACAAGTTTTGTTGGGATCCTTCCAAGAGAGGGTAATTTGATATATGATCGTTCTATAATGTCCTAATCCCCCATGACAGCACTCCCTTCCCTTTGAGGTGTATTGGGCGGAGCAAGGCCCAATACACAACTCCAGAAAAATTATCAAACACAACTCCAGTAGTTGTTAGGAGGCAGAGGTACCTCGAATACCTCATATCCTTTACCCCCACCTTTCACCATAGGTAAGCTCAGGAAGTTAGACCCTACGGCTTTACCCCTAGCCAAACCAGTCACACGATCACAGACCCGGGTCCATAACA
The DNA here is from genome assembly GCA_028654335.1 of Alnus rubra. Classification (NCBI taxonomy): domain Eukaryota; kingdom Viridiplantae; phylum Streptophyta; class Magnoliopsida; order Fagales; family Betulaceae; genus Alnus; species Alnus rubra. The sequence continues at coordinate 30,086 of JAJPGS010001460.1, read as the reverse complement.
CTGTCTAAGTATAAAGAGAATAAAAAAAGGACATAAAGCTCATCTAACATCATCTCTCGGTCCTCGAAATTTCGATCATTTCTTTCCCTCCAAAGGAACCACAAAAGGAAAGACGCACCATCTTCTACATGACAGCACTCTAAGAGCTACCACCCGTCAACCAGCAAGCAAACAAATCAACCACCAAGCTAAACATAACTCAGGACAGCCTAAAGCGACTAAAGAAATAATTTCATAAGGCGCAGGCAGCCTCACAATGGAGAAGATGGTCCACGGATTCTCTACTCCTCTTGTACATGCAGCACCTACCAACCACAATGACATGCCTCTTCCTAATATTGTCCATGGTAAGGATCATTCCTAGAGTCGCCAACCAAGTGAAAAAAGTCATTATCAAAGGAATCTTGGTCCGCCAAATACTCTTCCAAGAAAAAGGAATGACATCATTACATGCAAGGACCCTATAAAAGGATCTAACATCGAACATCCGTTTGTTTGAAGGGGTACACCAAAGCTTGTCTTTCCCCTCCCGTCTCACTCTATATGAATACGAAAAAGTGAAGAATGAGGCCAAGACATTCACCTCCCAATCATGAGCCGCTCTAATACAGCTTACATTCTACTAAAGGGAATCATTAGAAAGATCCAACTGAACTGCAACAGAAGCATCCTTCACACAAGCAATGCTATATAAATCCGGAAAGGCTTCCTTAAGGGTCATCTCCCCACACCACAAATCATCCTAAAATCTGATTTTGGAGCCATCTCCCAGCTCAAATCTGGTATGACTAGAAAACGTCTTCCAACCCCTCCTAATATTCTTCTATAACCCCACCACATACAGCCCAAGGGATCAATGGATATGTTTGGTAAAGGTTTTTTAGTTGAATTTTATTTTTTTAAAATAGTAATAAGAAGTGATTGATATGATATAAACCAAAAAAAGTTTTGAATTTAAGGAAAAGTAAAAAAAAGTTGTTAAAAAATAATTGATGTCATATAAAAAGTGAAAAAAAAAATTGTTAAAAGTGGTTGATGTGATATAAAATGTGGAATGTTTTGAAGTTAATTTTTTTGGGAAAAAATGAAAGTGTTTGCCAAACTAGCCCAATAAAACACCACCCACCCCAAGAACTACCAACTTTAGAATCTACCACAACTCTCCACCAAGCCTCTCTCTCATGCAAATAGCGCCACAACCATTTTCCTAAAAGAGCACGACTAAACATCCTTACGTTCTGAACCCCCAACCTCCCTCAAAAATTGGAGAACAAACCTTAAACCAACTAACCAAGTGATATTTGAACTCTTCACCAATCACACCCCATAAGAAATCTCGTTGGAGCTTCTCAATGCAACTTGCTACACCAGCAAGAAGAGGGCAGAGAGGCATAAAGTACGTAGGTAAATTGAAAAGGGTACTCTTTATGAGGGTAACCCTTCCACCCTTGGACAAATATATCTTTTTCCAATTAGTCAACCGACACTCAATCTTTTCAACTACACCATCCCAAATAGACTTGGCCTTGTAAGAGGCCCCCAGCGGAAGACCAAGATACCTTAAAAGAGGAAACCCCACAAACCAAAATGCTAGCTAGCCAATCTACATTACCCACAAGAACCAATTCTGATTTAGCCAAATTAACCTTCAAATCGAAGACAGCTTCAAAATATAAAAATAAAGCACACAAATAGCAAAGATGATCATGATTAGCCCCCCAAAAAACCAAGGTCTGGTCCGTGAACAACAGGTGTGATAATTTAACCACACTGAAGTGCCTAGACCCCACAGAGAAGCCCAAGAGAAGACCCCCACCAACAGTTGCAATAAGCATTTTACTTAAAGCCTCCATGATAATAATGAACAGAAAGGGAGACAAAGGGTCTCCCTGCCTCAACCCACGGGAGCTACTGAAGATATTAGATGGATTGCCATTCACCAAAACGGAGAAGCGCACCAAAGAGATACAATAAGCTATCCAAGAGCACTATTTCTCCCCGAATCCACACCTTCTCAACAAATACAGTAAGAACTCTCAATTGACATGATTATAGGTCTTCGCAATATCTAGCTTGTAAATCACCCTTGGTTCACCAGATCTGATCCTAATATCCAGACATTCATTTGCTATAAGCACTGAATCAAGGATTTGCCTACCTTTAACAAAGGCATTCTGGGGCTTCAAAATAATGTTCTCCAGGACCCCTTCTCAACCTATTGGCAAGAACTTCAGCGATGATCTTATAAACTCGACTCACAAGACAAACAAGCCAGAAATCCTTAAGATCAATACCCCCATATTTATTCAAGATGCGAGCAATGAACATGGCATTAAGGCTTCTTTTAAACTTACTACAAGCATGAAAGTCATGGATCCCCATAATGCATGTCCTGATCACTTCCCATCAAGTTTGAAAGAAAGCCATAGAAAAACCATCAGGACCTAGAGCCTTATCACTGGTCATACCTTTCACCACCTCTGAGACCTCCCTCTCCTCAAACGGATGCTCTAACCAAGTGGCCTCCTCCACATCTATAAAGTTGAAAGCAAGGCCATCCAGCTTGGGCTGCCAGCTAAACGATTCTAAAAATAAACTCTCAAGTAGTGAACAATATGATCCCTGATAAAGGGTTGGTCAGAAGAAACTGAGTCGTTTACAGATAGCGACTCGATGCAGTTGCAACCTTCTATTCAAGTTGGCTCACCCTATTTTAGCCAAAAAAAAAAAAAAAACCTTTACTTTTGTCTCCAACTGATCTCCTCCAAAAAATTAGTTTTTTCCAACTCACTAATAAGTAATAACCTAGCTTTTCCTCAACTTCTCTTCAGCAACTAACACACTCTCTTCCTCCAAACTATCAAGAGCGCACAACTCTTCCAAAAGAGCTTTTTTATGGGCCTCCACATTATCAAACACTTGCTCGTTCCAGCTTTTTAAATCGGCCTTCAAGGCCGTAAACTTTTGAGCCAAGATGAAGCTAGCAGAGCCTTGAAAGCGATACGACAACCACAATTGCCTCACCCTATCCACAAAACCATCAGCCTTTAACCACATTCTCAAACTTAAAAGGTCTTTTGCTCCCCTGAATACCACCACAATCCAATAGAATGGGGAAATAATCTGAGCACAATCTATGTAACCTCTTTTGGAACAAACCAGGATAGTTAGCTTCCCATTTCGAAGAAACAATAACTCTATCCATTCTTGATCAAGAGAGGGAATCCCGATTATTAGACCACGTAAAAAGACCCTCGTACAAGGGGAAGATCCATGAGGGCCCGAGTAATTCTAGAAGTCCCTCTTGTATCCCTCTTGTGTCCCTCCAATAATGATGTGGCTTTTAAAATCACCATTGGACTTGTAATTGATCACTATTGAATTTTGATCAAATGGTGATTTTAAAAGCCACATCATTATTGGGGGCTTCTAGAATTACTCACGAGGTCCTACGCAAAAATAAAGTCAAAAAACTCCATCATAGCGGGGCAATAACGAGCTTCCCCCAATCTTTCACTAAGAAAACGAGTGACATTGAAATCATCACCAATGCACCACAGCATATCCCACCAACTAAATAGGCTAGCCAACTCCACCCAAAGAGACCTTCTAATGCTATTAGAATTAGGCCCATAAACCCCTGCAAAAGACCAATCAAAGCCATCTTCTACATCTCTAAATGAATAGGTAACAACAAACTCCCCCACACACTCCTTAATCTTCTCTACAACCCTCCTATCCAACATAAGCAAGATTCCACCGAATGCCCCTCTTGACGTTGAGTAACACCAATCCATATGTTTTATTTATATAAGAAACATGTATCAATCAAATCGCAGAGGAGCGTAACCCTAGTACACAGAGAGTATACAAGAGAACCCCTAAATATAGAAAAAGAAGCACATAACTCCAAAAACTCATAAAAATTAGAGACATGCACACTACTCCAGTCCAATTTCCATGCATCACTCTCACGATCTTCTAAACTCCTAACGTTCCGCTCTCACCAAAGACACAACATTAAACACAAATGAGCCAACCTCTAGATTTGCATAGCTTGACGAGTTACAAATAGTCCCCTCCAACCTCCCAACAAATCACTCACCCTTCGAGGTATAACCCAATCAACATCAAACAACTGAAAAATCGCATTCTACAATCCAATTGCAAATTCACAATGAAGGAAGAAATGATCAATAGACTCTCCACACTTCTTACACATACAACATCACTCCATCACAATAACATTCATCTTTCGTAAATTATCCAAAATTAAGGTTTTCCTTAAAACCACAGTCCAAACAAAGAACGCTACTCTCAGGGGCACCTTAACTTTCCAAATACCCTTCCAAGTGAGTTTGGACCTTACATTATCAGATAATACGACATAACTTCAAATGATTTCCTTTTAGATGGAATTCAGCCAACTCCATCCTCGCCTCCATGCCTTATGTAACAATCTACCCCCAGCAACACAATGTTGTCCACTTTTGGGTCCCCCGAATCATACTTCCCAAGAGGTCACCCATCCTGGTACTACTCTCGCATAAGCACACTTAATTACAGAGTTCTGATAGGTTCATGGTCATTACGGCTTTAAAATGCGTTCCATCAAGAAGGGTGCGAATATACATATAAGCGCATCCCCAGTCCTATACCTAGACGATGTGGGACGTCACACCTTACTCTTTGAGAATACAACATCTCAACGATGGAGTTTTTTGACTTTATGATGAAGAATACAACATCCCTACAAGCTTCGCACAACACTGCTAGAAATGAGATCCAATTTAGTTTCCTCAGACAGATAATGTTTGCCTTCCACTGCCTAAGGAGATTTCTGACTCTCAAACACTTTTTTTTGATAAGTAAGAGATACTCTCAAACACTTGTCACCCTCATTCAACCCTCTCACATTCAAAGAAAGCAACTTAGGCTTCATTAAAAATTACTTGCAACCCTCCCCCTATACATACCACAGCAAACATTGTCGTTGTTCGCATCATAATTAATGGAACAAGATAACCTTCTTAGTTCTTTAATAAACTTTTTTCCCAAGTTCGAACAAGAACCCGATCCCTACTCAGAATTGCTCGCTTCAATGGCCGCAAACAAGGCCAAGAGCTCCTCTTCAAATCCATCACACAAAAGCCCCACAAAATGGCGGATCTCCTTTACTATCTACAAAACCCAAAGTGAAGGAAAATTCATAACTATTGAAGCCTAGAAGAAAGGTTACCAAATCCACCACCTCCCCGATGAAATCTACAGAGAGGGGGAGAATGACCATGTTCTTCGACCTCAAAACTGGAGTAACCAACCTGGATTCAAGGGTTCCTGCTGCTGGCGAGTTTGTTGGAGGAGTCTGTGACGCTTTCTCGAGAACCAACACCACACTGACGACCGAAGGCGAGTCCACCGAAGAGCCACAAGCGAGTTGACAAGTTCCTACCACCGGTAGGGCTACCGGAGGAATTTGTAGACCTCACTCTACAATCAGCTTGGTACCGTGAACCACTGGCGAGGCCTCCGGAGCTCCGCTTGCCTAAGGGGAAGAGGAACTCTCCAAACCCGAAAATAAATCCGATTCTTTACCCAACTCAAGGCCCTCCCCAGCCCCAGCCCGTTTCTTCCGTGCCTACTTAAAAATGGGTTTTTGAAACACATGTTTCGTGCATTGAAGGGGCTTAAAAAAAAGACCTCTCAACGACCTGGGCTTTCGACTTTGGAACTGGGCGTTTAAATTCAAAATGGACCTTAAAAACCTCTAGCCCAAATACATTAAGCCCCTCATTAACACGCCTCAAAGCCTGGCCCGCCTCTTCTTTGATTTTTTCTGACTAACATCTCCATTAACAAAGCGCACCACAAGTAGTCACCTACTTCAACACAAAAAGAGAAACTAGCCTCACCTTGAGCAGAGCTCTTCTGACCCAAGAAATCAAAAGAGCGCCCCTCCACCTTCTTTTCATTACCCAAAAAATCAAAAGGCCTTGCATTACCAAGAGGTCCAAGGGTCTGAGGAAATACACCGCCTTCACCGACACTAAGGAGCCCCTCTGCACCTTCACCGTCTTTCCCACCACCTTCAAAAAAGTTTTCCTGCCACCCCTTAACACCAATGCCTTGCTCATGGATCCCAAAGCAGAGCCTCCCACCTCAACTGATGGCAAGCCACCAAAATGACGTCTCGGAAGCGAGGTGATACTCCCTGCACTGAGAGAGGACCTGAAAAAAGCCACCACCTTTCTCAACTCAGAGGCAAAGATTTCCATCCCCGCCCTTCTCGCCCCTCCGGGATTACACTGATAACTCTCCGGCCTCCCTCAGATGCAAAGCACATAACAATTGTGAGTACACACTTCACACACATATGTATGTAAGTATGAATATAAGTGTTTATGTAAAATTGGTTTTGAACATTAACGCTGATAAACTGCCACAAACAATTAAAACTTTTCATTTAACCTACCTATTAAGAAGGCCACACAGCATTTAAGTATTTCAAAGAAAGGGTTCTCTTGCGAAGCAGAGAAGCAAAATAAACCATCTAAATTTAAAAGGGATCCTTTTGGTAGCAAACAACCAACCATGACTAGCACATGCAAATTGCAGATTCAGCACCATGCTAGACAGAATCCCACATTTGTTTACGACAAATGGAGAGTCAAAGTTTTACACAAGCTGACTCAATAAAAGAAAAAATTATGTTGCAGTATGCGTTCAAACTTTTAAGCAGAGGGTTAAAAACACTACCCAATTCTTCTACAGAGTAAAAGATATTCTAAACATGTCATCCGTCACACATTTGTTTACGACATGCGAATTTCAGTTTCAGCACCCTGCTAGACAGAATCACACATTTGTTTGCAACAAATGGAGAGCCGAAGTTTTACACAAGCTGACTCAAAAAATAAATAAATAAAAAAATAATAATAATAAAAAAAAAAAAAAAAATTGTTGCAGTATGCGTTCGAACTTTTCAGCAGAGGGTTAAAAAGACTACCCTACTCTTCTACAGAGTAAAAGATACTCTAAGCATGTCAACCATCAAAGAATTTGATAAGTTTGACCTAGCATAAAATAGAGAGAATTATAAGTGCAGCAATTTTTTTTTTTTTATAAGTAGATATCAAAAAGCGCAGAGGGGCACAACCCATAGTACACAGGATGTATACATGATACCCCTAATTCAAAGAGAAAAGAGAGCACCTATCTAGAAAATCAGAATAAGAATACTCAATCTGGATAATGGAATATTAAACTTTATCCCTACAAGTCTATTATCCACTTTGTCTTTGACTATGGGATTGGAAAATTTAATAACTTAATCTGCATTAATGCAACGGCTAAACTGCAGAACATATACAATAAATAAAATTTTAAAAAAAAAAATTGTACAAACCTTAATCACAACAGTGTGAGCAGGAAGATTTACACCCCATGCCAAAGTTGCTGTACAAACTAGTACCTAAAGCAGCGCATTACATAAATGCAGAAAAATGTCAGGAAAAAAAATCCAAGAGTACTGAGCTAAGAGTAAAATGAATGAGCTCTACCTTCAAGAGTCCATCAGAGAAAAGCCGCTCAGTCAGACCTCTATCAGTACGTAACATCCCAGCATGATGAACACCAATCCCATATTCAAAAAGTTCAACAAGATCTTTGTTTCTGGACTTAACTACTTCCCTCTGAAAAGCAGAAAGGGATATCTATGAACAAAAATAGATAAATGGTCATAAGAACCAGAGAAAATGAAGAATCAGCTCCTTGCCTTGATTAAGCTAAACTGTGGATGTGTATCATTCTTAAAGAGCTCCAGATCATCATATTTTCGGCCAATTTCAACCTGTCCAATATGCCGTATAGTATTTAGTGAAAGCAAAGCATGCGATGAAAAGATTCAAATAAGACTGCCTGATTATAGACACATACATTTCTGTTTCACAGATTTAACAAGATGTCATTTCACAATACATACATACATGCATAAAACATTTCTTATATACCATCGATTGGAGAATGGAAGGAATCATTATTTTGGGGGGGTACATGACATCATAATATCATCTTTTTGCAGAAAAAAATGCAGACAAGTAAAAATAAATATTCCATATATGAACGGAACAGTCATTATGAGTTAAAATTGAAAAGGTGCATAATTGAATATCGCTAAAGCTGATTCTGCTTTGGCAACAATCCAAAGCTTACTTAAATAACAAGCTGACAGATTTTGATGATAAAGGCCTTTTAGTTGAAACTTGTACACAAGGACTTCAAGGCAAATAACACATCCAAATTGATATTCAGATGAGAAAAAGGGTTTACCAATTTCTGTGCTGTTTTTGCTGTGTCCTTCCGTGAATGAACAAACACCATTGCCTGATGACCTTGCCTTAATGAATCAACAATCTGGCACAAAAAGTATCATAGACCAATAAATTGCCATTCCAACAAATGACACAAATGAACCAATATGTAAAGCAGAAACCTTTTTATAGCATATGTCATTCAACAATTCGTTACGAGCTGCAAAGTTCTGCTCACTGATTCCAATATACTGTTGAGCAAGAGGCACAGGACGATAGCTAGAATCAAAGAAGAAGAGTCCTGCCTCCGGATTCACTCTCAGAAATTGTGCCACCTGGGTGTTTGTGAAAAAGATGCAATCCACATTAAAACGTTAAGCGCAAAAGAGGCTTCAAATTTGACATCTAGAGGCTAATTAGAAGGAAATTATAAGCAACAATTATATGGCCAAAATACCTCCAAATAATTCGGTAGAGTAGCTGAAAGCCCCACAATACGTATCATTGTTTGTGTTGACTCCACCTGTAAAAAGAAAAAGAGAAAAAGATTAGAAGGCAGTAAAAAAGAATAATAATCAATTATATCCATTGGTAACAAGTAATCAATGCTAAAGTACTATGCCACAAGCAAACACTTCGGTAACACCAACATAATTCGGTAGAGTAGCTGTTGCTTCTTGTATACTCCGTGTGTACTAGGGGCGCCTTACGCTGTTTTCTAATAAAATTGCAATGACTTATCAAAAAAAAAAAACACCAACATATAGATTTACATACCCTATTTGTCACGTCAGTCAAAGACACGCTAACTGTGCCTATACAATGCCCTAAAAAGACATTAGGACCTCCCCCAAAATCGCTTATATATCCCCAGTTGACCTAGTACACGCCTATTATAAGACACAACAAACACCCAGGCAATGCCATCACAATCCAAATCCTCGAAGTACCATAATCTTTCACACTCAAATTCTTGACGTTCACGTCAAATGAACCCGCATTGGGCAGCAATGCTCCCAACCCATATGATGGTACTATACTGACTATGATAGTATTAATCATGATAGAGAGATGTGCTAGCCACATATGTGCGATACTGCAAAATCACTATTCACTACAAATTCTTTAACTCCATAGTCCATAAGATTCACTAAATATTTAGTCTGTTTCCTATCACATCATTCTATTAAATATTCAAACTTGTAACTGGAGATCTTCAAATTTATAAGATAACAACCACAACCATAGAATTCTGAAATTGGATTAAACCTAACCTCTGATTTTCAATCTTTAATTAGTCAAAATTTCATTAAAATTAGCTGCAATCAGTGCTGCTCTTCATTATTTGGAGTTCCCAACTATACATTTGAAGCATCATTTTGGTGAAAAACAAATCAGTTTCTTATAACCCCAATTTCTCATCATGCAAACTTTTTTTCACTTTTCCCACTGACTGGCCAAAATTCCAACAATTTCAAAAGCTTGATAGTCGCTGGCGATATTTAAGTCAAGTCCCAAATTTAACATTTTAAGGTTCAATTTCAAGAAATCATATTCAGAGATCGTAAACCCCAAATAAGTTCAATCAAGCCCTATAGTCAACAACCATTAAATCTGTCTAAATCAAAATATCAAGGGACAAGAACTTCAAATAATAAAAGATCAAGACCAAAACATACCAATGGAGGTTTGATTCGAAGAAATTGGCTAAAAATGAGCAGGCTAGATTCAGGTAAGTGGCGGCATTTTCCAGCAATTCTGAAAGCGATAGTTGTTGAGGAAGGGCAGCAATGACCACTGGATGGTTGCTGAACCTTAGACTAGGGTGGGAGTGGCCCGGATCGACCAGGCCAATGATGTTGAGTTTGAGCTAACACCGACCACACAGGGCTGGCCATGGCCGAAAAGGAGAAGTCGCAGCCTCGGGTGGCCATTCCCGGCATAGAGGTGGCAGGTATGGTAAAGGTAAGCTCACAGGTTCAATGGTTATGGGTAAAAATACTTATACCAAGCCTAAGTGTGTGATTTTATTATTTATCATTTCAATTAATTAAATGATTTTTTTAAAACCTAATGGTTCCGAACATAAATTTCACCCTCCTTATGATACATTAAGTAGTAGTTGCCCCCTTAGAAAAATATCGTTGTTACACTCTGACATTTTGTAATACATATCATCAGGTTGGATGAAACTTGTCATCCATTAAGAATTGAAACGTCAGTACAGATACATATCTACATCCTTAATCGCTAGACAGATTGTCCCTTTTCCAGTAATACAACACTTTTGAATAGTTAATGAACCATCCAAACAAAAGTTACCCAAGATACAAATCTGAACTTTACAGCACTAACTGAAATTTTTTCTTCTGCAATGAGCAACTGGCTTATGGAAAAACTAAAGAAAAATCTAAATAACCTGAAAGAACTATTTTTTTTTTTTTGATAAGTAAAGTATATTGAAAAAGCGCAAAGGGGCGCAACCCATAGTACACAAGACGTATACATGAAGCCCTTAATTCAAAGAAAAAAGAGAGCACCTATCTATGAATTCAAAATAAGAACACTCATACATAAACTGAATTTTCTCTCTCCACATAAATAACGTTTGTAGCATCATTTTCTTCAAGTTCATCAAATCAGTCTCGCAATCTTCAAAACAACGTGCATTTCGTTCCCTCCATACACACCACATCAAAACACAATGGAGCCATACGCCAAATCGGAACCTGAAAGAACTATTGACGCTATCTTATAGGATATGGCATTTGAAAGCTTTTTTTGGTAAAGAAACTTCTAAAATGCACCATTCACAACAAGATCCAAGAATAAAGTTATCCAGTGGCTTATGGAAAAACTAAAGCAAAATCTAGATAACCTGAAAGATCTATTGACTCTATCTTATAGGATATGGCATTTGAAGGCTTTCTTTTTTTTTGATAAGTAAGAATTCAATAAAAAGCGCAGAGGGGCGCAACCCTAGTACACAGGAAGTATACAAAAGTGCCCCTAAACAGAGGAAATGAAAGAACAAGAAAGTAAAAAGTCAGCGAACAACAAACTACCCGGACTATACGCTGACACCCAAAGATATAACAAATTAAGCACATTTCTACAAATAGCCCCAACTGAAGACTCCACATCCTCAAAAAGCCTAGAATTTCTCTCACGCCACAAGCCCTACAAAATACATAAAGGAACCTGCTTCCATATACGAAAAACAGGACCACAACCCAGCAAAGGGCCCCAACCCCTCAATAAATCCACAACACTACTAGGCATAACCCACTCCACCCCAAACAAGCTATAAAAAAACTCCAAACAACCCGTGCCACATCACAATGAAGAAGAAGGTGATCAACGGACTCCCCATGCTTTTTACACATAACACACCACTCAACCACCACAATACCACGCCTACGTAAATTGTCATGAGTTAAGATCTTTACTAAAGCCGCTGTCCAAACAAAGAACGCCGCCCGCTTCGGAGCTTTAACACGCCATATACCCTTCCAAGGAAAAGAGACCGCCTCGTGACAAACTAAAGCTTTGTAGAAAGTCTTCACTTCAAAATTCCTCCTCTTGGAAGGATTCCACACCACCTTATCAACCTCCCCATGTCAAACCCGAGTAGAGTATAACTGATCAAAGAAGGACATCACCATCTCCACCTCCCAATCCTGAGCATAGCGCGTAAAGAGAACATTCCAATGAACCACGCCTCCAACCACAGACAAATTATCCACCACCCAAGCATCAGGAGAACGCGCAATAGAGTACAAAGCTGGAAAACAGAGCTTGAGAGGCTTGTCCCCACACCAAAGATCATGCCAAAAGCGAATATGAGACCCATCTCCCACCTCAAAACGCAAAAACTTGGCAACACTATCCCACCCCCTTCGAATAAACTTCCAAACACTGACACCATAAGGCCCCGTAACCGGTAAAGAACACCAACCTCCCCTCACACTCCCGTACTTCACCTCAATCACCGATCTCCACAAAGCATCACGCTCTTGAGAGAACCTCCAAATCCACTTCCCCAATAAGGCTTGATTAAAATTAATAACATTACGAACACCCAGTCCACCAGCCTTAATTGGAGTACAGACTCGATGCCAATTGACTAAATGAAATTTAGTCTCATCACCCAAACCACTCCACAGAAACTCCCTTTGAAGCCGCTCCAGTTTCTTTGCTACACTCACAGGAATAGGGAACAGAGATAAATAATAAGTAGGAATGCTAGAAAGAGTACTGTGAATCAAAGTTACCCTACCACCCTTGGACAAATATAGTTTCTTCCAACTAGCCAACCTTCGTTCCACCTTCTCAATAACCCCATTCCAAATAGAAATAGATTTGAATGGCGCCCCCAACAGCATACCCAAATAAGTCATCGGCAGAGACCCAATTCTACAACCCAGAATATGAGCCAAAGACTCTACATCTTCCACCTCGCCAATAGGGACCAATTCGGATTTGCCTAAATTGATCCTCAACCCTGACACCGCTTCGAAACATAAGAAGGTACACCTCAAATTTCGAACATGCTCGGCTTGAGCTCCACAAAAAATTAAGGTATCATCCGCAAACAGTAAATGATTCACCACTAAAGCTTCATTACCCATGAACCCATGAAGCCCAATGAGAAGCCTAAAAGCAAGCTTTGGAGCATAGACGCATTCAACATCCTGCTAAGCGCTTCCATAACCACCACAAACAGCAGAGAAGAAAGAGGATCACCTTGCCTAATCCCCCGCGAGCTCTGAAAGAAACCAGAAGGGACGCCATTTACCAAAATGAAAAATTTTACCGTAGAAACGCAAAATTTAATCCATTTCCTCCACCTCTCCCCAAACCCACATCTCTGAAGGATGTAAAGGAGAAAATCCCAATTCATGTAATCATAAGCTTTCTCCAAATCCAGTTTACACAATAATCTGGCCTCCCTTGACCGCCTTTGGCTATCCAGATATTCATTGGCTATAAGAACCGAATCCAAAATTTGCCTACCACCAACAAAAGCATTCTGAGAGTTCGAAATAATTTTCCCCAACACTGATTTGAGCCTATTAGCAAGGACCTTAGAAATAATTTTATAGACCCCTCCCACCAAACTGATAGGCCTAAAGTCCTTAACCTCCAAAGCATCAGCCTTCTTAGGAATAAGGGAAACAAAAGTTGCATTCAAACTCCTCTCAAACTGGCAACTATTATGAAATTCTGAAAATACCACCATAATATCTTTTTTGAGAACCCCCCAACATTTCTGAAAGAAAGCCATAGAAAAACCATCTGGACCCGGTGCCTTATCCCCGTTCATCTCCCACACCTCCTGCTCCTCAAAACCTCGTTCTAACCAAAGACACTCATCTGCATCAATGGAGGAGAAAGAAATACCATCCACCCTTGGCCACCACGAACTCTGCTCGGTGTACAGGGAGTCATAATAATTTACAATATGATCCTTAATTACCACCGGATTAGAAGACAAAGCCCCATTGATTCTCAAAACTCCCACATGATTGTACCTTCGATGCGAATTGGCCACCCTATGAAAGAATTTAGTGTTATTATCCCCTTCCTTCAACCACAGAGCCCGAGATTTTTGCCTCCAATTAACCTCCTCAAACAGGAGAGTTTTTTCCAGCTCACTGATCATGTCTGACTTCTGAACCCTTGATTTTCAAGGCCTGCCGAGCTTCTTCAAAACACTCTAGCTCTTTAATACCTTCTAATAATTCCTTCTTCTTCTTCCCTACATCACCGAAGACCTCCGCATTCCAAATCTTCAAGTCCACTTTTAACGCTTTCAACTTGCTAGCCAGCACAAAACTCGGCAGGCCTTGAAAATCATAAGACTCCCACCAACGTTGCACTTGTTCTACAAAGCCAACAGATTTGAGCCACATGTTTTCAAATTTGAAGTATTTTTTCCCCTCTCTATGCGATCCACAATCCAACATCAAAGGAAAATGGTCTGATAAAAGTCTAGGCAAACGACTTTGTGACACATCAGGGTAATGTTCTTCCCAATCCGGAGATAACAGAAACCTGTCAATTTTAGACCATGCCTGATTATTGGACCAAGTGAACTGCCCACCTTGGAGGGATGGATAGACGATTTCTGGTGAAGGCAAAAGCGTTTGTCTTCTCGGTTATTGAAGGGGCGTCAGTGCTAAGGGTGGAAGAAAAGCGGAAATTTTATTCCGGTGCGGTACTCCTGAGCAACCAGTGCATCGAATGGCTGGTTTCGACTATGGAGGTGCTAATGGGTGGTCATGGTCTGTCTGACTTTGTCAAATCGTTCAGGGAGGGGGCGAAGGTGACGATAGTTCGTATTGGAGGTAACAATAATGGCCGGTTTGTGGAGGCAGCGTTCTATGGGGTGGGCGTTCAGAGAGGGTTTCTTCGTATTCCTGAGGGGCGGGGTGGATGGGTTGGCTCAAGTTTATTAGTGAGCTGCATAAGGCTTTAGAATTTTTTGGTTCTTCGGTAGGGTGCGGGTTCGGTGTTTCCTCGCCGGATGAGAAGTTAAGGGGGAAGAAGGTGGGGGTTGGCTTGGGAAAGGCAACGGGACCACTGTCTTTCGCGGAGGCGGTTCGCTCGACGCCAACCATCCCTGCGTTTGGTGGTCGGAATCTGGTCTCGCTGGAGGAGGTGGCCTGGTGCGAGGAGGAGCAGTTCCCGATAAAGGAGCGGTCTTGCGAGATTGTCCAGCAGGCGGTGGACTGTTCAGCCTGGGAGAAAAGCCTTTTGGATCCGGTGGGTAAAGACCACTGTGGCGATGGCTCCAATTTTCGAAAAGGCAGAGAGTGCAGTACAAGGGACTGCGACGTCTCAGTCTGCAGAAAGATCCTCGAACAAGTTGGAGTTTGGCTGGATTGGGTGAGTGGGTCTAACGTGGGCTGGAGCAGGATTTCTTCTGCTGGGCTGAAACTGGGCCGATGCAGGATCTCTTCAGCTGTGCTTAGAAGGCCACACTGCAGGGATGGTTCTAGGAAGTTGGGCTTTAAGCCCAATCCCAAGAAGGCTAAGAGGCTTTCCCTGGATCAGGTTTGTGGTCTTGACAAAGCAAGGTTAGACTCTGGAATGTCGGGTTTGGGCTCTTCGGCGTCGGAAGCCTTGGACGGGTCGACTTCTACTCTTCCGGTGTTCAAGTCAGGCTCGTTGTGGATGGGGGGTTCTTCTCCGGTGGAGAATCCGGCTTGCTCCGCTCAACCTGGTTTGGCACGGCAAGATGGGTCTAGGTTGGAGGTGAAGACGACGACTGACATGGGTGGAGGGTTGTCGGATACTGGCGAGTTCTCCAGCGCAAGTCCTAGCTTGTGCACGGCGGTGGTTGAAGATCCTTTTGCCTCAGTGTGTGCGGCGAAGCCCAACCTGGGAGCGGAAGTGTCTGTTTGTGACTTAACCCCGTGCCTGCTTGGGGGGTTGGATTCGGACTCTAAAGGATTTGAGTTTCCCTCTTTGGGGGCGGATGCGTTGGGAGAGAGGTTTCGTTTGTCTCTTCCGGTGATGGCGGACAGTGGGGCTCCCATTTACCCGTCCGAAACAAAATCAGTCATGAGGTATCAACGGAAATCGAAGGCAAAAGCGAGTAAGTTGGATATTTCCCTGATTGATGAGGCAGTGACAGCTTTGAGTTCGCCGATGACGCAGTGTTTGGGTACTTCTTCTCAGGCTATGGACGGGTTTGTGGCTCAGAACCTACCGATGCCAAGTGGGGGAGTGGGGCTTCGACGCGGGTTTCTTCTCCCGAGAGTTCCCTCCCCCTTGAGCGGCTGCAAATCGATGACCATTGACAAGGGTGAGACTCCCAAGTAAATTGGCTTGATCCAATCTCAGGAGTGGCCGGTAGGGTTTAGCCCTTCTGGGGAGATTGTTTTGTGGGATCAGGGAGAGGAAGGTGACTTTCCTCACCCATTGGGTGTTATTCCTCCCGACTTACATTTGGAGTGGGAGTCGGATGGTGCTGAGGATGAAGATTCGGCCCTGGCTTTGTTAGATGCCATTGAGGAAGATTTTCATCGGGGTAGTATGGGGAAGCGGTATAAGATCAAAGGAAGGAGAGAACTGCAGAATTTGAAGAGCTCCATAAACTACGACGGTGCGAGTGTACCTTCTAGGAGTAGAAGAGGAAAGGCTCAGGTTCTGTAGTTTGTGGGTTGTTTGTGGGCTACGGGTGGTGGTTCCTGTGGGTTTTTGGGTGGGTTTCTTGTGTGTTCCTTGAGAGTTGGGTTGGGGTTCTTTGTTCTTGTAGGTTTAGGTTCTCGTGGGTTTGTTTGGTGGGCTTCTTTCTTTCTTTTTTTGGGCTGTTTTTTTCGATTTCCAGCTTTGCGTTTTCTCTTGTATACTGCCGGTGTACTAAGGGGCGCCTGACGCTTTTAATAAAGTCAGTTTATTACTTATCAAAAAAAAGTATTTAGCAAGAATGAGACAGGAATGGGAGGACAAGTTGAGTTGGGTCTCTTCCAAAAAAATGGTTCTTTGGTGTCAAATTCATCTACAGTGTCATGGGTTGTCATGATAGTTCATGTTTATCTTGGAAGAGTGTTTGGCGGACTAAGGTTCCGTCATTGAAGGTGACCTTTTTCGATTGGTCGGCAACCTTAGAAAAAATCCTTACCATGGACAATCTTTGGAAGCAGCACGTCATTGTGGTTGATAGGTGTTGTATGTGTAAAATGATTAGGAAGTCCGTGGACCATATTTCTTCAATGTGAGGTTGCTTGTACCATTTGAAATGTTTTCTTCAGTCGATTTGGGTTTCTTGGGTTATGCCTAGACAAGAAGTCAATTTCTATGCTTGTTGGTGGACTACTAGCAACACTCCGAGTGTTGTTGTGTGGAAGATGGTGCCTTAGTACCTTTTGTGGTGTCTATAGAGGAAAGAAATGATAGAAATTTTGCGGACCGTGAGAGGACTTTGGAGAAAATTAAGTCTTTATTTTTTAACATATAATATCTTTGGACGTGTTTTTGTTTCTCCTTTGGTGACTAGTTATCATGATTTTCTTGTTCCTTTTGCCTCTACTAGCTAGGTTGTTTCTCTTATATACTTCTTGTGTACTTGGGGGTATAACGACTCAGGAAAAAGCGTTAGACACATCTACGCTATCACCCCAAAAGGACTAGTCAATTTGGAGCTTCCCTAGAATCCCTTATAAAGCCCAGTTTCACCTAGTAACTAGGCAATGTGTGACTTACCACTCATGACTATCTTTATAAATCACACACTATGTGGGTTACTCTCCATCTTTCCAATGTGGCACACGGGTGTTACAAAGGGCGTCTTATGCTTTTAATGATATCTCGATTACTTATCAACAAAAAAGTTATTCAATGTTAAACACAACAAAACAAAGGTTTCTTAGATATCCAACAAAGATTATTTTGGTACCAAAATCCATTGCGTAAAATTTTCTCAAATGCACTTCCCCCAACAAGATTCAATAATCTATATAAAGTTAGCCAATGTTACAAATAGCGAAAAACAGGTTTATTGGCACCATACTGCATTTAAAATATATATATATAAAAATATAAAAAATAAAAATAACCTCGTCGTGTTTGTATGAGGAAATCAGCATTTACAAATTTGTTCCCTCATCATTCCAATATAAATATTGCCTCTAGCTTCTCTCAAATGCATTCGCTTTTTTTCTATATTATCTTTATGCTACCTCTAACCCCATTGAAAAACTCCCTTGAGGCCACACTCATTCCACACATTTTTAGGATTCTATGCCACAAAATATTTCTATTAAATAGCCCATCTGATACAATTTTTACTTTAATCTACTCAACATTCAGCTACCACATAACAATCCGGAAGCAATCCTCAGTTGGCCCATCACGCTCTGATTTTATAGAAAGAACCTCTAAATTATTCTTTTCATTATGGATACTGGTCAATTGACATACTAAGAGTTTTTTTTATGAATTTTAAATATATATATATATATATATATATATATATATATATATATATATATATATATATATATATGCAATTCACAACAGCTGTCTACCTATCAAACCTTTGTACTCTCCACAGGCTCAGGAGCAGCTGGGTGAAAAATTTATGAAATTCACAACTAAGAGGGAAAAACTAATGACATTGTATGCTCCACTACAAAAACCGAAACAAAAGGAAAGAAGAATTTAATGCTTGATCAGATTATCCAAATAACATATATAGCACTCTGAATTCTCTACGCTGATAAAAGAGACGGAGGTGAAATGAGCACATGAAAATTATACATTAATGTCAAACAGGTGGCTAAAGCTGAAGACTAAGAGTGAGAACGACTGATATAACTCACCCAACCATTACAAGCATAGATTTCAATCAAACAGATTCATCTCACTTAGATTGATAAAAGTGTTAACTTTCAACATAAGAAGAAATGATCATCACTAAATCTTTACCTGACGGAGGGTACGAGCAACAAGTGCCTCTATTACAGGGCCTCTATCGTCATTCAAGAGATGCACTTCATCAATAATTAAGAGTTTCACCAGCATTGAAAGTGACATGTCACTGCTCTTCCGCGTAATGACGTCCCATTTTTCCGGTGTCGTCACTATCATCTGATTGACAAGCAATAAGAAAGTAAACCACTGATTTTCCTATGCATGTTGCCATGGAAACCTAAGCATGACTAATTTGAAAGAAAGCAACCTGAGTTTCTTCAAGTTCTTTCTTAGAAAGTTGCATGTCTCCAGTAAGTTCTTTCACGGTCATGTTCAATGGAGATAAACGATGGCTAAATGCTGATGTTACCTCTGCAGCTAATGCCTAGAAAGGACATGGCCAAAAATAAGCTGCTGATCACCATTGCTCATGCCACCTCCCTCCCACCCCTCAAAAAATAGGTAAATGAATTATATAAAAAAAAAAAAAAAAAAGGGACAGAGTAATCTATGGATTGGTTGTACCTTCATAGGAGCAACATAAACTATCTTAAACTCATCTTTATGCAAGTAACCGTCCTTGAAGTGCTGTCCAATCTGCCATTAAACATATCACTCACTCATACATCTGAATTTCAGAGATTATAACAGGCACTGCCATATCATTTTCTCCATTTAAATGGATAATAAGGTTAAATTCGAGTTCAAAAACATTTTACGTACTCACAACCGAAAAGAAATCATGAATATCAATAATATCACAATTAGATAAAACTATCTTCAACAGCCAAAATCTTCTTTACATTCTTGTATGATTAAAAAGACATTCAGTAAGTGAGAGCATATACTTTTACATATGCATTTGACATAACAAAAGGGATGTCAGTATATCAAGGAAAAAATTAAAAAAAAAATGAAAAAGGATGTATAAACAACATTGGGTGTAATAATCTCTCAAGCTCACAACATTATATATAACCTCTCCCACATGGGAAAGTTGACTGCACAATTTGCCCAAGGGAATCACATTTTTATAAAACCAAATTGTCAGACTTCCACCTCAAAGTGCATAAAATTAAAAGTAAATCCAGAATCCCAAAACAGCAGAGGAACTAAGGTACAGCTAACTGATTGCACACCTCATGTAGAATAGAAATCATAGCAATATTTGTTTTGCCAGCTCCTGTCGGAGCACAAACCTGCAAGTACATTCAAACTGCTTCAGAAATCTTAAAAGCAACATTTTCACTGCTATGGTGATCCATAACTAAAAGTAGATCACTCACTAGTATATTCTCATTAGTATAATAAACCATTTGAAATATCCTGCTCTGAATACGGTTCAGAGATTTGTAGCCATGAAAAGCAGCTTGAGCAAAGTCATCTAACTCCTTTATCTCAATCTGACAACATATGATAGTTTAACAGAAAATGAGTAAGAGAAGGATTAACATGAACAAATAACTCCTAAAAGTATTAGCAAAGCAAGCAATACTGACCCAATTGGTAATATAAACCAGCAAAGACAGAAAAAACACAGCAAGCTAAATCTATTGTCAGAATCTCTATGCTGCAAAGATATACGCTCATATAATCATTGCAAGGCACAAAATTCTCCAAAAGAAAGCACTATCTAAACCTTTGTCCCAAGCTAAGATCAAAAATTAACAAGAAGGGGAAATTTCTATAAGGTAAAGGAAGTTAGATTAGATAATATTTTTGTGCTCTGGAAAATGGAACCAGATGGTTTCTTAAAATTTTGATCACAAAATGCAGAAATTGCATGACAACTTTTGCTTTGGACCATGCTTCTTAGAAAAGGGTGCCAATCTTTTACCACAAAATCTCATTTTCATAGAGATAATTTAAATATACTGCTCAAAGTAAAAGGGAACTGAATGCTATAGCTTGGAGTTGGTATAGAGCATACATACAATAGCAGCAAAACGCAGTAAAGCTATAGCATGTAGTATAGAGCATACATACAACAGCAGCAAAACGCCGTAAACATAGTAACAGCTTAACAGCAATAGGGGGACCCAAGCACCACAGTAACCAGTTTCATGCATAGCACATATAGCATTGTGTTCATGAGTGATGTTTTTATGCTATGAGTAGTTTTACTAGACGTGTTGGTATGCATAAGAGTCTTAAATGGAAAAAGCTTATGTATATTTCTATCGGATAGTTGCATGATTTAAGGTTTATAAAAATGCATTGAGTTTCATTCTATCGAGATACCAGCGTTACCCAAAGCTTGGTGATATAAGTACTTATGTATATGTGCTTTCGAGCATCGATGTACAAGATACCGATATTACTATTGCAAGGAAATACTTGTGTCTTAGTATGGTGAACTAGATACCATTGTTTTACAGCTTAAGACCTATATGTATGCGTATACCCGCAACGGTGTTATCATGTATATGTATGTCTAAGCTACTAATATCAAAATATTATTGTAGAAGAGTCAATATGTAGAAACTTTCAAGTGGTAGACTGGAACTTCTACATATGTTCACAGCTATATAGTATGTCTTAAATGTTTTCTGAATGGTTAGTGTTTGCTGTATTAGCTATTGGTAAATTGGTGGTTGATATAGTGTTCACATGACTAAAAATAAAGGTTAGGTTGGTTCTTTGTGAAAACTCAGTTAGTTTAATATCACTGAGGTTTTAGTATGTTTTATACTGATACCGTGGACTCATTTTTTCACCTATGCAGATGTGGCTACCACCACAACCATGTAGATGATGCTCTTATGATTTCAGGTACTCCTGAGGAGGATAATGATCCGGTAGCGTTATATTTGGGTTACTACGATTGAAGACCGTAGCGACAGTAGTAGTAGGATGGACTATGGTGTCATTGTTTTGAGTACTTTTGTATACAGCATGTGACGTATGTGTCACGTATTCTTTTATATAAGCCATTCTTTTGTAATAGTTATATGTTATTAAGCCTTAAACAGTTAGACTTGTGTTATGGCTCACTTTTGTTTAGACAACAGGTTTATTTATAGTTATGCTTTTCTGCTATGATTGAGATGGTATCATGATGAATTATGCAGTAGATATAACTTTGTTTATCAGGTCCATGTTATGGGGCATGTACCATATGTTGGCTGAGCGACACGTAGACATACCACTGTAATGACTCGTTTTACGTTTGTATAAAAAAAATTAAAAAAAATGGGGTCGTCACAGGTTTGCTCAAGGCTTATAAAGCCCACAACCCAGGTATACCTTGGCAATGTGGGACTCTTAACATGTTTAACATCAAACATCATTTTGCAGTATTATTTACAGACACACTAATAGCAACATATCCCAAACAGGTGTTCCAACTCTCAGAAATTTGCTACACAAAATGCTCATTAGCCACATAAGATCATATCTTTTGCTTCACCTTAAGTCACTTTTACTTTACCCATCATCTTGCTCACTAATCAATTGACGTGTCTCAAAGTTATTAATTTTGAGAACGTAGGGTGAGAGATCAGTCAATAAAATGAGATTCATGATTATTACGATGAATATGAATGTAAATAACAACAAAAGAGAGGTACCAGTTTCTCTCCAGGTTTCATTTGTGCAGTTGGTGTTGGGGGGATAATGACCTCCTCATACCCCTTATAATGCTTCCTGACAGTTCCTTGAGGAAGGGCAGTAACTGCTAGGGACTGGGACCCGGGGCCAGATCCAATCAGATCATCAAACGGACTTTTTCTTTCACTTGCTTGAAGTAAAGAAGAAAAATCTGCAGCAGACAAGTCACTCTCAGTCCCAAATTCTGTTCCTCGTCTATGTCGTTTTTCCTCCTTGCGTCGAAGTTTATCAATTTGCCTTTCAGACTCTGTTTGAACCGTAACCTAAAACAAAAGTGGGAAGAGAAGACTTGATGACAAATTTAATCTTTAATGAATTATAAGTGAATAAGAAAATTTTCTTTTCATACAAAAACAAGATGGTACCTGAGTACCATAACTTGGCATACGTGATTGAGCATTTGTAGCCCTTTTTTCAGATTTCATTAGCAGAAACCCATGATGGATAGCATCAACAAGTTCCTTACGATGCTGAAAAAAGGAACGGAAATTTCCAAACCATATTAGAGTTCTGCAACATTAAGCCATCCAATGTTGAAAACTACCAAAGTAGGAGAATGGAGAAGAAAAGAAGTTAGTCTTTATCCAATTAAAATTCAACTCAGTCGGTTCAAAAAGCCTCCTTTTAAAGATAAACTGCAATTGGAAAATCTACATGATGCTTGAAGGTTGTTAACCAGACATTGCAAAAAGTAGTTGCACAGTTCTAACAAAAAGGAACTAAGCAATTCCTTTGAAAAGAAAAATGTATTATTTCAACTGTCAAATCCAACTAAGTACTAATTCGTCAAAATAAGATCATTATATCAAATATCACGTGTGAAAAGTATAGAAACCAGCCTACTCTTCTAAACAATCATTGGCAAGTTTGGAAGACAGTTTTGAAGGTAGCTAAATCAATGTAAATACCCCAGATAAATTCATGAAACTATGAGAATGGTTCATATCCTTACCGACATAAGGTCTTGAACAGTCTCGAATGCACTATCCCCAACAAGATCCAATAAATCACCAGCAATCTTCACAAAGATATAAAATAAAAATATTTAAAATTACCAAGAACTTAGGTGTCATGATGTACATGCTCAAAAGCTACAGTAAAAAAACCAAAATAAGAATAACTAGTGATACCTCCTCACCAGGCTTGTCTGAATCAAGCACACGACAAATGGCCATCGCCAGTTCATCCCTGGAAAGCTGTGAAGTACTTCCCCTAACTATCCGATCACATGCGTCTCTTAACCAACTCAAATTAAAATTTCCCCCATCAGCAGCAGAAGGATAATGCCGAGTCTCATTAGGTTCGTACCAGCCTTCATGGGACGAAGAAGAAGGTGCAGTGCTTTCCTCACCCAATAATTCTCCATCCTCCAAAGAAACATTCACCAAAAACCGAGCTGGTGATTGAAAAACAAGGTCAGCGCCAAATTCTAAATCATTACCACTCCCATTTTCAAGCCCCTCTGACACAAGTGGAGGCCCATGATCACTAGGTGTCAACCCAAACAGTTTTTGAGCTAGGGAGGCAACTCTCTGCAGATTGGCATCAGAAACCGCATGACCAAGAAGTTTTTGCAATTCTAACCTGCATATCAGTATTACTAAAACTTCAATCACTTTATATATAAATTCTAGTTACACTCTCACTCTGCATCTAACAGGTAAACCAAGAGGAGGGGCACTATTCAAGCACCACAGTCTCTGTATTCAATAAGTCATATATGGTTTTCTGAATTTCAACTTTTGGGCTACCGTTTTCAATAAATGCATTGCCAATTTTCATCTCAGATTATGCAAATCCTTCACTAATATAGCTCGTGAATATAACAATTAAAAGAGGTTGCGGAGCCCTATGGTGTGGGAGTGTGGAAATATATTAGGAAGGGGTGGAAGGTTTTTTAAAATTTGTTAAGTATGAGGTGGGAGATGGATCTACGGTGTGGTTGGTTGCATGATTTGTGATGTGGGGAGCAGCCTTTGAAGTTTTCTTATCCGGAATTAATTCAGTATTGCACATTGTAATGATGCGTGAGCGGTGGATCATATGCAATTCTGAAATGGAAGTATACATTGGAACATTCTTTACAAGATGTGCATGATTGGGAGGTGGAAATGGTCTCTGCTTTCTTTGAGTTGTTGTATTCTCAAAAACTAAGGCAAGGAGGTGAGAATAAAATTTGAAGATTCCTTCTAAAAGGAAATCGTTCGAAGGGAGGTCTTACTATAATGTGTTCATACTCTGTTAAGTTCCCATTTTCCTTGGAAGAGTATTTGAAAAATTAAGGTTCCCCCGAGAGTAGCTTTCTTAGGGTGGACGGTGGCTTTAGGAGAAATCTTGACTTTCGATAATTTACGAAAGAGGAATGTTATTATGATGGATTGGTGCTATATGTGTTAAAAAAAAAGTGAGGAATCCATTGATCACCTCCTTCCTCATTGTGAGATTGCAAGAGAATAATGGAGTTCGCTTTTCTAGTTGTTTGGTGTTGCATGGCTTATACCTCAAAGGGTGAGAGAGTTGGTAGTAAGTTGTAGAGGACAACGCCTTTACGCTTTAATAAATTCTCTACTTATCAAAAAAAAAAAGTTGGAGAGGACAATTAGGACACCATATTGCTTTGGCAGTGTGGAGGTTGGCTCATTTATGTTTAATGTGGTGTATTTGGAGAGAGCAGAAGGAGTTGTTCCATTCCCTTTATACATGGACAGTAGCGTTCAATAGCTTGCCCCTTTTTAATTTCACTAAGTTTTTTGAGTTTCGCTCTTCTTTCTCTATATATTAAAGGTTCTCTTGTATACTTCATGTGTACTAAGGTTGCACTCCTCTCTGCTTTTAATAAATTTGAATTACTTAAAAAATAAAAAATGCGACGTGCCAAGTAGCCAAAGTCAAGTCAAGTCCTACTGAGATTTTATTTTGCATCTTAACAAAAGAACGTAAAACATTGGGAAATTAAATACTTACTTCTTCTCGGCAATATTTCTATCAAAATTGTCCTCCTCCCCTGGCCTGCCAAAAGACGATAAACAGCGAGTGCCACCACGCGAAACTCTTCCGAAGGCACTTCTCCATCGATCAACTCCACTACTGCCACAATAAATTGCTTGTATGCTTGTCGAACTTCAACCGAAGCTGCACCTCAAAATCCCGATAACACAGAAACATTATAACAAATTCTATGAAATAAGTGTGTGCGCGTGCGTGTGTAGAGTGCATAGTTAAAATACGGCAAGCAATTACAACATTAGAGTACCTTCTTCCCACCGGGGTACAATCTTCCGCGCTAGCTCTGACTCATCAAGTGAGCTCGCAGAACTAAATAATAAAGTTCAAAAATTCATATCATTATTTACGTAGTATTTTGAGCAGAAAGTAAAGTAACTTGGAAACAACAAATGCTTTCAATGAACCTAGCACAAACATCAGAAACCCTATAACGGATTACGTCTCCATCTGGTTGCTAAGAAGCCAAAGGACAAAAAAAAAAAAAAAAAACTGTACGCTGTTCCTTGAATTGATTAAATTTTCCGAAGAAAAACACGGTCACCCCACTTCATATGAGAATTTCGTTTTCCAGAATGTTAAAACTTTCAATAATTAATAGAACAGAGAAATGTATTGAAACCGCGCTGTTAGTAAGTTATACTAATTATTGAAAGTTCTAAAATCCAGATTCTAATTTCCCATACTTCCCTGTGATTTCTCAGCAACCAAACAGAGAATAGAAGAGAAATTAGCCGGGAGAAATGGTTACTTGCGAGGCCTATTATGATTTTGTAGGATGATTTTGCGTTGGAGATAGGCCTGGTCGACGTCGAAGGGGTCTCTCAGAGAGCTGGTCAAGCGAGGAAGCTGAAGCAACATTCTTGCCGATTTTGAGTGAAGCTTTTTTCTGAAACCCTAAAAACGTTTCCTCTCAGAGAAGATCGAGTGTGAAGGTTAATCTGAAACCCTATAAGCGTTTCTTCTCAGAGAATTGTGGCGGGCACAGAGCACAGGCTACAGACCGGAGCGAAAGCTTGAAGGACAAGCCAGTGGTCTGGCAGACTGGTACTCTTCCATTAGTTCCATGGGTTAAAATTACTCAATAAGCTTAGACGACATGACGTTTTCAAAGGCATTCCGTTTATGCAAAACGCCGGTGACATGCTTTTAGGGAAACGACATAACGTTTGATGGAGCAAAGAGGAGGAGGAGGTAATGAACATCTTGGGGCTAGAGGGGCCAATTTATATTAGCACGTCGGGCTTGAGTTGTGTCAAAGTATTAGTATAACTGTATAAGATTATATATATCAATCTTAATCTGACTCATTTAATTAAATTGGTCAAACCCCTCAATCTTAACATTCTAATTTTGTATTAAGCCCGTGTCTTGTTTACGGGTCATATCAAAATTAGGGTTGTACAAGCGATTACAATTAGTGGTTATTGGATAAAACCGCTAACCGCAACCACCTCTATTTAGGCAGTTAGCGGTTATTATGTTTATAATCGGTGGTTTGAAAACTGTTTTTTAATTTGGGCTTTGAGCCAGTTTTTTGACTGGTTTTTTTAAAAATAATAATAATAATTTTTGGACTTTTGGTACAAAATTAACAAATCAAAATACAAATTCAAAATATATATTAAAAAAAATACAAATCCAAATAACCAAATACAAACAAATCCAAAACATTACAAATCCAAATAATCAAATACAGACAAATATATATATTATAAGAGTAGACAGTTAGCGGTTACTAACCGCCTCCACCTACTCTTAAAACTGCTAATCGCCTCCGCCTAGGCGGTTAACAGTTAGCGATTGTGCAGCGATTATAACCGTCCCGTTTGTACATGCTTATCAAAAATTGCCTAGTATTATGTTGCGTGTCGAGTTTGAGTCGTGTCAAAACATGTGCATAAAATTATATAGGTTAATCTTATTCTAACCAATTTAATTAAACATGTTAGACTTTTAAACTCTAATTCTTTAATTTTATGTTAGATTTGTGGATCGTGTTAAAAATTATTAACTTTACTTGAAGGTTGCCTTCATGATGCACTGGGATGGGATGGGCTGGGCTGGGATGGGCTGGCAGGAGATCAAACTTCATGTGTGGATTGTATAAGAAGAACTGCCGTGGAAGCCCCTCCGGGATGTTATCAAGGTTTTGATCCATTGAGTGATGGATCAAATCCTTGAGGCCTAGGAAGGGAATACTAGAATAGGCTTGGGCAGGGGAGCCATGCCAGATTTTAGGCCGGATGCATTGTATTGTGAGAATGATGCACAATCTATCCTTCCGTGAGCATTTTGGACTACTTCACCGCATTTATTTATTTAGAAAAAATATAATTTAGCTTCTTAAACTATTAGTTATTTTTTGGATGGTTCTCTAAACTATCAAGACTTTGACTCTGGCCCTCAAACTCCAAATTTTTGAAAAATGCACATTTTGGCGAAATATCTCCACAATACTCATGCCATGTGTCATTTTCCAATTAAAAAATAAAATTAAAAATTAAAAAAAAATAAAATAAAATTTTATGTATTATTTTTATTTTTATTTTTTTAAAAAAATATAGGTGTTTGGGGTGGCGTTATTTCCCAACCGCGACCTGATATTTTCTGCACCCCTTCATTCGCAATCATCATCTCCCAAATCTCGGCCAGTCTTAAGCTCGCCCTGCTCTGGAAAATATCCTCCACGTGAGAGAAAAAACTTACGATCCTTGAGCCCTATGTAGCTATTGGCCAACATTTTGAATGCCAAAAAATCACAGAAAGGAAAATGGATATGAACATCGACGAATAAGCTCACAGTCATTGATTTATTCGTCAGAAACCAATCGAGGTATTCCACAACAATGAAAGACTTGCTCGTCATTTGTAACAAAACAAAATTCAGATTCGAATCATTCATAACCTTCGAAAGATCAATATATAGACATCGAAGGATATAAAATTAGCCATGTCCGTGTTTGGAGATGCGGGGACGAGTTCGCCAAGTTGTAGGCATGCATCGTGCCCAACGACGATGCTGAAAAAAAGCAGTACGTCCTCCGGTCGATCGCTGTATTTTTTTTAAAAAAAAAAAAGTTTCTTTTTTTAGTTTTAATTTTAAAAAAAAAAAATTAATTGAAAAATAACATGTGGTATAGGTATTATGGAGATATTTAGCCAAAATGGGCATTTTCAAAGATTTTGGTAGTTTGGGAGCGAGAGTACAACATTGATAGTTTAAGAGGCCATCGAGAAATGGTTGTAGTTTGGAGGCTAAATTATATTTTTCCCTATTTATTTTTCTTCAAACTAACATTTTATTTGTAATGTTTCTCTGAATTGAAGATTGCATTAATATTTCTCTCAAAAAGCTAGCATGGTGGCCGAACCACCTCATTTGGCCAAGGAGCCACCTCCTCTTCTACCTTTTTTTTATTTTTAATTTTTTGTGTTCTCCTCTCTCTTTTCCCCCTTTTTTTTTTTTTTTGAATTTATAAAGGTATTTTGACTTATTTAAAAAGATTTATGGTCATTTTTGCTTTTTTTGCATGACAAAATAGGTACATTGCAAATTTTTAATAGTTTAAGAGAACATTAATGCAATTTTTAGTTCGAAAAAACATTACAAATTAGATGTTAATTTGAGGGGTATATAATTTTCCCTCTTTTTTTTTTCCCCTTTAATTGTGACAATGATATATGATTTGGTGCTTTCAAAAAAAAAAGAAACTGTTCACGATTGGTATAAAAAATGAAAATGTTATTGTACTCCGTTTGCCCTGAAATTTATGAATCAAATAAAAATTCAATTTGATTTTAAAAATTGAACACTCAAACGAAACCATTAAAATTTCAGTTTTGAGGACTATTCCATATTTTTCTCATCATTTTTAAACTGAATCTATTTTTCGAAGACAACAATACTTTTCATTTTGGATTTTAAAGATAGAAAATGACTATAATCCACTAAGCATGTCTTTTGGGTGAATTATATTTTTATTTGTCTACATAATGAAGTCATGAATTATATTTTTATTGCTTATGAAAAAATATTACATGTTCTATTGAGATGCGGGTCCATGTAAATTCACCCCACATTCTCAATCTCAAATGCACACTACAATTTAATTTGCTCATCATGTAACATCTTATTTGACATGGACAATTCTATAAGATAAACTCAAAAAAAAAAAAAAAAAAAAAATTGGGTTCATTCTAGAACAAAAATAATAATAATTTGGGTTGGAATTGGACTTCCCTAGTTAGAAGTTGCCAACAGTCTCGGAGTTAGATTGAGTTAACCAAATCCACCGCTTTCAAATGCATCACAAAATATATAACAAAAAAAAAAAAAAAAAAAAAAGTCCTCCAAACTATTAATCTAATTTATTAAATTGCCATATGTCTAATAATACATGATTCTTAGCATTTTTTTAGCATTCACATTTAGCACAGTAAAATAAACACTTTTTTTTCCTTCTTTTATTTATTTATTTATATATATATATTACTTACCCATTTTTCAAATTACTTACATTTCATTCTCTATTTTAATTATATGCTTTCAATATTTTCAAAGAGGAAAAAAAGAATCGGATTGATTTTTTTTATTAATTTCTTTATGCATTTTGAGCTCCCGGTGCAAAGCAAATTTGTTAAGCATCGTAACAGCTACAATTTTTTTAGCTAAAATGACTAGCTGGATGGGGCTAATTTTTTACACATTTTTGCTACATGTTTTGGCTAGCCCAATAAAAA